>CM023452.1:108848357-109388645 GCA_013339765.2 Haemaphysalis longicornis | reverse complement strand
TCCTCTGCTATTTTTAATATTTATTAACGACCTTCCTAATGGTATAAATTCCTCCATAAAAATATTCGCTGATGATTGCGTAATTTCGCGAAATTTGTGACCGAACGGACAACTTAATTTACACGCCGACCTCGACACTGTCTCTAAATGGTGCAGCAAATGGCACATGATACTTAACACAAACAAATGCAAAAGCATGACCATTACGCGCAAACGTTATTCCCAGCAGCCCTTTAATTACAAAATTACTGGAGCCACTCTCGAATACGTTACATCCTACAAGTATCTTGGTGTTCATATCAGCAATGACTTAACATGGCACACACACATTAATTATGTCTGCAGCCGCGCAAACCGTTCCTTAGATATATTCGCCGTAATTTCTCTCATGATCCATCCCCCCTCAGGTTAACACTTTATCGGACACTAATTCGCCTTAAACTAGAGTATGCCTCGGCAATCTGGACCCTGCACAACAAAACCTAATTTCTCTTCTGGAATCTGTACAAAACCGCTCAGCTCGATTTATACTTTCCGACTACTCCCGTACCTCCAGTGTTTCACTAATGAAAAATAACCTGGTTCTACCAAGCTTGCAACCATCGCAGAAAAATTTCACGACTCTCTCTGTTTCACAAAATCATTTCCATAACCCATCTATAAGACGCGACCTTTTCTCACGGCCCACGTACATATCATCCCGCGTCGACCATCCGTTCAAGGCAACAACGTTCCATCTGGCCGCACCAACGCATTCTCAAATTCATTTCTCCCCAAAATGTCTGAGGAATGGAACCACCTTCCCCACCACATTGTGTCCATTGAAGATCCGGCATCATTCAAGAATGCACTTTCTGTACATGTAATGCAGTAACCTGGTTCTCCGGAAATATGCTTGTGTTTACATACTGCCTGTACTTTCTACACTGTTACCTGTTTTCATGCACTGTACCCACCCCCTCTGTAACGCCGTAAAGGCCCTGAGGGTACTCTAATAATAATAATAATAAAACCGTGCTCTCACCAAATCCGACGCCAAGACCAACGCCGACGTATACGCTCCCTTCCGTCGCCACCGCTGCCACCAGCTGCCTGGACGACCGCCGGCTTGCCCAAGAAGGGAGGCGACGCACGTAGTTCCAGCAACACAATGCCCGTCGTTCCTTCAGCGACGCCTATTTTGTGCGCTACCTAGCCAATCAGAGGGTGGCAAAATAAAAAAAACGAACTAAGCGATTACAACAGCCCGAAGACGGGACACGAGAAAGGAGGAGACAAACATGTGCACTGACTATCAACCACATCTTTTTTATTGCATTAGGGCGCAACCTTTGTACGAAAGAGTCAAATCTACGCAACAATAAATAACAAATAGAAGAAGGCGACGGTGCTGTACGAATTCTTAAAGCACACAATGATGGTAGGAAACCCGTATCAATTCGAAAGATATGCGATCCCTTTTCCGTTCACGCGAGACACTGGGCATACGAATACACTCGTCGCAGCATTGTGCGATACAGAAAGCCTCGTGGGTCACGCGTGCCCTTTCTTCTTTTTTTTTTTCCAATGCACAGCAAGCTGACTGCCAGCATGACCCTTTGAGAAAGTTCTCGTAGTCACGCAGGCGATCGTCAATGCAACGTCCTGACAAGACTGCGGATTTTGTAAACAATTCTGTGCCTGCATTCCACAACCGAGCATATTTCTTTTCGCAAGACTTTTCTGCGTTATGCACTGCGTTCCAAAAAGTGCGGGCCAATTCACCCTGTGGAGGGCGTTTCGAAAGCGACGCTTTATACACCACCTACCACGGGTGCCTACGGCCCGGTTGCGTTATTCACACGTTACACTGTACCTGTAACACGTTATTTATTATTTCACTTCAGCACAATGTTCAGAACGGACTGATGACCGGTGTGATACGCACTCAGACTTTGCGTTTTCAGCGCAGTTATATTATTCGTGAAAGTTAACTCAAAGCACATTCCACGTATGGTAGTCCGGTTGTTTGGTATCGGTATTGCACACGAGTCCAAACTTTTCGAGGTCTACCTGGACAAACCACTGGTGCACACGGGCCGCCACACGTGCCGTGGACGGAGCGCACAGAGGCGCGAGAGGGTCGCGTGACGCTATCACGTGGCATTCAGCGAGAACGCAGGGGGTAAACCCACAGCTGTGCTCGGTGAATACACCGTCTGTCTCCCCTGTATCTGCGTGTGCTCGTAGCTCAATTGGTAAGACAACGGGCTCTCGCTCCGTTTCTCTATTCGGTATATGCACGAACAGGAAGCTATCGGTTTTCAGAAGGTACCTTATGCAGGAAACACTAGAGTAGGTGGTGATAGAAAATTCCTCATACGTCTCCTTCGTGAGGAACTCGCTTGGATCGCCGCAACTTCTTTTAAACATCTTCCAAGTACATAGGCATGGTAACCTCCAGCCACTCAAGCCTGTCATAGTCAGCATCGCCGTAGTGCCGGACATCGGGGAACTTTTGGCGCAGGTGCCGGGTTGTATTGCTCATGTCCAGAAGTATGAACCCCTGATAGAAGTTCCTCATGAATGTGATGGTGTGGCCTGCAGTTGCGAACAATGGGCTGCATGTGTGCCTGGCTTGTTCTTTTAGGTGTTACAAGGCAGCGGTCACAGCCGGAGGCAGAACTTGAATGGCCCTTCTCACGTTCATCTTTTCGATATTATTCGTATGGACGGGCTTTCGGTGGTAGATAACGGACCGGTTTCACCGTCAGGTTCTCCTGCAGGTCATACACATACTTTAGGTAAGATACCTAAATTTTCCCCTTCGGTCCTACGTCATGAGCGTGCGTTCTTCATTCTTCAGCACATCGCAGGAGTCGAAACTTAGGAGTACAGGTTTGTTACAGTCGCACGGGGTTCTACTTCAAACGCCAGAGTGCCCTGGTCCAGCATCTTCATTTTGACTCGTGGTGGTCGGTGACAAGTTGCACTATGCGGCAACCACAGGTTTTTTCCTTTTTTCATCACAAAGAGTACTAGCTCGGGAAGCTGACTACCCGTTGGACGTTTAGTGAAGAAGTAGCCTACTGGGATTGCGTACGACGAAGACAATCCACTTAAAACGAAGCAGAGGAGGGAGTGGGCTAAAACAACATCGTTGCGGCTAATCCAACATCCGCTTGCCTAACAAAGCATGCAGTCCCGCTGCTTGTTATACTGAAGCTTTTCCCTAAAGGCCAACTGCGCTCAAATTTTCGACGGCGTAAAAATAAGGCCATCCAACAGGGCCAATAAAAGAGTGCGACATGCAAATATACTGCGTTTCAAGCGTGAATGCGCGCGACGCAAACAGCTCGTGAAGATTGGTGTTTTGGGAACCTAAACTGAAAAAACGCGGCCATTACCGGCGGCCGGGCGTCACATAGGTGATGGAACGGAAGCATGCGCATCAGAATCAGAGGCCGCTCACAGCAGCCTCCAAATGCGCGTGATAACGCCGCGTGTCCCATTGTTATTTCCACAGAAGAAGTCCCACTAACGTCTGCCCAAGCTAATGAAGTTAGGCGCAATTCCAACACCACGTTGCTATCGATCAGGATGAAGAAGACCGTCCGACAGTTATTTTTGCATCAGAAAAAGTTGCAGTGACATGTTGGACGCGATAGCGTTACTTTGACGCCGAATGAGCGTTTTAGAAGGGAGTTGCTGCGTTTACAATTTCTGCTTTCCAGTTACCGAAGGTTAGCCAAGATGGTTTTAAATTGCCCTGACACAGAAATAACAGACGCCATCTACGCTTGTGTGGCTGAACATGTGGGAGTGAAGGTTGCGGCTGCTTGATCTTGGTCAGTTTCAGCGACAAGGCGACACTATCTGTCGTACAAAGCGCTTATTCCCTCATGCCGTGGCTCGTCTAAGCGTTTTGGTTTTGGTTTTTACTCTACGCTACCTCGAGCAGTATTCGCGGGGTGACCAGTTTTGCCCTTGCGCGCTAGAGGTCAAACCACACCCCCTTCCGTAAGCGCCCGGCAGCGTATTCCCAAACCATATCCCGTAAGGGACCAGGCCGACCCCCCCCCCCCCCCCTAAATAGCGCCCCAGCATCGTGATGTCACCGACGTCACTTCCACTGAAGCTGTAGCCAAAATGGCGGCGCCCATTTGAAAGCAGTCCTGCTGTGGCGTCTCAGGCTCTCAGGCATTGCGCTTGCTTTGGATCCCAGGATGCGTGCTTTGACAAACTACGCGCACCGCTACGTATTGCTCAAGTCGTCGCTACGCCTTTGCGAAAGTTCGCTGCACGTTTGCTTTTGTCGTGAGAGGAGCGCAGCGCTGGCGCAGTTAGAATCTCGGTGATTTGCACGTAGGAGGCATTTGCACGCAATCTTTTGGCTGATACCTTCAGTGCTAGGTGCATCTACTCCAAATCATTACGTCCCCAAAGCACTGGAATCGCGAAACAGTAGCCTATAATCGATATCGGCGCTCTGCATGTAGGTAGGGGGTAAGTGATTGCTATCACATGTACTCGCTCGCACGCGTACGGAGTGAATTGGCGTAAAGCTTGCCGACTTACCGCACAATTATTCTTCCAAATCTCCGCCTGCGCGTCGCTTAGGCCTGGGCGGTGCTCTATAAAATAATTTTGCCCTATTTTGAGCATGTTAGATGCGTTTTGCAATAGTGGCCAATAGGCAAGCTCTGAAATTGTTCGACACGTATGCATATTGCGTAAGAATTCTGGCCTGGTGCAGAGGTAGTGCAGAGTGCTTCCCCTTCTCTACACACACGCCCACACAAACATTTTGCAAAGTATATTTCACCTTACGCGCTGCGCTGCAACGGCGTACCCGTACGAAAGCAGTCGCTGTTCGTTTTGATCGAGACAAGCTGCTTTCTCAAGCTGATCCACTTTCAGGCGCGAAAACTCTTTATTCCTTAAAACAAACTGAACGTCTATATGTACCCTTGTTTCATCTTCAAATAGGCAGCGTTGGTATAATGTTGACACATTTTATAGCAAAGTTTTTTTTTGTTTTATAGCAAAGCACTGATATACTCGCACGATGCTGCTAACGAACTGACTGCACACCGGCATAAATCTTTCGTTGAATGCCGGCGTCACACTTACACGGATGCTTATCAGGTAGGGCAAAATCCAGTCTCAACAGTGTTTCCTGATTAGAACCGCTATCAATCATTGCAGCTCGTTATTCCACATTCAAACAACCGCGCCAAAAAGGGGGTAAGATACTAGCGCCACAGGCGGCTGCTTTACACAACAAAACAAGTGCGAAGCTGTGGCAGATTTGCGAAGCTTATGCGTGGGGAAGGGAATATCGTGAAGGCGGTGTTTTTTAGGACCGCACACAAAAAGAAGAGTAGGTTTTGCTAATAAAGCCGTAGAAAATTATTATGAATTCTGCAATTAGTTTGCAAATCTTTTTTAAATTTAAATGTGGAAGAAATTGAGATGCAACTTACTGATTATTTTCAAATTTTCAAATCTGGGGGCCAGTGAATGCCGGGAAGCCTCCATGCCAGGAAGCCGTGTTGCACCGGGAATGCGCTCTAGCTGTGTTTCAAACCGTTTCCTCTTTTGTGGTATTACATTTAGCTGAAACCGTCCTTCCGTGTCGACGTCTGTCGTTAGCTGTGCCAGCGACTACAGTAGGTTTACTGTCAGCAGCGATAACGCTGGTAGTGTGTGTGAAAGAAAACTGGAAAGTTCGTTGCGCTCTCAGCGGTGGCTTCTCGTTCACTGTAGCGATTTTAGTGTGAACAGTGTATTGGTGAAATGACGCCTTCAGAATTTAGTCGAGGTGGCAGAAGTGGCGTCGTCTCAAGAAAGAGGTGTGCAACTTATGGCTCCCAGCTCGGACACACGCGGCTTCGGGAAATGTTTTGTTGTAATTCTTCTGGGACACACTTCAGGTGAGTGTACGCTTAAAAAACTTTCCCTGCCAGACTATGAACTTCCAGCAGCTTCCAGTGTGAGGCTTGTGTTATTCGAAAGATTTCGTGTTTTATAGTGCCCCCAGCGCTTGTCCGAATGCAAACGACGCTTTGTTCACCGGGAAATGAATCAATTTAAGTTAAAAGTTTGATTTCCCCTCTAAATCGTGTGTTTTTTGTGGTCCGCAATGACATCACAGACCGCCCTGCAGCCTAGGGTCCCTTGATTCACGCGTCCGCCGTACAGAGTGGCGACACGTATAGGCGGTATTCAATGAAAAGTTTAGCGGGCGATTTCTCCGCCTGGCAACACTGAAAACCGCCATGTCGGTGGCCACCGTGCCAGCGCATGCTCTTTGCGCCCGCATCTCGAAGAAGAAGAAAAAAGAAACACCAGCGCACGTCGTCTGCTGCGTTTCAGACCGATTATCGGTAGTGGCGTCAACAGGTATAATATTATTCGCACTCACATTAAGTGGTGGCGCTCTTCCTACCCTCGAGCACTTCGAATCCGCGGAGGATGAAACCGCGGCGGCGAACGGCATAAGTCCGACGCTGCATTTGGCTGCCGCCGCGGATGTCGACCCAAGTGCACGCGCACCGCATCCACGACTTTGTCTGGTAGGTGCCCTCTAATACGTGGTTGAGTACAGAAACCGAATACTTTCTTTGGAGAAATGGTTCACGCGTACACAGATTTAGCGCTGGCTTTCTCGTGCGCTAAATGTTTCACACCCAGCAAAACAACTCACGTCTGACGTCAGAGCGCGGCGGCTGGCAATCAGCCGATCTGCGGCGGCTACTTCATACGCGTCTGGCGGTAGGTAGATCGTACTGTGCTGCACTCAAGTACACTTGGCGTCGAGGTATTACTTTGTGTTCAGAGGGCAACAGTTTGCTAAAGATGTAGTAGTTCCTGCTGTCAAGCGGACCACTGCGCTCACGTTGCAACCTTTGTGCCATGACCGACTCGCACTCGCTCGTAGGTGTGCGCGGAGGCTGGGGTTGAATTGCAGATTTGGTTGTCACACTCATGAGCGGAATCGTGACTTTTCGTGTAACCAACGCTATCGCTAACCACCACACTATCGCGGCACAACTGACTATCGAATCACTCGCACACGCATTGCACGGGAACCCAAGGTCACTCGCGGCCCGAGGCTGCATCCTGCATGGCCGCCATGAAGGCATGGGTATGGTGTACTAGAAGGTAGAGGTGTGTCGTCCGGGGAGAAAACCAATGGAACGCGAGGGTCCCTTTTGCGATGAAAAATTGTAGGTGGAGCTGGCTGCAACAGGAGTTCCGAGGCGACGGCCCGCCGGCGCTGTGCCGCTTGGTGTACCTGCTTGCTCCGCGGGTTGGTAGCAGACGACACGCGGGCTCCTTTTCACTTTGATTGTTCCGAAGAGTGCTCTTTCCCGTTATTTGGCATGTTTTATGAAACTTGATGCAATAAAATGGATATATAAGACTCTTTAGTGTTATAAATGAATAAAAATCCTCACAGGCGATGTAACAGACGATACTTGTCGAACTGATCTGCCACCTCGGCCTATTGTCGTCTGCGGCTGCGTATCTGCGTCGTCGTTCTGGTGCAAGAAACTTACAGCCGTTGCGCGCATCGTTTTATCGTTGGAGATTCAACACAGTGTGTGAGAAAAGTCTCAGGAGTGTGATTTGTGCACGAAATGACGGAAAGGCGCCGGGATAAGAGGGTCAGCTCTTGCTTTGTGCCGCTCTGCAACAGCGGACTGCGATCATGCAAAGAAAAAAGGTCGCTTTTTCGGGTGCCCGTGGAGCCCGATCGCCGTGAATTGTGGTCCAGGAATATAAAAAGAGTTGACAGGCCACTAGACGCAGGCAGCGTTGTCTGTGAGAGGCCCTTTGAACCCCAATTTATTAAGCGGAAATTCCAAACAACAGTGACCGGTGAGCTCGTGGAAATTGAACGAGAGCGGCCGTTGCTTACAAATGATGCCGTTCCTACGATTTTTCCTGACGCACCAAGCTACATGACGAAGTCACTTCCTAGGAAGAGAAAGAAAAGGAACCTGTGCGACCAGCATCTACCGGCAGCAAAACGAAAGAAAGGGTTGCGCCTCGAAAAGGAAAATTCTGCGGAACCAACTCAAGACGTGGAAAGTGAAGAAGCTTGGGTCGCCGAAAGGCAAAGGGTATCCTTCGGCAACCTAAAAATGCCCCAGTCCTGGTCCAAAATCACCCTTCCCAGGTGATTTTGTGTTCCAGTACGCCGAATGTGAGTCCGATGCTTCTGGAGAGGAGAGCAGAGTAGCTTTCAAGAAGATGGTAAGAGTTGAAGTGGCAGGTTCAAGACAGGATGAAAGGGCAGTTGCTACCGTATACCTGAACGGTAAAAAGTCGCAACAAAAAGAGGTCGCAACACCAGGAGAGGCTGAAGCCCTCATCAACGATGTGAACAGAATGGCCTTATGCCTTGGCGCAGGGCTACACCCGGTCGCGAGCAAATGCTCATCCTTCAACGGGAAGTTTTTTTTTCCAAGTAGTGTTCTCGCACAGTCAAAGATGGTCAGGCGAGTTGCATTCACTGCAAGTATCAGCGAAAGCTAATTCTTAACCAGCTTGCGCGAATAAGATACCGAGTAAAAGCTAGGAACAACACAGTTGCTGTTCGGCGGAACCTGAAAAAAATGAGGGCGAAGCTAAAGAAAGCAAAAATTAGCATAAGCCAGATGAAGGCGATGAATGAGCAACTGCCGGAAAAGCAGTTCTCAGAGAAAATCAAAGGCCTCCCCTCTAAACAACAGGCCGCCGTTCGAGCATGCTTTGAAGCAGCCAGGAGAAAGTCTACAAAGGGTATGAAGTACCGAAATGACTGGCTGCTCGAGTGCATACTAATGCGTATGCGAAGCCCGCAGCTGTACGAGCACTTGCGGCGCCACGAGATCTTGGTTCTACCTGGCCGCAGCTGCATAAGGAAAGCAATGCAGCATTTCAAAAGCGGCTTAGGATTCAATCCAAGTACCTTTGATGCCTTGCGTGAGAAAACAAAGACAATGGACGACTTCAGCCGACATGGGCTAATAGTATTCGACGAGATGAAACTTTCCGAGAACATCGAAGTGAAATCATCAGGCAAGTTCTCTTCATATATTTTACCATACCAATTAACAGAAATAAAGCATTGGTCTTTCTGAGGTACACACAAATAATTGCAATCAGTGTTGTTCCTTACCGTGTTAAACGATTAAAACGCAGGCTCCATCGAGGGATTCGTCGACCTCGGAGGGCTGGGAGAAGACAGTTCTGGAGGCGAGCTTGCTGACCACGGCCTGGCGGTCGTGTTCCAGCCTTTCACAGGTATGGTGTATACACTGACGATGCACCATGCGGGATCGATACTGTGCGATATATCCGTTTGCCTAATTAAACTAAGTTACAATATCAATTTCTGCGGTTAAGTTAAATTGTAATATTCTGCTTTACTGTGTTCATTTTCCAGGACAGTGGATGCAAATATTGGGAGTATTTGCGTCAAGGGGCAACGTCAAGGCGGCTGCACTGTCGAAAGTTGTGCTGGAGGCGACGTTACTCTGTGAGCAGGCGGGCCTTTTTGTCGATGGTGTGACGTGCGATGCTGCCAGCTGGAATCGCAGCATGTGGAAGCTTTTCGGCATAAGGGGTACGTTTAAGCACAATGCACCTCGCGCTGGTAACGTTGGTAATGGGATGTCATGTGTCGAGTTCATAATTATTTACTCGGTGTATTCTAACAGGCTGTATAAAACTTTGTTGTTGTTGTTTTTTTCTGCATTCAGGTTCCTCAGCAAGCATCAAGTGCAAATGCCTCCACCCAGCTGATGAACGCCGCTTTTTACATTTTTTTTTCAGACTTCCCGCATTTGATGAAAAACGTACGCAATGGCTTTCTAGAGACCGGCTACGATACACCGAAGGGTAACGTGCATGCTGGCTTCATAAAAGAAGCATGGGAGAATGACCGCAGCACACTCAAGGTCATGCCTCACATAAGCAGGCTGCACCTCTACCCGAACGGCTTCGAGAAGATGAGGGTAGGCCCAGCTCTTCGCCTCTTCAGTGAAGAAGTATTAAAAGGCCTATATTTTTACCGCAGCCAAGTAGAAAAGGTCTATGGACCTGCGCGTGAGACGGAAGCATTTATTTTGCGGATGTCGAAGTTGATCGCCATCATGACATCACGCTGTGCAAAGACAAGTTTGAGACCGGACTCTGCCAACGCCGCATACTTGAAGGAGTTTCTGATTTTTCTGAACGAATGGGAGCTCGTTCATATCCGCGATTGAAAAAAGGTGTTCCTAAGTGCGAACACGGCGGAGGGCCTCCGCGTGACTGTGCAGTCAACGTTAGATCTTGTTGCTTACCTCTGCGCCGACTGCAACTTTAAATACGTACTCACATCGAAGCTCAGCCAGGACAAGCTGGAGAATCTATTTTGGAATCGTCAGGCAGTTCAACGGCACTAACGATCACCCAACCCCAGCACAGTTTCTGGCGACATTGAATGTCCTAGCGTTCTACAACTTGGCACGGCCACCAAAGGGAGGAAACTGTGACCCCCAGACTATAACAGCGTTGCTCGGTGAGGCAAACGCCACGTGCCGTAAAAGCTGCCCTGATGTCGTCAGTAAGTTGGACAAGCTGGTGGACGTGGGAAATCTTGAGGATGCAGAGCACGCCATGAACTCGTTTGCACCGCAGGACCATGAATACATCACCCAGAATAGTCCGGCTCGCCTTGTCTACTATGTAGCAGGATACGTAGCCCGAAAAATGATCCAGAAGACAGACTGCCGACCTTGCTCTGAAAGACTCACTATTCCTGGGGAATCTGCTCGGTCAGATGCACGGAACGAGTTTATTGAAGAGTTTGACCATGGTGGCCTTCTTTATCCGTCTGGCGAGCTTGCCAGGCTTGTAACAACTCTGGAGGACTCGTTTACCGTCTTTTTTAGCCACAACAAGATCACCGCATCAAGCATGACAGACCTTGCCACCTTCTTGCAGGGCGTGCAGTTGCCGAAAGTTGGCTGTTGCGACCATGAGCGGGAACTAACACTTGCAATAGTGAAGTTTTACATACTTTTACGATTCCGCTTCTATGCCAAGTCTTTGAACCGGGAGAGAGCGTCTAAAGAGAACAGCTGAAGCACCTGAAGCTGAGGAGGTGTAACTAGGTCGCATTCTTGGAAGGGCTGGTCTTTCCCGCTATTATTTGTGTAAGCATTTTATGCATGTAAATGCGTACCGTTAAGGAAGAGCGCAGTTGAGAGACTCCCATGACTTGATTTGAACTAGGTCCCGTGTGACGATGTCAATTATTTCAGGTGATTTGAGCCTATTGTTACAGTTCTCGAATGAGCCTCACACTAGTTTGTAAATACGATTTACTTTTATTATCTCATAAATTTGTCTCTTTGTCTCCACTGATAAGAACCCTTGTATGTATACAAAATATACCAAGTTCACAAATGAAAACATGTTGTCTGCTGTTTATTTCACTTTTAGGCATGCACGCATGTTGTATCGTTTAGCACATCTCTTTGGTTTCTCTCGTGAAACATGAAAAATTCATGACACGCGCGGAAGCGTACCGCACTGATGCTGAGAAGTAAAGTTCTTTAGGTAAATGAGCGAATTCTCTCGATGTGAAGGTAATCAGTAATCCCTCGTTAACACTATGTTGTAAAATCCGCTGAAAATTTTGATATAAGCGGAGTTTCGATTTAATTGAAACGCTAAAAATTTGTAGTTGCGGTAACAGAAGCTCTACTGCATAGGGGAGCTTTCGTATACAGACAAAATAATTCGCAGGAAAAACCATTTTTGCTATTAAGGAAGAAAGAACCGCGTGGTGCTCGGTCTACTTCTCGTTCGCAACTATTCCCAGAAAAGCGTTCTCGAGCTGCTGAATGCATCGCATGTTGGTCGCCGTCGCTACATTCAACTTCGTAGCAAAGCTTGCGCAGCATGTTGGTTCTTTTTGCCGTTGCAGGAACATCCGAGGGCTCCTCGTCGTCCGCATGATCAGCTCATTTGTGCACAGCTATCTCAACGATGTCGGCGTGGGACACCATATTACAGCGTGTACCCCGCGTAAATTCACCATTCAGCGTAAATTTGAACGTTCCGCGCATACTGGGAGCTAAGGGTTCAAACGGAGACATTATCAGCTGTCTGTAACGGACTTTTCCTTGTGTACTCTACATTTCAAAATATTCGTGGCCTCCCGAAAAAACGTTTAGAGACAAAGGGGGACAAATACATATCGCCTATAGCAGCCATATATAATTGAGCGGTGAGAAAAAGTTTTCGACTTTAGCGATTTTTCGAGCCTTGCCATGGCTGGCGCCTTGCAGGTGTCGTGAAATTACCCCTCCTCCCCCGCCCCCCTACCCAAGACTAGCGACCACCCATGCAATAGCGTCATAACAGAAAATACAACTGCAACAGAAAATACAACTTCGTTTAATTTGAAATAACTAGGATTCAGTATCTCACTCAGCTCCATTACAGCCACAAAAGATGTTTTTTTAACGAAAAAAGCAAGTAGTATTTAAAAACTTTCAAATTTCGCGCCACGGTGACGTGTTATGAGCAAGAATGACGTCATACGGGCCAACAATAAAACATAATTTTCAGTGCGTTAACTGCACGTTAGCATTCAAGTTATGCGGTCAAATGGAACTAGAGGCCCCATTACAGACGTCCAGTCATGTGTCGTCGCGACAGGTCAGTTAGGCGGCCGCCAATCGCACAAACAAGGTTCCGTGACGTCATAGAAAAGTTGCGGGAAATTGGATAGGGGGTCGCGACTGCTTCACACTTTTTTAATATCTCCGTTATTTGTTCGAAGATTGCGATGATATTGGTATCATTGTTATTGGGACTAAGCAGTATTTCTAATAAACCCAACTTGTATTTTGTCTTCATGGCTCCTTTAAGCCATTATTATTTTACTTGAAATACGTTATCAAATGATTTTCTGTGATGTTTTATGCATGTATGTGTTGTAGGTTGTTTACCTGTGTAGAAGGAAGCATGCTCCTTCTACGACTTGTCTGTATATAGAAATCTTTTTTATCATGTTATCACAGGATTCTCTGTGATGCCTTTGTATGTTCTAACCTCACAAATAAAAACTTTTGCATAGAACAACTTCAACTGTTGTTTTGTTCTTCGGACACCTGACAACTATTCGAATTCATCTTCGCAGCGCACAAATGACAGGACAAAGAGGAGGAAAACACTGGACAAGCGCTGAAGATGAATCCTGCCTTTCCTCCCCTTTGTCCTGTCATTTGTGCGCTGCGAAGATGAATCTGTACCAACTAGCCCGGTTTCCTACGCGACTATTCGAATTCGCTTCGAAAATATTCGACCCCAGGACTATTTGCTTCGAATTCGCTTCGAACTAAAATAACACTATTCGCACAAGCCTAATATTTTGTCATTGCAAGATGCACAATTTTGCCAAATGGTCAGGTGTCCACCACAAAAAAAAATGTTCCATTGTGGGTAGTAGCCTGGAAGAGAATGCAGCCAATATTCCACACCCCCTGTGTTTGTGTTGCCCCTCTTCTAACTTTGCTTTAATATTGTGGAAATTGATGAAATGATTTTATGCTGCTTTATATTGCCTAAAATAGTTGTCAAGCAACGTTTTACTATTTCCTGCAACTAATTTGGATTATTAACCTGACGTTGTCATATTGGGCATATTATTGGCATCTTGCATAAGTGGCACTCTGAAGCCTCTTAAATGTATACCCACTAGCCCCCTTCCCCTATCATCAGTCGCTGTTGACTTCCCCTACCCATGGCCTTCCATGTATCAAAAGGAAAGAATGGTTCATTAAAAATTTTTTCAGCAAGAGTTCACTGGTTACCTGTAAAATAGTAGCTACCTTAAGCATTTACCTTTGCCCTGCCTTGTGGTCTAAAAAAGTCTCCTTACACAAAAATGTGTCCATCGGGTGTTTTATTTGGGTGCGTGTCTGTGTATACTCAGATTAGTGTGTTTACCTCATCGCAGGAAGGTTAACCCTCCGTCATTGGATCAGCCTACCTGGATTTCCAGCACTTCAAACGTCATCAAGACTCGGCCACTTTGAATAGGTTTTCACTGTAATGCACATGTTTTGATATATTTTCGGTGATCCCTAACTTATTTTTTATGATCATTCTTTTTAGTTCTTGCAGTTGACTTTTTTTGCTATAACATTGAAAGGCTGAAAGGCATTCAGTATCTAGTCATTTTTTATAAGCATGTTTTAATTGCTATGGCAGCCAAATAGAACGGGTTGTTTCTAATTTTTGCCTTTTATGCATATCAAGTTTTTTTTTACCCCCACATCTTTTGGCCACCTTTTATTCTATTTTGACTTGTCATGTGTATTTTGAATAATAAAATTGCTAGTCTTGCAAAAGTTGCTCAGTGTGCTTATTGCTGCATTTAAGGTGTGTCTAGACGCTTTAGCTCAGTCAGATTTGTCAGGCCACACGAAATGCAGTAAAATGTGGTTATGCTGTCCCATCTATACAATATCAAAGTTGTTTTAGATGAAATAAGTTATATATGTGCACTCTTATTCTGATAACCACATTTCTATATACCCCTCGGCGTAAAACAGGAAGAGAGCTATAAGAGTCGTCTTGATGACATCTTAATAAGATGATAGCAAGATGGCTACAATGCCGCTGGCGTAAACTGCTGTGAGAGGTTTTCCTTTATGTCTCCACAATTACTAGAAAACATCTTCACAAGACATTATGTCTCTATCTGGCATGCTTAGAAGTCTTCTCGTAGATTGCTATTCAAAATTTTTGAGAATGTCGTCAAAACGGAGAATAAACGTTTTGTTGCTTTCAATCCAGATAGCTATGAGGTGTTTAGTATTCGTCCTGTAACGTCTTGTTGGAATTTTTAGCAGTCTCTGAGATATCATCAAGAATATCTTGCAAGACTTGTAGCTCAGGCATAGCGTCGCGTTAGCCGAGCTACAGGATGGCTATCTCCAGTCTTGGCAATGTCTATAAAAATCTTCAGGTGTTGCGTAGACATCTTGGAGGTCTTGCCCAGATGTCGTATAGAAGTGTGGTAGCTGTCCTAATGTGCAGATCAAGATGTCTTGGACAGCTACACAAGATAAGTTTGAGAATTCTACAAGACGTGCTTGCGTTCACTGGGAAGTGAACTGCGAGCTCAGAAACTTATCTGAGCTATTCGAAGCGGGCGTTTTGGGAGCGGGTTGAAACGGGAAGGGTGTTTTGGGAACGGGTTGAAACAGAAAGCGGCCAAACGGGAAGGGCGTTTTGGGAACGGGCGTACACGGGACGGGCCAAACGGGAAGGGCGTTTCGGGAATGGGTTCAAGCGGGGCGGGTTCAAACGGGAATGGGTTGTTTCGGGCTACACCCCCGCCTCGTAGACATACTACATATTCTCTAGCTTTTCTGGTCATGAACGGCAGCTTATAAAAAGTTTGGGCCAAGGGGCGACCTAATTTAACACGTTTTAGAATTTATTAACGACTCAAAGGTGATTCAGCGGCTCACATGGATGGAAGCCATTTGGCGAGGAATTCGAAAAACAAATTGCTCACACCGTACAGCGCCCTTCGCCACAAAACGATTCGCACGGCCTCTGTGCAATGGGGGCAAATTGGGTGATAAGTATAGAGAGGGACTGTGTGGGGAGAGCGCTTTGTCGAGAAAGTCAAAAAAGTATTTTCGCAGACGTACAATTCCCTATTCACGTCGTACTGCCCCTCCATTAAAACTAAGGTGCTCCGAGAGAGAAATGCTGCTGAACGAAATTGCTGATGGGAGAGACGAGACATTACATGTCCACGTATTCCATCATACCTGTTCGCGTAAATAATGCCGCTTTTCTTTAGATATAAGACTGATGGCAACACATTGATGTTGCCGTCTTAGGATACGTTTTCACGCCGTGATTCTTAATTACTGCTGCCTCTTCAGCACCGGCCTCCAGGATTGCGAAGAAGCAGTTCTGCGATGGCGGCACGTCCATGAAGTCCCACCGACTTCGATTCGGTGTGCTCAGCCCGGAGAACGTGCAAAAGCGCCGCCAGGTGCTGTGCGTCACCAACAAGTACTACGAACCAGGAAACACGGCCTCCGCGATCGGCTGCCGGCGGCGCGCCGCCGGCAGCGATCGCGGAGGCCACGCTGGAGGCAGCGTGGCACTCAGGCACCGGCGTTCTGGACACCCGCATGGGCGCCACCTCCGCGCACACCCGCTACGGATACGTGCGGGCCTGGACCACGACCCAGTGCACGGGCCACTTCGGCCGACTGGAGCTGGAGCTGCCCGTGTTCCACCCGACTACTTCGAGCCGTCCACAGCATCCTGCGCACCGTGTGCAAGCAGTGCGGCCGCGTCTTGCTGCCGCCAGAGGACAGGGCCCGCTGCCTGGACATCGTGCGCAGCCCGGTGTTCACGGTGATGAACAAGAATGCGCTGCACAAGAGGATCACCGACATCTGCCATAGGGAGGCCAACTGCGTCCACTGCGGTGCCGCCAACGGCGTCGTTAGAAAGTGCGGGTTTTTCAAGTTCCAGTATGACCGAACCGCCGTCTGCAACAATGGTGGTCTGGACGATGAACGCCGACCTCGATTGCCTTTGCAAAACTGACCGGCGATGTAAAAAGTGAAGTCACCATACTTCAGCTCTTTCCCCAGGTTCCCGGCGATGACGTGCCGCTTCTGGTGGTGGACAATGGGCACGCGTGTCCCGAGGACCTGCTGTCTCCAGCGTGCTCGTACCACCATCTGCATCCGGTCATCGGTCTTAATGGCGATAGGCGAAAAGCTTAATTGTCTGGGGTCATTCGCCTCTAGAACGGCGTTCTTACACACACCTAATTTTTCGCACTCAATCTTCCTTTATTTAACACTACAGAGATACCTTGCCGAGTACTTTTTCTGTGCCTAATATACATGCGCTGTGTCAATTTTCCAGGAAGTATATCCCTTTTTGTTGAGTGCATCAAGCGTTTTAAATGTTTGGTGTCCCTTGAAATATAATTTCTTGATTTTGTCGTTTCAATAATTGAAAGTTCAGTTCAATTGCTGGCAACATAACAGGTCTATATCGTTTTTGGCTAAAGCCTGTATTTTTGTTTTATTTTGACTTTTGCTGGTACCTATTTTCTGGTTATATGTCCCGCTTACCGTGTGCCCTAGCAAAGAGCCTATGAGGTTTTATTTTGAAGAATATGCGTTTTACAAACATACATGTTTGGAATTCCGATTATACTCAAGCCTACCTATGCGTGAGAAACTCAATGTCGAAACAACACAAGCCTTCTACTGCTGCATTGCAGAGTGTTCATCAAATAAGAGTCTGAGACATGATTACAGTGAGAACGCTGTGTAATGCGACTGTGGGACGAATCTCGCATTCAACAAATGTATTTCGGTCGATATAAACACCGGCTTAAAACCCATTGTGTGCGCTTCATCGAGGGGCCGTGGCTAAGGACTGCATGCTGCCGCACAAGTTTCATATGAACCGTGTTTATGCGACGTTCCTTGAAGATGTCAATATTTCCATAGGCAATTACGCATGCCTGATTTAAAAAAAAATAAGTGTGGGGTAATTGGTAGGCATGCGCGCCAGGTATATGTCACAGGCCTGCGTCGCAAAGCCGGAGTATGATTAGGAGCTTACCATGCCAGAAGAGGAAGTGTGGCCTTCTGTACAGACGGTAGCACAGCTCCCTTGTCTGAAAGCACCCGTTGCTCCGGGAGTTTATGCGCAAAAGGACAAGACTAAAGGCCATCATCATCAGCGCAGGCAGCAGCAGCGCGCTGCTCAGGTCCCACTGCAGGACGAAGGCCTCTCCCATGCCTCCAACCTCTCCTGTCCCTGGCCCTCTCGAGTCGACAGTTTTACACCCCAGAAGTTCATATTTCACATCCTCCCTCGTGTTATTTCGCCTTTCCCCTTCATCTATGCCGATCACTATACCTATCCATTCTTTTACCCTAATTGTACACTGTCTTCGGTTCGTCTCACTACGTAGCCATCCCAGTCCCATTTCTTCTTCTTTATTTGAACTATGATATCGTCAACCCTAGTTTGTTCTCTGATCCAGGTAGACCTCTTTCTTGTCCCTGAGTGTTATCTTATCATTATTCGTTCAATGGCCCACAGCGCCAACATAAGTTTGTTTTCTAGTTGCTTAGTAAGGCGCCAAGTTTCAGCTCCGTATGTCATTACCAGCAGTATGCACTGGTTGCACGTTTTTTTCTTGAGTGACAGAGGTGGCATACTTTTCATTATTTGGGACTGCTCTCCGAGTGCTTCCCAGCTATTCTGCGCTGGTTTCTCTCTCGTGGTTTGGGTCAGAACTAACCATCTCTCCCAGGTAATAATGTTACTTCTTCTCGTTTCGTTTCCTAAGCTGAAGAAGATGTTCTTGGCATGCTTATTCTTTTATTACGTTCGATTTATTCATATTTGTTTTTAGACCCACGCCCGTGCTTTCTGATTCTAGATCCGCAAGCATTGTTTGCCTGTGTTCTGTAGTCTTACTCAGCACGACTGTGTCGTCCGCAACTCTCCAATGGCTCAAGTATACTTAGTTCATCCTTAATCCTATGTTTTGCCAGTCAAGCGTCCAGACACGCTGTGAATAGTTTTGGGGAGATGGCATCTCCCTTTCTTACTTTCTTTCGGATCGGGAATTTATAGCATTGCTTGTGGAGGGTTATCCTGCCCGTGTATCCCATATATATGTCTTCTAGGAATCTTATGTAGGTTTTCTTTATTCCCTGGTCTTTTAGGCCTTTTTAACGTCTATAAATGCCATGTTAAGGGGTTCAGTGTACTCTGCGGATTTTTCTATCATTTGGTTGACGACATAGATGTGACCCATGATTGAGTACTCAATAAAACTTGCTGCTGGGCTAGTTGATTCATGGGCGTCCCGAAGGAGGTTAGCGCTTTAAGAAACAATACACACAAGAAAAAGCGGACAGGACGGGCGCTACTTCAATTGATTTATTACCAAGCCATAAATGTGAACATGGGGCTTGGTAATAAATCAGTTGAAGTAGCACCCGTCTTGTCCGTTTCCTTTCGTGTGTCCTGCTTCTTGAAGCGCTAACCTCCTTTGTGACGACCATGGTTTAGTACCCTTTCCTAAACCCAGCATGCTCGGTGGGTTGATGGGAATTCAGGCTGTCACCTATGCGGCTACCTATAACTTTGGTAAACAGCTTGTAAACGAATGAGAGTAGGCTGAAGGGTCTGTAATTCTTGATGGTCCTTGGGATCTCCCTTTTTATGAATCAGAACAATGTTGGCGTTTTTCCAGGCTATGGGCACTTTATTTTGACCGAGCAGTACGTGCCCCCCAAATCAACTGGGACATGAGTGGTACTGGTAGCCCCGTAAAACGCCTTTTTAATCCACCAGAAGCGTTTCAAATAGCTCCGTAGCCCACGACGCTGCGCCTGCCATCGGATTGCGTAAAACAGCCTTGAAGGGCATTTGACGTTCCGGCCGGTCGGGTGCATGGTCCTCCGGCGAGCGACGCAGATGGAGAACCGGCGAAGCTCCGTTGTAAGCGCTGCCCTATTTGCTGCCGCGCGTGAGCGTAGAGTTGATGGAGCCTGCACCCTTGCAGCCAGGCTTTTTTCCGAGCTGCAGGCCGTCCGGCCGCTCTCTCGCAGGTGTCAACGTCACTTCAGCGTGGCCGTAATGGAAACGCACCTCTCAGTTTCGGTTTCAAAATCGGTGATTTTTGCTGAACGTTTGCGCCGTGCTCGCCCGTATTTCAGCTGCCATATTGGACAAATTGCAGTCTTTTCAGGCAGACTATACGCCTTGAGCTTCGCAATGGCTGCGCCGCTGCCGCCGCTTCTCCGCGGTGTCTACGGGGTGAGTGCTGGATGACTGCTAGGGGCCCATGCAGTGTTTTGGTCCTCTATCGCAATTTAAGGACGATGGGCTACTTCAACACAGAAATTTTGGTCTGTCTGTCTGTCTTTCTGTCTGTCTGTCTGTCTCTGTGACTCGGTTCAGCCACCCGGCCAAAGTGAAACTGAATCTGCCCAATAGTCTTATATACCCACAGCCAAGCCGAAACGCCTAAGTCCGGTGGCAATCTTCATAGTTGTCAACATTGCTGAGCGACAACAAAAACGTACGCAAAGGTGAGGCAGTAAATCAATTCATAAGTGATACTGTAGTGTCCCTTTATGAAAAATTCATCGATGCTTGTTCTTTGCGATATCAAATGAAATACTACATCAACTGCAGAAACTCGTCGAAATCTCGTCGACCTCGTCGAATCGAAATTCCAACTGAAAATAGTAGCGAAAGGTTCCACTAGATAAGTTCCCCCGTTCCGCTTGGAATGCACGTTGGAAGCAGGGCAAGTAGTTCTATAAATATTGTAGGGCGCCTGGAATCACGCGCGTCTCCGCTGTACGGCAGCGCAGGCATCGAGGCACCCGGCCTGGAGCAGTAGAACGCCGGTAATAGAAATTTACTTCAGCAACCATTTGGCGTATTATCTTGGGAAGAACGAGACGGGAGAGGGACGACATGAGAGGTGAGCGGGAAACAGAAGGGAGGCATTTACTTGCCAGTGGGCGCCAGTCGCCTGCCGCTTTCGATCACATTTGCAAACAAAAGGAGCAGATATGCGGCCATTTTTTTGCCTTCCGCACCTTAAACTTGTTATGATCATGCCTGTAAGTCACCATAGTACGGTTTAGGGCACTTCAAAAAACGTTTCGGGGTGAGGCATGAGTGAATGCTACTGTAGTCTTTTTTAGACGTGATGCTGGTGAGTTAGAGGTTGGTTTCGTCTTGCAACGCCGACAACGTATGTGGCTTTGTTTTGAATATATACGTCGTTGAAAAATCTGTCTCGGGGATCTGGCCATCCCAATACCTGACAATCATTTTGAGATGAGAACGCATCCTCAGTCACTCGCCTTCTCCCATGCATCCATCCGGCGTTGTCGGCGTTGTCGGACGTCCCACACCCCTCCCCCATCTTCCACGCCGCGCCAGCTGCGCTCTCCGCCGCTCACCCCCTCTCCTCTCCGATAGCGAACACTCTCTCGCGAGGCGCATGGATTGGATTCGATTGGATTGGCTTGGCTTCGCTTGGATTGGTTTGGATGGATTCGATTAAAGTGGATTTGTGTTGCGTCATAGCCGCGGCAGACGCACTGGCGCCGGCGCATCCCTCACCGTTATGCCCGCTATAGAACGCGGTGCCTGCGCCGCTCCGCTCCATCGTTTCCAGCGCTGTTCCTCCGCTGTCCAACGCTGCAACATGAACCCCCTATGCGTCGCATCTACACGGGGGTTCCCCGCGATTGGAGGTGGGAGTTTTTGCCTTTGAAGGCAAAATAAGCCACGCGAAAATGTTAAGCACAGTTCA
The DNA here is from genome assembly GCA_013339765.2 of Haemaphysalis longicornis. Taxonomy (NCBI): domain Eukaryota; kingdom Metazoa; phylum Arthropoda; class Arachnida; order Ixodida; family Ixodidae; genus Haemaphysalis; species Haemaphysalis longicornis. The sequence goes on along the minus strand of CM023452.1, from coordinate 109,367,254 downwards.
AAGCTCTGCGTCATTAAATGCGTGCACACTCACGCCTTAAAGCAAGAACTAAGAAAAGTTAATAAAGCCGCAGAATAATAAATGTTCTGCAAGTCGGGAAGAAACAGAATAGCTCACCCACCTTGAGGAATGCACTGTAGTGTTCCATAAGCTTTCTGTGGGCAGGAAAAAAGCCAGAGCACCCTTTTTTAATAGAGGGACGCAGCTGCAGCAGGCGTGGTCTTCGTTCATGAAAGAGCTGGTATCTGAGAAATTGGCCCTGTATCTTCTGTCTTCGTTGCAAAGCAATTTGAACGATGATAGTGTTATTTGGTCTGTTATTGTCCGGATTAATTCAGAATTATTCACAATCATTAAGCCTAATGTATGTACAACGTCGATTGCAAGGCGGTGCCGTGCCAGCGGAAGCTCGGGTTTGTTAACAGCCAGTTTCACAAAGTAACTCGCTGTTCCGAGTAACATTGTGTAAGAGCGGAGCTGTTTAGAAGCTTTCTTCTGTCCGTGCGGATCGTTAATAGGAAATTTCGCTCGGCGAAATGGAGAGGGAGAAAATGCTAGGCAAAGAATTCTGAGGGAAAGTGGCGACGAGGCAAGGAGCCCACGAGCAGGTGTTGGGAGTGCATGCCTAAAGAAAAAAACGCTGCCCGTGGTAGGAATCGAGCCTGGGTCCTTCGCGCCTCGGAAACCGTTATCTATGCAATTGCGCTATCACCGCACTCGGGGCGCGCAGCTATTCTCTTGTATTGTAGTGCGAGCAATGGCTTTGAACTTTGGCTGAGTTGAAGTAGACTTTGGTTCCGGCCTTTCGCAGTTTGGAGTTTGGACTTTAGGAGGGTGAATTGCGGACTTTGATTTAACTCAATTTGCATAGAAAAAGTTTCATTTGTTAACCATCTCTTTCTCTTAGGGGCAGACCTAAGAAAATCCAAGTTAAAGCTAGTGAAGCCAACCGGATCCGCTGTTTCCTCGGTCTTTGCATTTCAATCGCGAAGGAGGCCGACCTTTTTTCTTTGCTTGCTTTTTACCTGTTTAAGACACCTCACCCAGATTTGCTCACATACAATGTTTAAATTCGTCGATGGTTGTGAACGCGCTGTTTTTTTTTTTGCCTTTTCCGCTACGATAACGCACCATTAGCACAAGAAATGGCCTTACAAAACATTCTTGTCCTTTCGTAGATACCTGTCCGACTAAAAGAACCATCTAGACGAACAGGGTTTCCCAACGAGTGTGCATTGCACGTTCATGATAGAATACACCTTCTTCCCGAAGTATTTCTCCACACTCTTGTATAGAGACGCAGTTTTAATACTAATACCTATTAGTAATATTCGGAATAAATGAGATGAAACAGACAGTTGTGCCATGCACCAGAGGCCTTGTGTCAATCTAGGACGTTTACAAGAGCTAGGTGTAACAGACAAAAATGTGTAAAAGAAAGGGAGGGGAAGTCAAGCAATTGCGGCGAAAGTAGACGATGTCGGATGGCTACTGCAAGCATTGCGAACTGTACAGGGTAAGCCAGGGGTGGAGTCTTTTGTGAGCGTAAGTAGTAGTAGAGACCCATATCTCACAGAGAAATGGGTGTGGTTCCTCAGTCCAGGAGCCCAGGGGCCGATTTAGTGATCTTTGCCATGTAGTCGAGCAGTTGCTCGGCGTCCAGATTAGCGCTGTGTCGCCAGATTCACCCACAGCTTGGCAAGGGAAAGAAAGAGGTGGGAGGGCTGGGTGGTCAGTTAACCCATGAATTTAGAAGCCATTTAGAAGCCAGAATTTAGAAGCCATAAACTACAGCCAATTCGGTGAGCAAATTAAGAATTCATGCAAGAGCAGTAGACAACTAATGTTGGTTATATACCGAGTCTTAAAGGAGCCATGAAGAGAAAATGCAAGTTGGTTTTATTCGAAAGATTTCGTGTTTTATAGTGCCCCCAGCGCTTGTCCGGATACAAACGGTGCTTTATTCACTGAGAAATTAAACAATTTAGGTTAAATTTTGATTTCCCGCTCAATCGTGCGTTTTCGTGGTCCCAAGTGACATCACGGGAACCGACCGCTCTGCAGCCTAGAGCAACGTTTTTATCTAAAAACGTGGCCTAGAGTACCTTCATTCACGCATCTGCCGTACAGGGTAGAGACACGTAACGCTGGGCGCCCGCCATGTTCGGTTGCTGGCTCGCCGCCGAAGCAAGTCATTGTGTCAAAACCGCGCTAAAATTATCGCCGCAACGCGGTTTACTGAAGAAGTTTGAATCATATTGTCTGTTTCGCGTTGCTAGGTCTCGTGGGAAACGAAAAGAATAACGCGTTGAGCCCGTTGGCCCAATTGCGGCGGCACGGGACCGTTCAAGGGTTGTCTCCACCCTGTACAGCGGTGTTGGTTTGTTCCCGCGTTTCTTTACGTTCCGTAACCTAGATGGCGCCACCATACCGTGGCAAGCGTTTGGTTTGTTTTTGCCCGCATTTAAACCTGGCTTGTTTTTGTTCTGGAGAAAATATTCGTTCCCTGAAACAGTGCTCGCTCGAACAAATGGGGTCACGTAAGACACCGTTGCTTGCGTCAATCGGCCAGTGTCGTCTGAGACAACCCCAAGCCCCGTAGTGCTGTGCAGCTAAACCAAAGCATGCTGTGCGCAGTACGAACAGCAGAACGCATCAGTACTTTTATGTTTACATGTGCTTTCGTAACTTCCACTGTTTGTCCCATCATTCTTATTGCTTTGTAAAGAATGTGCCCTAAATTTAAGCGCAAATCGCTCGTTCGTCTAGTTTGTAAGTTCTACCTAATTTGCGTCTGCCTTCTGCCAGCCTCCGCCAATCGCAGAGCTTAGCCCATGTGACATCACAGGTTCTGTTGCGGGAAATGAGCTGGTGGGTCGCATGACCATTCCCGTTTTTCCTAATTATGTAGCTTATTTGAGCGAAGTTTACGTTAAAAGTGGTGTCAGTATGATTCTAACGAGACAATCTTTTGAAATAAACCAAACTTGTGTTTTCTCTTCATGGCTCCTTTAAAGATATTGAGACACACCGAGAGAGGAGTAGGGCTATGAAATATCATCTTTTTTATTTATGACGTTAGGATTCTTCCTATGTGAACTTTAACGTTTATTTGAATTGTCAACGTTTATAACCTGCTCTGCACCCAACATGAAAAGCACCTACTGCTGCTGAGCTTAACTAATGAGACACAGGACTAGAAACCCCATCATGCAGTGAATATCAGTAACACAGTAACAAAGTAGAGGCCCTCGAATTACCCTTGCAGTTTTATGCGTACACATAATCCTACTCTAAACTACCACGAAGGTTGAGAAAAGTTTTGCAGAAAAGCTGAGAAAATGTCTAGTTTAATAGTTCGACAGCAACGTTAAGTGATCTTAAAGATCACTTCGGATTTCATAATTGGGGTTACAGTTACACTACCTGAGACATCATTTACTACCTCTACCAAACTTCATCTCGACTACTTGAAGATGACAAGTTAGATTACCTCGATACGATTTTCCCAGTTACATTTTACCACATTTCACATAAGATAGCCGGAAATGTAAGCATACCATGGCTATGCTTGCAGTGCGGTGGGCAGCAGTTATGACCCATTATTGTTACTCTGCATTTTAGGCGAGGCTTTTGATGATGCCACAATGTGCAACCCTATATGCAACCCTAGGGAAGAGTCAATAAACAAACTCCGTGTTGTTCCCAATTGCCCCAATGCCTGAAATAAATCAATGGACAGTGCTCAATGTTGGCAGTTGATGTAGGTCCTCCGCAGACACCACAGGTAGTTGGTATACGACATCACAGGGATCTAATAAGGTACAACAACGTCAAGAACTACAGTATTTTCGGGGACAATATCCGGAACAGAGGAACACTTTTTTAATAGCAAGTACATCAGTAGTACATCATCTACATTGGTACGCTTCGCATACACGAAAAAGAAATATACTAGAAATCACATGCTACACATGAGAAAAAAAATACACTAAGAAGGTACAATGAAACACTGCAAGACCCCTTTTTCCGCTTTACCCACAACAACAAAAAACACTATACAAACTGCGTTCGCCCGTTTCTATAAATAAACAAAACTGATCAATATTTTCACTATTTACAGCATCGCTTGGTAGCGCGTTCCAAGCGTTCAAAGTGCGTTGCAATGCTCACTGAAGGGCCGTATGCATTTATCCTGGTTTGTTCTACTATAGAACGGTGTCCAGATGAATGAATATAGTAATCTTTGTGGATTTCAATGTTGGTTAGCCTTTACCACTCAAATAATCAGGTCCGGCATTTGACACAACGTCGATGAAGACACTAAAGCTATCACATGGGAATCAAATATAGCAACAGATTCTCTGCATTTGCAAGTATTTCAAAACACCAATGTGAACTTGAAAGACTGGAGCTTGAAAAACTCAGCTCTTATTTCATGGGTCACATGTAAGCTTGTGGGTGGCATCTATTTACATATTTACATATTTACAAAAGCGGCCGCTTTTCTGATGGAAGCGAAAAGCGAAAGCGGCCGTGTGTTCGAGATTTCGGCACACATAAAGGTCCAAGTGGTCAAAATCAATCCGGAGCCCCCCACTATGGCGCGCCTCATTGCCTGTGTAGCGTCGGCGTGTTAAACTGCCCCCAATCATTCAATCAAATCAATCAAGCATCTATTTACATGGAGATAATGCTTTAATGCCTCAATAAAGATAGTCTCTATCTCCTAACAAGCTATATACACCTAATAACGCGATACATGTAGACAAAGTGTACAACTTCGTTAACTCAAAAAGTCAAAGATCTCTACGTTCTTATATAGTGCAACATTCAAGTCATTGGCTGCAACACAACAGTTTCCCGCACCTGCATGCCAACAGTATAGAAAATTACTAACTGATGAAATCCTTATGCCTGCCCACATAACAAACCTGCAACCATTGTACATCAGAAACGTTTACAAGGCAGACACAAACAGTATGTACACATAAGCCTCCAAAACTTGTTAGTCGTTCTCAGTAAAACAGGTATATCTGCTATTTACATAGTTGTGAGCTCTCAGATTGTACAAGTACATTGGGTCAAAATACACTTCAAGATGTCCAATGTTCTCTATTATGACCTTATGGTCTGTGTGGGCTGCAGCGAAACAGCGGAGATGATTATCGAAATAATGTGTCTCTAGGATAGATGCAACCACAAAGTACTTCTTGTCACAAAATGCAATCAGCAGTACATGAGCGAACCGAGGAAGTTCGGCTGCTTGGACAATAAGTGGCAGCGCACCGTAAGTGCATGCTGTCCTTGCTGACAACTGTCCTTGCTGACAATGTGACTGATGAAAAACCTTCAACATGCATCCCTGCTGTGCCAAGTTCCTGAAGCCTGTCCAGCAGTTGAGGCAGTGTTCAAAGCTTTTGTTTTTGCCACCCACGATGATTATTAGCTCAACTGGTTGAGCAAGGGAATGCATCAAACTCAGCTGGTGGCGACGGCTTAGGACAGCTCAAACGTTTTTTTTTTTTTAAGTTATGTGCTTTTCTTGCTAGAGATTTGAAAAATTAGCGCTTTGCTTCAAGCCGCATACATGAGAGCTTTGAATGCGGGCCATACAAAGCAGATATCTGGGGTAATGAATCAGATCATGCATTTTTGGTATGAAGCAAACATTCGGGAACACCTCCTTAAAACTGCTGCAAAAATCATCGATTATCATTTTTAGGTGCGCTGCAACACCCTGGAGAACCTGAGGTGCAAGAATAGTGTCAGTCATGAGTCGCACTGCAAGTTAGACACCATAGGCTTTGTTGTCCCTGTTAATGCGGTCACCGATGGTGAGGGAAAAGTAGCCAAAAAAGGAACGCTTTTCTGCAACTGAGCCCTTTGTGACGTGGCTCCCAAAGATAGCGTGGCATGAAAAAGGAGGTAGCCTAGCTTTCGTGTCAGCGCCTTGAAGAGGAAATGAACTAAGCCTCTCGTTCAGCTTATCTAGGGTGAAAACCTTGCTATCAAACAAGTGCTTGATTACATATTTCATTACGAAGGCAATCACACCCTCAAAGAGGTCATGCGTAATGTCTGGTGGCAAACCTTGTGTGGCATCAAACGACTGGATGGCACTTAGGCAGCTTTGGCCAGTTACACCATAGCAGTTGGATAAACTTTTGTCGGTCTTTATGAGCTCCACATAACGGGCACGGGCGTAATTGGTTCTCAGAGTGAATTCATGCTCGTACCAATCTGCATCAATTCCATATTTAGTGCCATGCAAAAGCGGCAGATAGGGCCCGATGAAAAGCACTCAAGAAAGCCAGCAACATCTGCCCCAAGTAGCACGGAAACAGAAAAACGCAACTTTTTTGTTTGGTGTTAATGTTAGAACAATGCTCTTAATGTAATTTTTTAAATGTTTACGTAATTCTCTCAAAAATGTTACACTAATTTATGGCAAACATTTTTTAACGTCCAGGACACATTTGTGCAATATATCACTAATGTTACTGTTAGATTTAACTAACGCTGCAGCGAACAAGATAATAACGTTTAAACATTTAAAAACCAGAAGAAATGCTACAGTGACATTTTGCCAAGTGTTATGCGAACAGTAAGAAATCATTTCTACAACATATTAATAATGTTGAAGTTACGTTTGCCTAATATTGTAGAAACGCACTAATGACAATAAAAAAACATTGTAAAAACAACTACAAATGTTACAATGACGTTTTTCAAAACGTTAGAAAGCATTTATAGAACATATTATTAATGTTGGAGTTGCGTTTACTTAACGTTGAGGAAAAGCAACTGAGACGTTGCAGTAAAATTTGAGCAAACATTATTGAAACAGTGAAAGAGCATTACTAGAGCATATTATTAATGTCGAAGTTACTTTCCCTTGACGTTGCAGAAAACATGCTTGAAAGGCTTTTTTAACTTACAAAAACGTTTCCGAAAACAAATCAGAAACGTCACAGTTACGTTTTGCGAAACATTGGGCCATTATATACATACGTATACCTATACGTATAGCTGTCACAGCATACCTTTAGGCATTTTCTAAATAACAAATACAAGCGAAATAAGCGGAGTTGTTTGGGAAGGATACGGCAACACAATGATAGTGTCGCTGCTTTTGCAAGTGAAGTAAGCGGCACAACGTACTTACATTTAATTGAAAATACTCGGTTCACCTTCAAAATTTTTCGCTGCGCTATTCATTCAATTTTTTTATCAGTATAACATATGTGCGTTTGAGGCCGCTGCTGCTGCTCTGAGGTCTCTGAGAGGCCACGTCTAGTGAGCTTCGGAGGGGTCTCCATCGACGGGCTTCCTTTGCGTGGGAAAAGCAAACATTCAGCCTTAATTATGCTGCAGCAGTAGGTAGTATTTGCGCTGATTAGTTTTGGCTTAAGAATTGTTTAATGAGCCCACACCCGAACAAAAAATACCACTAAAAGAAACGTAAACCAATAAGCAACTCCACAAATACCAATTACGTGACCGGAAGAAAACAAGCACGCAAAATCTCCAGTCTTTTGACTCTCAACTCGAATATCCTGATTCACAATCCAGTTCCCTAAAGGTTAGTGAATGTTCGTCAAGGCTGCTCGTTAGCTGAGTGGTTAATTGTCCTAGGCAAGGTTTCCGTATTTTTATTAACAAAGGATACGATCAAAGTCATTTGCATTCCAAGTGCTCTATTGCATTTATTACTTGCTTTCTGTGTTGCCATTAGCCGAACATTGGCGAAGCACAACCAGTCGCCAATGATGCGGCCAAGTGTATCATCCGTGGCCTTCTGGGTCACACGAACAGCAGCTAGAAGCGTAAGGAACCACTAGTTAACGACTGCAAAACTATTTATAAAATGAGCCATCATAACAAATCAGTAAAAAGTGCATGCTTGCAAAAAAACTTAACTCATCGAATACCAGGAAAATTATCTTGAGCTTCTCAGCTCTTTTTTTTATATTTCGTCCCTGTTCAACTGTAGAGGAGGACGGCAAATTCATCAGCGACCAGCTTCTTCAAAACTCTGTTGGGTGTAGAAGGGACTTTCGCGTCTCCGGTCTGGCCGAGGACTTTCACCTAAAAAATAAGAACACAAATAACACGATATAAAAGATTTATCACAAATAAGTGGACTCAAAGCAGGGACTCATAAAGGGACAACGGATGATAAGATTATCAGTGATGCTCTGTGTAAGATGTAGCGCCTCCCCAATTATCTTGGAAACAAATCCCCACGTCCCAGAAACAATTGCTTCCATCCAAGTTTTATTCTGTTCAGCCTTCTATTCTGTGCGAGGTTTATTTCGAAACTGCTAAACACAAGGCATGGTGGCGCACATTTCCTCGCCCAGCTAAATTTCTTTCGGTCAACAGATATTCAAAAAAATCATGCACCACTCCGTCTAATGGGCGACGATGGTTTTGAATATTTTCGCAGGCAGCTTTGCCTTGACCGCACGCCTTTGGTTTTTGGATCACAGCGGCTTTGGACTTGACCCTTCGCCAATTGATTTCGCGGAAGAAGAGAAGCTTCAATTTCAAAGCAACGTCGTCGTTAGACGGCGAGGTGCCGATTTTTCGTTAATGTTGCGAAACAATTACCCCCCAATCTGGAACTGCCTTCAACCGTACGAATGTTGCAGTTGGATATAAGTGCATCATTACGGAGGCGCCCAGCTTCGATCCGACCAAGGCAAGGTTTTTTTAGATGCGGGCGACGATGGTTTTGAATTTTCGGCGGCAGATTTGGACTTTGACTCTCACGCAATTTGGTGTTTTGATCGCAGAGGCTTTCACTTTGACCCTTCGCCAATTGATTTCGCTCAAGAGAAAGCTAAACTTTAAACCAAGTAGTCATGAGATGACGAAGGTGCTCTGATTTTTTTGGCTGTGTACATGTAGCGGCATACATTTTCCACCCCTCTCCAAATCTGAACTGTTTTCGGACCGTTTCCTGAATGGCGCAGTTGGATATAAGATGGCATCATTACGCGAAGCGCCCAGGTTCGATTCCGACCAAGGCAAATGTTTTAGATGCGGAGCACCTTATGGTCGGGGATATATGTCCCTCCCTCCGCCGTGCGGCGTCCACACCCCCACTGCGCATGCCTGGCCAGGCACCGCTAATGATGATTGTGGCAGGATGCCCCTAGGTATTGGCCACCCAAAGAATCCATCACGAGATAACTTCGCGTTCAACCACCGTCGTCATTTTTCCGTTGGGAACCCTGAGTACAACACCCCACTGGGCATGCCTGGCCAGGCACCGCTGATGATGATTGTGGCAGGATGCCCCTAGGGATTGGCCAACCAAAGAATCTGTCACGAGATAGCTTCGCGTTCAACCACCGTCGTCATCTTCCCGTAGGGGAACCCTGAGTAGTATGCGAGGCATTCCTCCTATCTTCTCAGATACTCCTCTCCTCTCCGGCATTCCTCCTCTCCTCTCCGAAGCTCCTCTCCTCTCCGGGATTGCGCAACGAATGGCAACACCTGCGGTAGCCGCTGCATACTGCGCTGCGGGCACCACTGTAGCTCCGCGGTATGAATGACTCATTCCGCTCCCGTCATTCTTCTCCCGCAACGCCACGATGAGTCAGCGTCAACGCCAGTGTCAGCGCCGCGGACAGCACCACGGAGAAGAGGGCCCGAGCTGCTGCCACGAAACGGCAGCGGCGACAGGCCGATCCCGAACTTCGGGCTCGCAAAGCCGAAAGCAAACGTCAACGCCGCCAAGAAGCTGCTACTGATGCAACGAGGGCTCGCGCAGCTGAACTAATGGGAACTTGAGTAGACCCCATGGCTTCTTCGCATACTACTCAGGGTTCCCCTACGGGAAGGTGGTGAAATTTTTTTCTTTCACCTCACCCACAATCATCATCATCGTTAAAAAACGTTGGCTTTTCTGCAGTACGTTTCCGACGCGACATACGCCATCAGTGAGACAAACAAAGCTTCGCGTTCATACTAACATGGATGTAAAAAATTACCTGAGAAAGAACTTACCATAACCGGGAAAATTGCCGCATCTTCCAGACTGGTATTTAAACTTGCCAGCTCGTCTTCAGTTGTGGCTGGATAGGGTGGAAGATTTTCTGGCTGTACTGTATCAGCCACAGCAGTCGGTGCCTGTGCAGCTATTCTTTCTTCTAATTTAGTCAGTGTCCTGCTCTGAGTTTGAGCTCTTCCTTCAGGCTCTCCAGTTTCCTAAGAACTGTAATCAAGACTAAAGAACAAAAAAGAGCAACAATTTAAAACAGTGCAGATAGTGAGATATAGAGCTTTATGTGAGCTGTTCACTTGCGCAGAAAAGGCAGTTGAATTCAAAGCAAAACGAGAGAAACAATACAACGTTTTGCATATGCCGTATTTTTTTTTGTCGCTTAAGCTTGCCCAGTTTACCAGTTTTCCTTAAAAATTGTGTCTACATGAAATAAACTACGGCAGGTTTTTTGCGACATTTCCCAAGACTGCTGGAACAACTCAACGGTTGCTGTAAGATATTTTGTGATTTTGGAATGAAAGCATGAATATTTTCGTCATAGGGGGGGGAAGGGGGGTAGCTCGTGCTCAGGAGCGGGGAGGGTGCATAACGACGCGAGCAAATATTTTTAATCCCCAGCCGTAGACAAACAATGAAGAGCAATTGGATAAGAGTAAATTTACACTAAAATAACGCTGTCAGCATTGTCATTTGTGTTAAACGAATGCATGTTTTACCAATGCTCGAGACAAAAGGCAAGGACACAAGCACATGCCACACAGCTGAGTTCGAAGTTATCTTATCCCAATCGAACTCCAAATCAAATCAAATCTCTTTACGTCCGGTTTCAAGCACGGCAAATTTAGATAAAAGTGGGAATGACAGGGGCCCAATACTCTCTCTGTACTTTCCTCTTTCTGTTGTTTTCCAACTTTCTTTTCTCTTACCATCTTTGAACCTCCTCTCATATTGCGCGTGGCAAAAACACAAAATAAAAAAATACCGGCCCTTACGGTTGAATATGCGTATAGAGGTTCAATTGACACTCCATATGCACATTTCTACCAGTACACATTTAAACAATGCGCCATTTTCTGGGGGAGGAGGATTGACACTCAGAATGGACGCAGATTGTGGCCTCCCGTGTTTAATGGCGTCGGGAAAGCCACTACCAGCAAATGAAAGTGAATTCGACTGTTTACCAGCTGCTCGTTTTGGTGCCTTTACGGTACGAAGTAGGACACGTGATTTCTCGTAACATAAATATGGAGTTTTTTTATACTTATAGTATTCTCATAATGTAAATTTGCACGCAGCAGCTCAAATGTGTTAAGTCAGACTTTTGTTCCAACAACGACGTTCTCTTTCATTGTGCTTCTAACTCATACATTTCTACATTTAACAATATACACAGAATAAACAAATTTCGTTACAATATTGTTCGTATTAGTTGTCTTCTCTTAATTTTGCAATTTAGTGAAGAAATAGTAGGCCTATGTCGTGAATTTTCGATAGTAGACAACTAAAAATGTACTCAGGTTATATTATTACATATCTTTTTCGATTGATATACATTTTTTTCATTATGCAAGCTTTACTTGCGGCCAAAAAAGCGCAAATAGTAGCTAATAATGGTTTTTACAGCAGTGGATGATTCAATTTCTTGCAGCATAGAACCCCCGCCCCCCTCTTGAGTGTCATACACCTGACGCAACCCTTCACTTGCCTTCAGCTTTACGCCGTGGATCGCTGGTCTTGTAGCTCCTTGAATGGCGTGGTTTAGGGGGATGGTTCACAAACGGTGTGCAGTCATGTTCAGTGGGTCGCTGTTACATTCATCAATGCTTTCTTCGAAGCTTTCTTCTACAAAGTCTTCAAGAGGCTTTGGAAGGCGCCGTACCCTTGTTTGAGCTTGCTCTGGGTCTGAAGTCAGGTCAGAATTGTCTTCTGCCCGTATGGACCTTTGTACCGCAACTTCATAGTTATCTGAAAGGCATATATAATACCACACTTGACAATGTGCCATCACGCGTTGACAGGGCAACAAGTTACCCCTAGGTGGAAACTAATGTACTAAATGGGGCACTCAGAAGGGACACTGCAACCGTGCATGATTTTCATCTGACAATATGTAAGATTTTGTTTTTATTGTCATTTTTCACTAACATTTAGCAAATAACACTTGTTTCTAGGTATGGTATGCGTCTAAAAGCTTTTTTTGCGCCGCTCCCCCCTCCCCCCTTTTTCTTACCTATTACAAGCGATCGTTACCCCAACCAGGGGACCAAAATCGGTAAATTAACGTTATGCCCTGCATTAAAGTGTAGGTTCTAATGCCTTATACCAACAGCTTCGATTTCCTCGGGCCACTCAAGTTAGGTGCGACACTCATGGCACACCGTACCTGTAGTAGAACTTACCCTGCACGTAAATTTTTCCCAGCCTTTGCTGTGCGCTGATTGGCTCCTTATTTCTGCGTTGACTTTCGAGGTGCTTTTGAATCCAGGCCAACAAGCGTTATCGTTCTCCACCCAGGTAGATTGGACCACGGCTACCTCATCGGACGCGGTGAAGTGTGTCACTGAGAACATCTAAAAAGTGGAAATCACAAATGTTAGTGAATAGCATGCATAGTAAATAAATTTTTCAATATTTAGAGAAAATAAACTCCGAGGACACCTGCGCACTTAATTTAGGAGTTGTGAATGCGAAGGCGTTAATGCCCAATTAAACGACGCCGAGCGCTTCTTTAAATTTTTGCTCTGCGGGTGGTTGTGTTGCGCCGCTGTGTGCTGCTGCCATATACTGCATCCGCAGCTCCATAGTCGGCTCTCTACGTGACTCACGCTCCCAGGCGTTGCCTGTTAGAGCGGTCCTTGGCAGTCGCGGGGAACCTGTCTTTCCAACTCCCCGACGCCGCGATGCCGGCTTTTCTCTCGGTCTAAATTAATGCTTTTGCATTATTAGCGCAATTTTGAAAGTGTAGGTACAGTTTGCCTATATCTGCGGTGTGGATTTGCTTGTTGCTGGCCGCGTTATTTCAAGGCCCTTAGGCACTTGACTGTGTACGCTTTAAGCTTTTTTTCTAATAAACAGGTACCTGTACCCTGGTACAGTCTTTGTCAAAATTTTGTGGGCCACGGCGACCGTGGCCGGAGCAGGCGCGCGGCCGAGTAGGGGCGCTGCGGTTGCCGCTGTCGGCTGGTTGCGCGGTTAAAGAGAGCGAGGGGAACTTTTGCTCTTGCTTTTGTAGTGTGTCCGGCGCGACAAGAGCTGCGCAAAGTGCCTGCGCTGAGGCGAAGTGCGCCTGCTCTGAGAAACCTGCCTGACTGCACTTATCGCGCTACGAAAGGAAGCGAGAAAGTTCCCCTCACTCTCTTTAGCCGCGTAACCAGCCGGCAGTGGCAAGCGCAGCGCCCCTGCTCGGCTGTGCGCCTGCTCCGGCCACGGTCGCCGTGGCCCACAAAATTTTGACAAAGACTGTACATACAAATTTAAATGAGAAGATGTGCATATCGACTATTTTTGGTCTATTTCGATAAATGCGTGCAGCATTCATCCTCCCATTCCTTCAATAAGAAGTGCTCCTGTTCATTTCTGTTCGTTTTGATCAGGGATTTACGCTTTCACTCCATTCCCCCATCACACACCTCGGAACACCTTCGCTTACAAAACGTTAGCAGCGGGCGCTTCAAACGAAGATCCCTCAAAAGCAGACAGTGTCGCGCAGTACGCCATGGTTTTCTTGATTTTGCTACTGCATCTGATGGGTAAACTCTTATGAATTGCGTGCATGAGTTCTCTACACCCCCGTCAAGAATGGCGACGACTTCTGAGACTGTGCCATGATTACATATATGTCAAAGCGTCTTCGGAAGCGCAGCCCATTCACATTTATCTGAAGCGGCCCTACTTTCAGAAATATGATCACCAGACATATCTACGAGAGAAATGGAATCATTAGACGTCGGGTTAATAGTGCGCCAAAATTGTTTCACATTTGATGTTAGCATGGATGGTAATACATTCGACATGAAATTTTCTTCAGCATTTTTTAGAGCTGTCACATAGCTGTCAGAAGCTTCTTTGTAGGCAGCCCATTTTGCATTGGTCTGGGAAAGTTTAGCAGTACGATAAAGACGTTTCTTTTTGTTTGATAGGCGTTTGATGCTTGTGTTGTACAATGGGCATTGTGCATGAGTCGTAATGAAATGCGTGGGGATGTACTTATTGGTTAGTCGGCGAACTTCGGAAGAAAACATATCCCAGTTAGTTTGAACAGTTCGCTCATCGTAATCCTTCAAAAAACATCAAGGAATACCTCAAGTTCTTCATTTATGGCTTCAACATTAGCTTTTCTGTAGTTCCGTATTAATTTTCTTTTCTTGCTACTTGTGTGGGATGGCGCATTGATACAGAATGGGAGTAATGAATGGTCACTTATATCCCGTAAGCATGTAATGTCGGACGCAAGGTCAGGTGTATTTGTTAAGGTTAAATCAAGGGTGTTGGCGGCGTGAGATGTTACCCGCGTGGGTAGTGTAACTAATTGGGTAAGTGAAAAAGTCGATAACAGATGCAGGAATTCGCTAGCTTCGCTTGACAATGGTGACAAAAAGGGAGGGGCGGCATGCCACTTTATGTGCGGGAAATTAAAATCGCCAAAAAGGAACAAAGGACAGGAAGGGAACCGGGTATGAATGATGTTAAGAACATCGTGTAATTCATTAACGAAAGTCGGTGATAAGGAAGGAGGGCGATAACATACACCAACAATGTACTTTTGATGGCCTACTGTAAGTGAGCAAAATATTATTTCTAGATTGCTGCGCACATGGACAGGCGAAGAAGTAATGTCTTTTGATATTGCCAACAAAACACCGCCTCCACGTCTTTCAGTGCGGTCGCAGCGATAAATTGAGAAGCGGGAGGAATTCAGAAAAAGTTCGGAATCACGCACATGCGCATTTAGCCAGGTTTCAGTTAGAGCGATTATGTGGGCTGAACAAGTATCTATGGTGGAAGATAGCGAGTTATGTTTGTTAAGGATACTTCTTATATTTGTAAAAAGAACAGATACACAAGGTATGATCTGTTGGCCACTGCCCCTCTCGTTTTCCTACGGCGAGGAACCCGAGGCAGGATCAGAAGAATGTCTGACACGTGCCGCTTGCGGCCGTATTTCTTGAACGGCATCGGTAACAGGGTCGTACATGTAATGTTTGTTACCGATTGACAACTTTTTATAGTGAACTTTGAAAATTGGTGAGCCGGGTTGACTTTTTCCAAATTCTATTAGCTTTTCCGCGCTGTACGAGTGTTTGTTAAGAAGTCTTCAGTTACCGAGATATCGTTTTCTTTGAGGCGATTGCGCATGGAAAGTATTTTTTCTTTAGTCTTATAATTTGCAAACTTGGCTATAACTGGGCGACACTTTTTAGGCGAGTAAGTACCCAGGCGGTGCGCTCTTTCAATGTCGCCGGACGGAAAAGTATAATCCGAGGTGTTTAGTATGCCGATTAATTTAGATTCAGTTTGTTGCCTGTTTCTTTGGAATCAGTGATGCTATGGAAAATTAGGTTGTTCCGACGGGACCGGTCTTCAATTTCGTCAAGGCGGGACTGTAGAAAGTTATTACGGGAAGTTAATTCATCTATGGACTTTTGGGCTTCCGATAAACCCTCATTGAGCCGATCAACTTCTTTTAGTTGACTTTCAAATTGGTCAAGCCTATGTTCGATAGAATTCATTTTTGTTTCCACACTTATCTGGCTTGCTGTAATTGAATTTATACCTTCCACAAGTTCCTCTTGAACCTTTGAACTATGCAAGGATTGTGCACGGACATCCCTCAGAAGTTGGAAGATAACGCTCATCTGTTCAGCCGGGTTTTCGGGTAACGACTCAACTTCCAATGGGGTCTCCGAGCGAGCACTGCGGGTGGTAGGTCCAGGATTAGTTTCAACATCACCCGAAAGTAACAGTGTTAACGCCATAGCATAGCATTCGGAAAATGACTCGCAAAACACCCGTGGGCACGGGAAGAGCACCAAAAAACGAACATCTGACTTTCTGGCATATAATAAAATTGGGCTACATACCTGCATTTCGGAAAAAAACACGGGTGAGCGAAGTGCCGAAGGGGCTGCTCCCGTGCCCACTGAAGTAGGCGGTGGGGCGGCGTTCGTTTAAATACGGGCAGCTTGGTGATGTCGTTGCTGATGGGATGGGGTATCGGTCGTCGAGTTGCGGGCAGGCAGAAGGGTCCGTGAAGAATGTCTTGTCAGGATTTGGTGACGCCGGCTTGATTTCCAACCATGCGCAGTAGCTGCTCGGGCACAGTGCTATCGGCGATGGCTCGAGGCAGCATGCCGAACAGCAGGACGAAAGGGGTAGCCACGTCACGAAAATAGCAAGCAGGGCCTGCATTTCGGAAAAAACACGGGTGAGCGAAGCGCCGAAGGTGCTGCTCCCGTGCCCACAATTATCGGGAGTTCGCCATACGTCCCTCTTCTCGGCGGCTGGTGTTGGACCACAGGGGGTCGGGCGGACGACAGTGGGTGGCAGTACGGCGGGGCCTCTTGACGACGAGTTGGAGCAGGGCGGGGTCGACGAACAGCTTCGGCGTAGGCCATAGCTTGTGGCTCACGGGGTGCTTCCGACGGCATAGAGGTCCCCAGTGCGTGTTGAACTTCTTCTCGGATAACGTCGGTCAGGGAGGCGACTTGGGGTTGCGGCGTTGTTGGGAAAAGTTTCCCTAGTTCATCGCGAACGACGGCGCGGATTGTTTCCCGTAAGTCTTCTGTCGCGAATCCAAAAACGTTGACGGGGTTCGCCAAAAACGCGTTGTGTGGTCGATCGTACTGCCTCGAACGCATGTCCAGGGTTCTCTCGATCATGGACGCCGCGGTCACCAACTCAGCGACGGTTCTTGGGGGGTTGCGAATAAGTCCAGCGAAGAACTCTTGCTTTACGCCCCGCATGAGAAAGCGCAGCTTCTCTTCCGCCATTTCTGGATCAGCTCGTCGGAACAGCATCTTCATCTCCTCAACGGACACTACAACCCCTTCGTTGGGGTGTTAGATTCGCGTCTGCAACAATAGCTCAGCTCATTCTTTACGCACCACAGTTGTGAACGTTTTCAAAAATTCTGTTCTGAAGATGCCCCATGATGTTAGCGAGCTCTCATGATTTTCAAACCAGACACGAGTCGAGTCTCCGAGGTAGAAAAACACTTGCCTCAAGGTTTCTTCGTCATCCCATCGGTTGAAATTTCGGACGCGCTCCAGCTTCTCCATCCACTCTTCGAGATCTTCCCCAGGAGATCCTCGGAATGATGGGGGCTCCCGAGGTTGCTGCAGAACGACGGGAGGATTGGCTTGGTTGACCTTGGTGTTGGTAGCGACGTCTTCCTTCTTCACTTTCTCCGGTAGTAGAGCCAGTTCGGGTGGGAGGCCTTCCTGTCGGCGGCTGGTACGAGTGGGGCTTGCTTGGCGACTTGCAGATGGTTTAGGGTGCATGTACCCCGCACCTCCACTAGATGTCACGAAGCCAAAGACAACGCAGTTTTCTTCAAAGAAAATAAGTTTATTGGAGCGAACTTGTGCTCCCCGAACCACTCAAAGAATACACAGGCGGCGAAACAGCAGTCAAGAAAGTGACGTGTGTAGTCATGCGTCGAGAGTCGAATGCCGCTGCGTCTGCTCTGCGGGAATTTATCACTCGGCGCGAGGGTTTCTCGAATAGTCGAAGTGTATCCAGAACACTGTAGATCAACGAAGATTATTCTAGGCTGTTCACGTTAGTTCGGAACGCTCTCCCTATCAGAAGAGATAACACATGCGGCACAGAAAGAAAGAACGGAACACGCGCCTCCCTTGGCCCACAGACAACACCGATAACACAGACCGGCGCAGCCCGGCGGCAAAAGCAAAACACAAATGAACAAACCCAATACATGGTTCGCACCAATATTATATACCGATGCCAGTATACAAGATACTGTGATTGCTACTGCCGTTCATTGCACTAGCCATCCAGCCCTCAGCAAGACGTCCAGATTTAAGGTCCCGGAACCTCCATCATCGTTCTGTGCGGAACTTGTAGCCATTAGATAGGCTCTGATTGCTGTAACAGGAATCACTGTGCAGCCCGGGACGTGCATGTAGTTCGCACCGATGCTCTACAAGCAGTCCGCCTACTACGGTTAGTTAGTCGTAGCCTTCTGCTGGCTCAGAGTATTCACCAACTTGCGACAGGAATCGCTCACAAGATTCTGATTGAATGGGTTCCACGTGACCTACTCACAGACAACTGCAAGGCAGACGTAGCAGCCCGACTGGCAGCATCAGTTCCATCTCCGACTTCCCCGTTAGAGCTGGATGATGCCACTCTCCTGGTGACGATAAAAGAACACCTCCGGCGTCGCACACGTGCTCTCATTCCACCGTGTGCTGCCACCCTCCCCCCGGGTCTTACCCGTGCAGAGGAGGTTGCGCTCAGGAGGATTGGGGTGGGGGTGGCCTTGACTCCCGCCGTGACCCACCACTGGCCTCAATACCGAGGTTCCTTTACAAACCCTCGTTGCCCAGTTTGCCACCGCAGCGACGCGATCACCGAGCTTCACCACTTGCTGTGGTCCTGCCTCGCCTTGAGGCCGACGAGACTGCGGTACCTTGCGGCGACGGGCCTCCGCGTAGACGACGCCTCCGCATACGCCGCATGGATACATGGGTTCTATAATCGTTCACTCCTTGACTTCATCTGCGAAGCGAACATTTTCATCTAATCACCATCATCTCATACCCCCATATTAATGCCCTGTGGCAAAATAAACGTTCATTAAAAAAAACTTAACCACCCCCAGAGGTCACTGGCCTATCTCAGAAGGTAGAAGAAGAAGAAAATGATGTCCCGGCAGAAAGATCCGCAGGGAAATGCCATTTTTTCGGAACCAACCAACCAGCCAAATGCAGCAACTTCCTTGAAAACCAATCCTGGCAATCCTGAAGAAGCCCACGTCGACCAACGTGAGATTTGCCCATTTGTAGAAGGTCCTTACCAGATAAGGGTACTGCTTATTACAATGCTATGTGGAGGTGTATATTTCATCCAGATAAAGAACTTCCACCTGGCCACGCATGTCATGGATTACTGGTGCCGGCGGCCGGAACCTTTCTCCACTATGAGCCCGGCCGAGTGGAAGGCTCTGGCCATTCCTGTTGACCCCAGCGGAAACTACAGCCGGTGCACAGTTCGCGAACCGCCAGACGGAGGCACAGGGGCAAGAGTAGTACCCTGCACCGACTGGGAATTCGATCTGAGCCAGTACGGCGGGAACATGGTCAGCGCGTGGAACCTAGTGTGCGAGCGCCGTTGGCTGAAAACGTTATCGGTCGTGCTACACATCACAACTGCGATGGTGGTGGTTCCCCTGGCCGGCGTTCTGGCCGACCGCATTGGCCGTAAAACCGTCTGCTTTGTGTCTCTCACGAGTCTCATCATGACCCTCGTGGCGAGTAGCTTTGTAACCAACTTCCTGCAGTACGCCATAACCTGCTCCGTGGCGCTGGCGTCGTCTTCCAACCTGGTGATCCTGCTGGTGCTGCTCTACGAGGTGACGACGCCACCCCGGCGCTTACTCTACTGCACGCTGGCCCCGTCGCTAGCCGCCATACTGGAAATCCCCTTCTACTTCACCGTGAAGCTCCTACGGTTGAACCCCTTGACCTCGCACTTCGTGTTGGCAGTGATGGCGCTTGCCCTGGTCGGATCCTTCTACGTGCTAGAAGAGTCCCCGGTATGGCTCGTCGCTGCACACAAAGAGGACGAGGCTGAGCTGGTGGTGCTAAGAGTGGCAGCCGTGAACGGCCTTTCCCCTTCCTCCGGTAGATCATTGTTTCGGAAAGAACTGCGCAGAATGTCGAGGGAGCCATATTCGCTACAGGCGGATGAATCCCATCTCTGTGGCGAGCTCCGCAAGTGCTCCATTATGTTGGTGTATATATGGACGACCCTTGGCTGGGTACATGGCCACTATGCTCTGGACCGGGGCCTTCCTGCCAGCGACTACGTCGTTATAGGCAGCTACATATGCGTTTGCGCTGCCTACGTGGCGCTAGTGCCTTTTCTTGGTAGCTTGCGCCGAGTCGTAAATGCAGCCATCGTCTCCTGTATGGTCTCCAGCGCATCATCGGCGCTTCTCTTCGCTGTTGGCATTAAGGGAGGCGAAACAACCCTTCGTGCCGTGCTTTTCGTTATACAGCGTGCGTCGGCAATGCTTAACATAGCTGTCATGTTTTTTGTCACGAAAAGCTTATACCCAGTCGAGGTGCGCGCTTTCAGCGTCTGCGTCAGTGTCCAGCTCTCCATGATTTCAGACTTCGTGGAAGAATTTGCGTTCACACCCACGACGATTGAACGAGAAGAAGTTGCGCTTGCCGTGACGGCCGTGCTAATGGCGCTAGTCTCTGTGACCGTAAACTATCTTCCTTCGAACTGCGCCTCTATGACGACGAAAACCATCCAAGGGACTTAAGTGCGCGTTTAACCTGCCTCCCTAGTACAGACTGTCTTAACTTCGACGCTCCTCGTGTTGTGGTGATCACAGATGTCTAGATATTAAAATACTTAAAGAGCGACCCGGCACCATTCTCTCATTTTCTGACCATAAAATCGCTCGGCAATAGCGTTGTAGACAAAGAGCACCTTCGGTGACAAGCGCTCTTCCGTGGTATGTCATGACGCTTGAATGAGCATGCACGGAGGCAGGGTTATTTAACGTGTGTTTTGAAAGCATCCGTTGTTACCCTCGAAGTACTTCAAGACGCAGATGACGCTGACGATTTTTTTATTTTACCTTTACATGATCTTTCCTGTCCCCACATGCGAAAACTTGACGGTAGCTTAGAATGATTGTACGCTTGAACATCAAAGTTTTCTGGGGGGCTAGTTGGTCAATACACATGATGAAAAAGAATGTACTCTCAAAGACGGGACGGAAGCAAGGAAGACACAACACAGCGCTGAGGTTGTGCCTTCCTTTCCTCCAGTCCTTGTTAGCGCGTTCCTTTGCATCATGCGCCTGGACGTGTAGTACGTCTCCACGGTGAGGAATCGTGCCGTGGCGTATGAGCACAGGGCTATGCGCCAGTCTCTTCTGCATCGTCTTGCGAGAACAGAAATGAGAAGAAGAGATCGAGTACTACACTCGGGCACACCTTAAGAATGGCAACGCTGATGATGATGATTGCTATTGGTTTCCCCTTTGAAGCGGGGTGATGAGGTGTCATCTTACCAAAAAGAACTAATGTACCTAAGTTTTATACTCTTGGTTTAAAGGAGCCATGAAGAGAAAATGCAAGTTGGTTTTATTCGAAAGATTTCGTGTTTTATAGTGACCCCAGCGCTTGTCCGGATACAAACGGTGCTTTATTCACTGAGAAATTAAACAATTTAGGTTAAAATTTTGATTTTCCCGCTCAATCGTGCGTTTTCGTGGTCCCAAATGACATCACAGGAACCGACCGCTCTGCTGTCTAGAGTACCTTCATTCACGCATCCGCCATACAGGGTAGAGACACGTATACGCTGGCGCCGCCATTTTCGGTTGTTCGCTCGCAGCCGAAGCAAGTCATTGTGTCAAAACCGCGCTAAAAGTATCGCCGCAACGCGGTTTACTGAAGAAGTTTGAATCATATTGTCTGTTTCGCGTTGCTAGGTCTCGTGGGAAACGAAAAGAATAACGCGTTGAGCCCGTTGGCCCAATTGCGGCGGCACGGGACCGTTCAAAGGTTGTCTCCACCCTGTACAGCGGTGTTGGTTTGTTCCCGCGTTTCTTTACGTTCCGTAACCTAGATGGCGCCACCATACCGTGGCAAGCGTTTGGTTTGTTTTTGCCCGCATTTAAACCTGGCTTGTTTTTGTTCTGGGAGAAAATATTCGTTCCCTGAAACAGTGCTCGCTCGACAAATGGGGTCACGTAAGACACCGTTGCTTGCGTCAATCGGCCAGTGTCGTCTGAGACAACCCCAAGCCCCGTAGTGCTGTGCAGCTAAACCAAGCATGCTGTGCGCAGTACGAACAGCAGAACGCATCAGTACTTCTATGTTTACATGTGCTTTCGTAACTTCCACTGTTTGTCCCATCATTCTTATTGCTTTGTAAAGAATGTGCCCTAAATTTAAGCGCAAATCGCTCGTTCGTCTAGTTTGTAAGCTCTACCTAATTTGCGTCTGCTTCTGCCAGCCTCCGCCAATCGCAGAGCTTAGCTCATGTGACATCATAGGTTCTGTTGCGGGAAATGAGCTGGTGGGTCGCATGACCATTCCAGTTTTTCCTAATTATGTAGCTTATTTGAGCGAAGTTTACGTTAAAAGTGGTGTCAGTATGATTCTAACGAGACAATCTTTTGAATGAACCAAACTTGTGTTTTCTCTTCATGGCTCATTTAATACTAGCGCTGCTTAGGGTAGGCACAAAATACTTTTTTTTTCATGTTACAGGTGGTAACTGCCCTACGCAATATTCCCCTCTCTGCTTTTCGTCCACCAGCATTCTAAACTTCTTTTCGTCGCCTCGACAGCCTTGAAGTTAACTTCCTCTGTGCTACCCTTAAAGCCTAGGGCTTCTGGAAGCCGAATATTTCCCTCACGTAGATTTGGATGGATACTCTCGCATTCTAACACTATCTGCCGCATAGTTTCCGTTTCTTTCCGCCGACCACGCATACCCCATCATTTTGTGAACACTTCCCCACAAAGCTCTTAGTTGGCAAGCAACTTGCTCTAGACTCAAAAATCAAAGCACTGCCCTGGGAATTATCGTAGAATTTTTCTTTTCTGGTATCAAATTTCTCAGCCCTTTACATCTCTAACGACGTTTTAGCTTCCATTTTTTTCTCTCCTTTTATTCGTTTCTATCGGCCTTGCCTCTTTTTTGGTAACCTTGGCTGTCTTGGATTCTGCACTGTTCTTTCGTACTTCATCGTTAGCCTTCGAGTCTTCCTTAACCACTTCGTGTCCACGCTTATAGGTACCAAAAAACCTTAGCTGCCGGAAGTTGCCGCTGTGCCTCATCACCGCAGCCGGATTTTATTCAGCGCGGCGCAAGTAGTGCGTTACTGGGAATATTTTGAACATGGCACGAGCCGTTGCCGTGATTTTTTAAGGCTTAAAATGCTTATAAACTACTGCAGCGACGACAAACTACGTGAGAAAAGGCAGACGATATCACGCATTCATAGCCACCTCCTTTCAAAACGCGCGCGCCCGTTGACATCCGGGTCCGTCGTTTAGGCGGAATGATATTGCACTTGAGCTATTCCCGCTCTTAACTTGTCCCCAAGTATAGAAGAACCTGGACGTAGCATAATCGCCGTCAAGGACAAAGTGAGTCAAGCGATTCCGAAGTCTTCATTAAGCGTCAAGCCTTGGCCTTAACGTGCTTGCCATTACATAAAAACAGCAACGGATCCTTTAGTCAGTGATATGTGAAATCAGTCATTTAGAAATATACGCAGTTGTGCTGATTTTAGGTCAGCTAAAAAAGGTGAATTAGACGACAATAACAGTTAGGTAAGCAATTACGAGAGAAATTGGAAAAAGTATGTTCACACAAAATACGGGTTCACTTTGCTAAACGGCCCCCTTATTTTTATTGAAGTCGCAGGCTCAATGCCTTGACAGTCGCTACTTTTTTCGAAGTTTACCTAATATAGGTAAATTCTGCGCGGTGTATCGGTGTGTACAAATTATATTACTTTCTTAAGAAGTCTAAACACTATATCTATAAATATAGAAATTTAGATCCCGAATGTGTGGGAATCTGTTCCATGGTTTTTTTTTAAACTATACAGTAAAAGCTCGTTAATTCGAACTCGAAGGGGACCATAAAATTGTTCGAACTAAGTGGAGTTCGAAGTAGCGGGCGGGCGCTAGAATGAATGGACATCACGCCACACTGGGCGGGCAGAACACGAAGAAGCCACCTCTGGAATCGTTGTCGCGAATTAGGCGCTACTACACGTTTGTGGCCGGTGATTTGGTGAATAATGTTCATGGAGCTCGAACAGCGAACGCAATTAATTTATCAGTCACTTATAAGCCAGAAATCCGCCGCGGCACACGCAAAAAAATGGCAGCATCTCCACTCCGTGGATAATGGCGAGGGTGCGGAGTACGGGGACTCGAAATGACATCCAAGTTGCGCCCCGAGTGACATCCGATTTGCGCCCCGACCGTCATTCGATTTGAGCCGTGAGTTCAACCTTGATTATTCCCTAAATGAAACTGCAGCTCATGGCTCAAATCGAATTTCGCTTAATTTTCGCTTGATGGTGGTGTGCGCACGGATGGACGCGGACGGACACTGGGAGGCCCTAAGGTACTCCGCACCGCTACAGGCGAGGGAGTAAGCTGTTTGACTCTCGGGTGCCAACTCACGGTCGTATCCCAATGGGTAAGACGACTGACTCACTGACTCTGCCTGGCCTACTAGACACAGGCTCGAATCCTGCCGGTGCCTGTGTGATAAATGCTATGCGCGGACGCGGACGGACATTGTGCGGTCCTACGGTACTCCGCACCTAAAAAAGCAGGGCTACGCCGACCAGCGCACGTGGCGCAGCTTCTTGCTTACGCCGAACAGCGCACGCGGCGTGAGCTTGTTGCTCACGGCAAGCTAAAAGACGATGAAGGGATTTGGCCCAGACCAGCTACCGCGGCGCTAAGAAAACCTGTATGGGCATGCGCCGGAGCACTGCGCCGCGCCGCCGGCGCCCGCTGCGGAAGCGAAATAAGCTGTCGCAGCAGCGTAGCGAGCGCACTACGCTGCTGTTTTTGTTTCGTTGTTTTGCATTTCTAGCAAATTTGACTTGGTTTCGATTTGCAACACGTTGTAATCACTCTG
Organism: Haemaphysalis longicornis; assembly: GCA_013339765.2. NCBI lineage: Eukaryota > Metazoa > Arthropoda > Arachnida > Ixodida > Ixodidae > Haemaphysalis > Haemaphysalis longicornis. Next base: position 109,342,350 of record CM023452.1, on the reverse strand, counting down.
GGCCGACTTCTTCTGCGAGGAGTGATGTAAACCAGGGGATCCCAGTTCGAATTAACCGTTCTGGATACCGACGCGTTCGCATTATCGGGAGTTGATTTGATTTGATTGTGGGGTTTAACGCGCCGACGCAACGCAGGCGATAAGGCGTGCCGTAGTGGAGGGCCACGGATTAATTTTGACCACCTGGGGATCTTGTTTCCCCCATTCAAATATACAGGGCTGTGCCGGGTCCAGGGCGTCAGTTCGAATTAACTTTAAGTTCGAATTATCCGAGTTCGAATTAACGAGCTTTTACTGTATTACCCTCCGCAGCTATTACCCTTTTCGAGGTTTATACAATTGAGGTGCGCCTTGCGCGCTGGGTTATTCAAAATCTTATTAAAAGTGTAAGCATTAGACCTGCATGCAAATAAATAGAAAAATTGATCCTAATTTTTAGTGATTGCAGTCAATGGTTTTTATTGAAGTTGTCCGATATCGCTCGGCTCTTGTTACCGTTTGCGATGTTTACTTAACTTAGGTGGGCCCCTGTATAGGGACTGGAGGGATCAACATTCTAAGAAGCTTAGATGCTGGTTATTCCTACATGGCAATTTTTCCAATTCAGCAAAGTTGTGGTTCGGTTACTGCGCACGAAATAGTGGGTCCAAGGATCGATGCTTCTGTGTGCACCTCCTTTAGCCGCGACCTCATCCGTGTCTGCAATAAACCATAGAAGCTAGGACCGATTGGGGGGATTGGAAGGGGACAGCGGAGAGTGAGGTGTGACACTGCACTATTCGTTCAGCACTTCTACTTCAGAATTAAGGGCCGCACCCTCCCCTTCAAACCGCCCAGTCACGGCGCGTCTTGTCATACTTCTCGGTATACTCGGGAACAACTTAAGAACGGCAATAGCTCATGTACTGTATCACTCCGCCTAAGCTACGGACCCGAATGTCAACGGGCCCGCGCATTTTGAAAAGAGACTGCTACGAATGCGTGATATCGTCTTCCTTTTCTCACGTCGTTTTTTTGTGGTCGCTGCAGTAGTTTATAAGCATATTAAGTCAAAAAAGTTACGAAAACGGCTCGTGTCATGTTCAAAATATCCCCAGTAACCCCTACTTGTGCCGCGCGGAGTAACAACCGGCTGCGGTAATGATGCACAGCGGCAACTTCCGCTGCCGTTCTTAAGTTGTAACCGAGTATAGCACGATTATGCATCGTGCATCGATTAACTGCATCGACGTCCGTTTCTTCCCTTTATATTGCTTGAGCGCCGTTTTGTTTTTATTTTAAGGCGTACCACTCTTTGCCGACTCCCCCACAGGTGGGACCGTGTGACATCCTGCATTTCCAGAAAAATGCAGATTTGGCAAAAGTTCCGTCTTTAATCGCTATAACAGCGTAAATGGAGATACTTGGTGGGGCAGAATTTCGGAAAACACAAAAACTAAGAAAAACAGAAAAAGTAACATTTCACCCAAAATTTCCCGAAAAAAAGTTGTGCACTGGAAGACGCGAGACGGTGCCGTCCTGACGGCCAGAGCAGGGCAGCTCTCGTAATAGTATAGTGCGCTCATGAACGAACTGCTGTTTCTTCGTTGAACATAGAACCTAGCGTTCCGTTAAAGTCAGCAGTGGGTCGACCACCATTGATGTGGGGTCAGTCGGTGCCCCACATCTGCGTGTCGCACTCGAGTAGTCGGGGTGCAGTTCGTCCTCGTCGTTCGTCTGTTTGTCCGTTCGTCCTCCCGTGGCCTCACAACCTGATCCTGTCGACTGCGCCATGTTAGCTAGGTCGTGGCTCGAGTGGAAGGCTAAACAGGATTTTTTTTAAATGTTTAACCAATTAGAAATACTGAGGTTACACATACATCAGGACGAAGGAGCATGGCAAGTAAAGGTCTTACACTCTGCACTGTCGTAGGGCGGCGCACTACGCGAAGGCGCGTACACGGGAGAGAGCGAAACGGAACGTAGGCAGTCGCGTTGCGTCTGGCGTCTCCTCGTGTTCTCAGGAATAAAGCACCGGAGTCGGGGGCGCGTCGTGCTCTTACGGGAATCGGGGCTTGTCGGCGCTGCCGTGGCCATAAATTGCGGTTTTCTGCATGTCTTCTGGCGGCGGCTTTTCTCGTCCGTTTTCGTTTGTCGGTGTGCTGAAATTCTCCGAATCGTCAGTGCTTACCGACAGTACTCACTTCTACTCAATCTGTACTCACCTGTATTTCCTTGTACATAATCTGCACTGACATTTGATCGTACTCAACAATGATTGATTGATTGTAAGGTTTAACGCGCCGACGCAACGCAGGCGATGAGGCGCGCCGTAGTGGAGGGCTCCGGATTAGTTTTAACCACCTGGGGATCTTTATCGTGCGCCGAAATCTCGTACACACGGGCGTTTTTGCTTTTCGCCTCCATCAGAAAAGCGACCGCCGCGGCCGGGAATCGAACCCGCGACCTCGTGCTCAGCAGCGCAACTCCGTACTCAACAATGTTTCTACTAATTTGGTCAATTATGCAGGAGGTAAATGTCATCGTTAGACAGATATCATCGTTATCATCGTTAAATATCATTGTTACAAATATCGTTACCGTTTGGTGCAGTGCAAATAAACCCCACCAATGAGACAACGGTAGCCTTGAACAGGGGACCAAAGTTGCCAAATATTTTAGTGCTCTCGAGGGACATCGTGTCGCTCAACTTTCGTCGGCATGTGTTTCTTTCTGCGATTGTCATTGTTTGCATTTGATTTCAATATCGTGTAGAAAATTCCTTTCTTAGTGAGAATAAGTTTTCATCGGTCTTGCGAGCTCAAACCCAGCCTGGATGCGCGCTGAAGGGAATAAATGTAGTAGGACCCGATGTTCCGTCGAGCCGTATCGGCTACATCCAACCAATAGCCTCAGTTACGGTTAACGCAATGTTGCATCATGCGAAGTGGTACAGCTGACGCAATGTTGCATCATGCAATGTTGCGTCATCCTCGGAAGCTCTTCGCAGCACCTGCTAGGCAAGTAGTCCTTCCGAGTGACGGATTGGTGAGCACTCTTTTTGCGACTTCAAAATTACTCCTCTGACACCCTGTAGATCATGACCACTGCCATTTAATGGCATTATTGAAGCCGAAAATCGATAAGTCATCATTGTATGATTAACGTGGTCTTGTGTTCTATTTGGTGTTGTTCTTGTGCGCGGGAGGAGGATACGGAACAAATTTCCGGAGCAGGAGTTGTAACAAGAACAAGGAAAGAGCGGCCACCACGGTATAAAAGGCCCAAAATTCGAGGTATGCGCATCATGCTGATACGGACCGTGCAGGTCAGTGAAAAGGTGTTGCTCTGACGATTGTTTCTAAGCCCAGCTATGGCTGCCTGCAACACGCACTCAGCGGACGACCTAGAGAAAGCGCAAGGTTTTAGCATGCCAGAGAGTTTGAAGGACCACTATGATTACATCGGCACTAGCAAGGATTTTTTGCAACGGGAGCTATCGCTGCAAGTACTGCAAGAAACACCCCAGGCGAAAAAAATAATTGGAGGACCATTTGGACCTGCCTAACACACAATTGGTTCACAAAAAAACCATTTGAAAATGCGAATGGTTCCATTTGGTCCAATTGTGTTTTCGACAGGGCCAATTGGGCCTCCAATTGTTTTTTTCGCTTGTGACGTACGGGGCAGGAAGCTCCCATGCATACAGTGAAGTGGGATATAAGTTGCAATAATAAATTATCTTTATGACAGACACAGAGACACAGACAGGCAGACAGGCCAACATTTGTCGCACTCGAGTAGCCAAAGAAAGACTATCTCCTTTAAAATTAGCTACAAAGAGACGCTGCCGCCACGGTTCCGCATGCTGCGAACATTGCGCAGACGTGTCCCTAACGGCCGCCGCCAGCCCGCAAAATAAGAGGTAAACACAAAAACGAAAACCGGCTAGCACGCGAGAAGCCCAAGACGGAGGTCCCTCCGCGAGAAAGGGACAGGAAAGGGGCGCTACGCGTCGTTATGTTTATTTTCGTCAAAAGCCCGGGCAAAACCCACACGGGTCTGACTTTAACCACTCATTTTTGTATGCGTGTGCGTGTTGTATCAGCGCGCCCGACACCAATTCGCTGCACCCGGCTACGTGCCGACGGCGGAGTTGATTCGCGCCTAGGTCAAACCGCCCGCTGCAGACGTGCCGCAACTTGGCGGGAAAGGCGCCGCCGAGTCTGCTCTCCCTTTCCCATCGCCACGGCTGGACCAAGTCATGCCTGGGAAAAACGACCCCCGGCAGACACGCAGCGAGTAGCGCCTGGAGATGGCGCCGCCGAGTTGCCTTCCCTTTCCCTGTCGTGGCGGCTCAGCTGACGCAATCGCTTCGCCTCCATTCGCCGGATTCAAACTGCGGCCAGTGATAGTCGAGATTGAAGGGATTCGAACTGCACGCGGCTGCAACGGAACCCCGGGGGTATAACACCCGCCCGGAAGCAGCGGTGGTGCGGCGGCATCTCATCGGAGGCACTGAGTTGAGAAGTGCTATAGCCTTTGTCCGAGCCATGTAACGCTGCTGCTACCTTTGTATATATTGTATATAAATACAGCTTCAAATCACCGTCGGCTCGACTACTTCGTTGCTCTGCTCTGCGCCGCGTCGATAGCGGACTGAGCAGGGTAACGTCGCAACAGTGGAGACTGAGCTGGGATGGCCCATTCCCAATGGTGTGTGTGTGTGTGTGCGTGCGTGCGTGCGTGCGTGCGTGCGTGTGCGCGTGTGTGTGTGTGTGCGCGTGTGTGTGCGTGTGTGTGTGTGTGTGTGTGTGTGTGTGTGTGTGTGTGTGTGTGTGTGTGTGTGTGTGTGTGTGTGTGTGTGTGTGTGTGTTGTGTGTGTAATCATTGCACTGACTGGCAACCAACTATAAGATCTGTATTCTTAATAATATGAGATCACATTTGGGCCTAGGTAATTATGTTAATATCGCTATAGAACACTGTAGTATGGCTCGGGCCTCAAATATGCCTAATGTTTTGCCTCAAATATGCCTAAGGTTTTCTTTTCCTGAACTTCCCTGAAGTTTTTTTTTTTTTTCCCGGCGCACACTTTAACCCCAATTTTCGCTCGCACTAACCTTTTCAATAATTCTTTTTCCCCCCACTCAATCGATGAATGGAATGTGTTGCCGGCGGAAGAGTTTTCTGCCAGGGATGTTTCCAATTTCGAAAAACATCTTGTTGCACTGCATCAGCATTTACGCCTTGCTGCTGTCACTGGTGTATGCTTTCTCTGCCAAGACATGTTCTCTTGTTCTTGTTTTTTTTTTTTTTAGGTTTGATTACCGTTTTGTAAATGTGTATTGCCTACATCATGTTCAATTATTTGTTTTGATTGTAATACTATTTGTACTTGTCCACCTGCTTGGTCTACGAACTGCAGTATCTAATAAATAAAATAAATAAATAAAACTATGGTGACAACTTTAGAAAGTGATACTAGGTTTAGTAGTTTGTAGATATTTTGCCATTTTAGTACCGCTCGAAAATTCTCTTAACCTTTGTCCCGGCGGCTGAATGGAGAGACAGACAGACAGGCCATATTTGGTTTGAGGGGCCCAAGAAAGGCTATCGTTTTTGTTATGATATTCCTTATGCAGAAGGGTTGATCCAGGGGCTAGCCAGGGATGAGGAATACAGTACAGGAGGTAAGGGAGTCTTCGTCCTCTTGTGTATCCCCGTGGTAGTTGCAGAAGTCTACAAAAACCATGTTCCTCCATGACCATAACATATCCGCCGTTACGGAAAGCCTGCTGAGCAGAGTTGCCATGCTGCCGTGAGAGATGGCGCCACCATTCTCGTTCTGGAGGTTTTAGCGGAGTGCCTACATACGCTCGCAATGGACCGGGATGGCGCGCAGATAGGCCGGCAAGACTCCAATGGCCTTCAAATAAGTGAGCTACAAAACCGCATCTTGCGTTCAGTTACACCCCCCAACTAAAAAAAAGAAAAGGGGCAACAACGGGAGGCCTAGTGTTCCAAGTTTACGGCCAAGCAAACACACCACGACCTCTGCGACCACACTACTGCTTCTATGCTCCGGACACTGCCCTCAGGGATGTAACGCGGGTAAGGGGGTAGGGGAGGGGGGGGTGCTGATGGTGCTTCAACAAAACAATTTGCTGCGCTGTCATGTACAGTGACCGAAACAACCAGCTGCGCCGGAAACCATCCGTCGGATTTTGTCTAGAACCCAGGAATCCTGACCGGAAAGCGTACAGGGACTGTTGTTAGATATGTGTGTTAGCTGTAGCTTTTCCAATTTAAGTATCTTGTTGCTGGGTTTTGTGTATAAATGGGAACTTTGATGCCAGTGACAATTTTGTTGAACTGATCAAAATATATTCTCACTTCTTTCACCACAAGTGTACATTCTGAGATAATTTTGTGTACTAACTTTGGTGCAATTATCCGCAGTACGCGACGGTGGACAAGCTGCTCCTACGCAATATGTTGGCATAAAAGACGGCGCCATCAAGATTTGCCCCTAATCGTCGCGTGCGTGCAAAAATGGAAAAAGATTCTTCGATAATAAAGCGACAAAAAATAAAACGTCCACCCACAAGCTGTTTATTTCGTGGTTTTTACGTTTTAGATGACTATAGTTCGTTGCTTCTATGTTTCTTACTTCCATGTTTGTTAAGCATATGTGCTTATATTTGTTCTACATTTCCATATTTGTTTAGGTCTTATCTCTTCTTATCTATACAAAAGACAAAATTGAGGCACTGATAGCAGTTCGAACACAATTCTAGGAACACATATGAATATAGTTTTCATGAACAAATATTTTATTTTTCTTGTTCTTGGCAGTACTAAGGCTCTAGAATTCGTGCGTAACGGGTAGCGTACATTGGTACCAGTTGATATTTATGCATTTATTATACATGCCTTTAATCTTGAAAAATTATATGGAGGAGGCAGAGATGCCATCTCATCCCCGCCCCTCCCCCTTTCCCAAGCAAATTTTCTGGCTACTCCCCATGACTGTCTGTAACAAACAGAACTCAGCCGAGACATGTAAAATTGCATGACCATGTACAGCTAAAAAATTTACAGTGAAACCCCGTCGATATGTTTTTCTCAGGAAGCATAAAGTCGAACATATTATCCAAAACGAACTTACTTTCTTAGAAGGGTTAAAAAATTCCAGGAAACAAGCTTAATAAGGAATTTTTTTTAGTCTGGCCACCTTAAAATAGCTAGTCACTTGTTGCTACATTTTTTTCGTTGAAATATCTCTAGCTCTTCGCAAGCTAAAAACAGTTCAAATAATGTCCGCCCGGAAGTTTAGACAGCGGCACTGTTAAAATACCAATGAAATGGATATCGCAAAACGAATGACAAATGCATTTGAAATTGTAGTTTTGCATAATTTGACAACCGTAGAACCGTACTGACCATACGACAACCATACAACCATTTGGCAACCATATTTCTCCTGCACAAGTCCATCACTGACATAAAGTGGTAGTCCGAAGTGTTTAAAATTCTACGCATAACTAATTCTCTAAATAAATTAAACTCGGCGTAATGATCAATGAGGCGCCTTAGCTGACATTTGCACGAAGGATTTTTTTTTCTACAGGGATATTTGCATTAGAGCGAGCGCTAACGAGCATTCAAGGAATTTGGCTTTGACGCCAAGCGTATTCTGCTGAAGGCCCACGACACGAAGAAATCCCGAGAAGGGGAAGCTATTACGGCTTCGGTATAAAAAAAAAATACAGACATTTTGGCTGCGCCAACCGCACAATATCGGGCGAAAGCAGCATACGCTCCTGCTTAGGATATGACAAGCAACGTATACTCATTGTACGTCGAGTTGCGGGTATACCGGCAGACAACCCCTTTATTTTGCTTGCGCTGTAATTAATTAATTAATTAACTGCCTCGTAGCCATTGTAGCAACGGTTGCTGGGGCCCACAATCGCTGTTTAAAAGCGTTGCGCAGTAAACCACTTCGGGTATGCGCATATCTGTGACTATACGTATCACTTTGCCAGAATAGCAGCACGCCCTGTCGAGTATGCGCCGAAGCGCCAGAGCTTAGGCCTAAAGTTCTGCTTTGAGCTCTACGAAGTGTACCAGCACCGCAGCTGAGTGCGCGAGTGCAAGGCGTGCTTTTTCCAATGGGTACCGGTCGGCAATGGAATAATTGAAAGCGTGACGTTAGGCCTAACGTCCCATGTTTAAGCTTAAGGTTAGGCAATCTTAGGACATGGCAGCAAACGTGTACTTATTGCTCGTCGAGCTGCGGGTATACCGGCAGATTACGTTAGACCTCAAAGCGTGACGATCGGCATCACGCGTATGGCACTCGCAAACCCGCGTTGCTCCCTCCATCTTCTGTGCATCGATCAACTGCCGCACAAGGAAATTATAAACCGGAAAATACTGGAGGCCTCAACAAGCGTTTCAGCCTCTACACCCCCGAAATGGGTAGAGGAACGAATGTGGGATGGTTTCTTGGTCTGTTAGTGGGGAAGTGTGTCGACTAAGCGGTCCAGTCGACGAGGTGTCCGCTGATTGATCAACGTGTTCTGCCAGTGGTCGCGGGAACAGTTGAACATAGGCCTGTGGCAGGTTGGGCTTCTGAGAACACCCCCACATGACGTGCTAAGATGTGCCTAACTTCCAGCATAAACTACACTTCGGGGACATCTGACTAGGGAGGAGTACATTTATTTGTATTTGGTGAAAAAAAGTTTGATGTCTTTGTACTATACCACCCTGCCGTAGGGACAATTGGATTAGGTTGGGTGACGGTGAAGATGCTGCCACCTTCATCTTTATTCACTCATTATTGCAAGATTTCCCGGAAGCTTTGAATCAGTGTAGGACGGCGATCTTCTTCCGTGATTTTCGACCGCGTAAGGCCAGGGGATGGGCAGTGTCGCTGGTTGCTCAGAGCAAGGCACATACCCACGAGGGGGATCGGCCAAGAAGCTAATCAGGATGTCACCTGCAATATTTAAAATGCCAAAATTAGAAAAGGAAATAGAGAACAGAAAATATTTTTAGAATGTAATAGTAGAGGCAGGAACAAAGAAACAAGTAAATTGGAACACTTAGCTGACTAGCACGAAACCTGGCCTGTCGCCGTAACATAAGAGTGAAGGGCGGGCACAACATCCCTGTGGCAAACTTCTGGAGTGGAAGCGCCTAGTGAAAGAACAGCGGAGCTGGAGTGTGGAAGGTGGAGCGGTTAACAGTTATAGATGCGTGCGCCGCATTGGGGAGAAACTGCGGCAAATAATGTTGAAGAATGGCAATGATGATAGTAATAAAGAGGCCGCTGCACGGGAACGGGGGCACGGGCCCAGCTCGCGCCTGTGCTCGGGCAGTTCTGTGTGACGAGCCCATCGAACGGGCGACCGGCTGTCGGGCTCCTTTCTTACGTCGCGATCCGCGACATTCTGGTGCCGCGAAACCCGGGAGCCGACCCACGAGCAGACCTGACTTGACGCGGCGCAGACAGCGAGGACGCAAGGCCTGGGATTCCCGGGAGGCTGCGCCATTCCGCCGGCGTCGTCATCGAATGCTGTCCGCCGCCGCTGCTCGTGCCGAGGACACCGGGTCGCCTGGTTTGGGCGAGTCTCCTGCTATGGACAAGGTCCGCCGCCACCGTGGGGCGGTTCGGGCCGCAATAACCAAGGGGATTGCCACCATTGAATCCCTGCTTCTGGATCCGGCCACGCCTGCCGTTGCTTTTCAAGGACCTCTGAACCTCGTCAACATGAGGTATGAGGAGATGAAGGCTCTCGACCAGAAGATTCAGGACGGCCTCAGCGAGGAGGACTTCGAGGCGGATCTGGTTGCCTCGTGGGATTACGACGCTAAGGTGGTGGACATTCGGGCGCGTGTCGAGTTTGCCACAAGGCCCGCTGATACCCCACACGCCGTCGCTGGGGGTTCGGGAACGGGAGATCGCCCGGACGACGCCTCGAGCACCACCCTGCGTCAGCCGGCGGTCTCTCCCGTTATCACCAGCGCGCGCTTCGCCGCGCTGCCCAAGCTGCACATCCCGACATTTTCGGGCGACCGACGGAGCTGGCAAGCGTTTTGGGACCATTTCGATGCCACCATTCACAGCAATCCCGCCTTGGCTCGCATCGAGAAATTCAAGTATCTAACATCGTACTTGACGGGCAAGGCGAAGGCGGCAATCGAAGGGATCCGACTCGCGGAGGCCAACTACGACGTGGCGATAGGCACCCTCACCGCCCGATTTGGCCGGACCGACCTGCTCGTTGAGGACCATATCGACAGCTTGCTCGCCTTGGCCCCTGTGCGGAGCTCTTCAGAGGTCGGAAAACTCCGAGACCTCTACGACCAGATATCCTTCCGTGTAAACGCTCTGAAGAGTCTGGGAGTGGCGGCGACGGAGTACGCGGTGGTCCTCCATCGTGTACTGATGAAGGCCCTGCCACCCGACCTCGGGATCCTGTACCGGCAGAGGGCTAAGGAGGCATCCTCGTCGGACGGAGCAGCCAGCTCGTCCGGAAGTGCGAGGCAAGTGAGCGAGAGAGCCAGCTCGTCGGAAAGGGCGAAGCAAGTGGACGAAATACTGGACTTCCTGCGCATTCAGGTAGAAGTCCGCGAGGAAGGCCACTTCGACCTTCCCAGGGTTCCAGAGCGGCGCCCTCACGAAAAGCGCGAGCCCCAACTTCCGATTCGGGCCTTCCATCGGCTGCGGCCTTGCCAGCGGGTGCTTCGCTGCCTCCGACGAGGGCGGAACCACGGTCACAACCATCACAGCGGCAGTGCCCGCTATGTGCGGCAGACCACCGTATAGCAGAGTGCACGGTACCGATGTCGCCTCAAGAAAAGCGCCGCAAGTTACGAACCGGGGGACGCTGCTTCCGTTGCGGCACGAAGGGTCACTTTGCCCGGTGCTGCAGACTGTCGAGGTCGTTGGTTTGCGTCCGTTGCTCCAAAGGGCATCTCACAGTTCTATGCGACATAGCACACCCGCCGCAGGCAACTGCGAATGGACGAGTTCGAATGGCCGGAGGGGGTCAGGTCACCGCGCCGAACGACGGACAGGCAACTCCTAGCGTCACGTCCGCATCGTCCGGAGACTGCAGCGCGGCGCGGATCTACCTGCAAACCGGGAGGGCGTGGGCGATTGGAGCCAGCCACAAGCTGATAGTCCGCATACTGTTGGATTCCGGCAGTCAGCGCACGTTTATTCGGCGTGACCTGTCACGTACACTGCGTTGCCCAGTTCGGGGTGTTGAGGACTTGTCGCTCGTTACCTTTGGAGACTCCCGTCCGAGGTCATCCGTGCGATGCAATCGCGTCGCAATCACTCTGAAGAGTCAGCACGGCGGGAGACGCATCACCATCGAGGCTTTGGAGGTCCCCGAAATTTGCGCGGTGACAAGTCCACCTGTGAACGCAGAAGTCCTGAGTAAGATGGCAGGGCGCAACCTGACTGCTGCAGACGTTCGGCTGACGGACACCCACATGGAGGATCGAGTCAGCATCCTCATTGGCTCCGATTCGTACTGGAAGGTGTCGTCGGGAAGAATATCACGCCTTACCCCTCACCTCACGGCAGCCGAAACAATCTTCGGGTGGACTGTCCAGGGAGCCGACCTTGACAACGGCAGCCATGGCGCATCCGAACCATCCTGCGCAATGTTCATCGCTCACGCGGACCCATCGGGAAGCAACTCCGACGAAGAGATGGACCCGTCAGATCTGTGGCGCTTAGAAGCCATTGGCATCAAGGAAACGCCAGAAGGTCCTGGGCTAGACGCCGAGGCCACGAAGCAGTTTGAGCGGGAAATCCGCAAGCAGGACGGGCGCTACGAAGTCCCACTCCTGATTCAAGAGCCAGGACTGGAGGCCCACCAAGACAACTATGCACTTGCGGAGCAGCGATTGCGCATGCAGCTCAGGCGTTTCCGCAGCCGACCGGACTTGTTGTCACAGTATGACAAGACGATACGTGATTATTTTAACGAGGGCCATGCTGAGCGAGTACCCACTCAAGGAACGCGCGGGACGCCGAATACATATTACATGCCGCATCATGGAGTGGTCCGACAAGATGCAGTCACGACTAAACTTCGAGTCGTCTTCGACGCCTCGTCGCACGCACCGGGCCATCCTTCACTAAACAACGTGCTCCTAAAGGGACCCAAGTTGGATGCGGACCTCCTACGACTTCTTCTTGCTTTTCGAGGTCAGCGCGTGGCGCTAGTAGCCGACATAAAGAAGGCATACTTGCAAATGGTGATACGGGAAGAAGACAGACGCGCCCTGAGGTTCCTGTGGATTGAGCGCCTTCCAACTGAGGATGAACCATTTCCGCCTATTGCAAGGTGGCAAATGACCAGGGTGCCATTCGGCGCCTCCTCCAGCCCGTTCCTTTTGGCAGCCACCCTGCGTCATCATCTGCTGGCACTCAAAGAGCGGTTCCCAGACACGGTGGCAAGCCTTCTCCGTTCGTTCTATGTGGATGATTTGGTCGTCGGTGCTGACAACGAGGCAGCAGCGCACAAAATCTACACGGAAGCGAAAACCATCATGACCGATGCAGGCATGGAATTACGCAAGTGGGCATCCAACGCCTCATCTTTGCGAGACCAGTTTGTTGCCGATGGAGTTGCCTTCGAGACCGAAGGGGGGGATCCCAATAGAATGAAGGTTCTTGGGCTCCCATGGGACAGATCGGACGACACAATAGTTGTGAGCACTAACAAGATTGCGGCCTTCATTTCGACGAAGCCGGCAACGAAGAGAACAATGTTGCAGTCACTTGCCAGACTTTACGATCCCCTCGGCTTTGTAACCCCATATTCAGTGCGTGCCAAGCTTATCTTCCAAGATTTGTGGAAGCTTAACCACCCTTGGGATGGACTCTTGCCGCCGGCGCAACTCACTGCCTGGAACTCCTGGTGCAGCGAGATCCCTGATATAGAGGGAATTCGACTGCCACGACAGGTGTGCATCAGGAACGGCGATCGCAGGGATGCCATGGAGTTGCATTTTTTCGCCGATGCTAGTCCCAGAGCATATGGAACAGCTGTGTACGTTCGCTACCCCTCAGATCATGGGAATTCGTATGAAACGAACCTCCTCATGAGCAAGAGCCGCATAGCACCCATCAAGAGTATGACCCTTCCACGACTTGAGTTGGTGGCATGTCTCGTCGCAGCGAGGCTGTCTAACTACCTGCGGCAGGTTCCGTGTTGGGCCACCGCGAAACTGTACTTCTGGACAGACGCCCAGATTGCTCTCTCGTGGATTTCCGCGGCACCTAGTCGATGGCCGCCTTTCATCCGAAACCGCGTCGACGAGGTACAGCGGCTGACGGAGGGTCACCCTTGGCAACACTGCCGAAGCAAGGACAACCCTGCTGACCTTCTCACACGCGGTTTACCAGCATCCGCTCTCAGAAATTCTCAACTTTGGTGGTGCGGGCCCCCTTGGCTTGCTTTGCCGGAAGAGTTATGGCCAGTGGAACATTTCGAAATCTTAGGCGAGAGCAATGAGGGGCAAGCCGTTCCAAACGCTGCCTGTGCAATCGGCAGCGTGCATCCTGAGCCTCTGCTTCAAATTAACCGGTACAGTAAATACGCCCGATTGCTCCGGGTAACTGCCTGGGTTCGCCGCTTCATCAACAATGCGACCACAGCCAGACAGTCGACAGCCGGGCCACTGACGACTGAAGAGTTGGCCCAAGCAGAGAACTATTGGATTCGCCATGTTCAGAGAGAAGCTTTTTCTGAGGAGCTGGAGGCGTTGGCAAGTAACCAACCCAGTAGGGACGACAACCCGCCTATCGCTGCTTCGCCCATTCATCGACGAAGATGGGCTTATCCGCGTCGGGGGCCGCCTGCAAGAACTGCAGTCCCCGATGAACGTCCGTCATCCAGTTGTTTTGCCGAACAGAGGGGACTTCACGCGTCTCGTAATAGCAGCCACGCATGAGCGGTTGATCCACTCCGGTGTAGATCTAACACTCGCTGAGCTTCGGGAGAACTTTTGGATATTGAAGGGCCGTCAGGTTGTGAAAAGTGTTCTACATGCTTGCCTGCCATGCCGCCGACGTAGGCTAAAGGCCGAAACAGCGCCTGTCGCCCCTCTGCCCCGAGATCGGATTACCGAAGCTGACCCCTTTTCCGTGGTTGGCATTGACTTCTGCGGACCCTTATACTGCCAGTCGTCGCATCCGGAATATGGGAAGGCTTACATCGTCGTGTTCTCTTGCGCCGTCACTCGGGCCATCCACCTGGAGCTCTCATCTGGTATGACAGCATCAAGGTTTCTGCTGGCTCTGAGACGCTTTATATCCCGGCGTGGAGTTCCAACAACGATATACTCCGACAACGCTCTTACATTCCACCACTGCGCCAGGTCTCTCCACACCATGTCTGAGGCCGCGGTCCTCGACTTCTGCAGCGGCCGCCGAATTCAGTGGAAGTTTAGCGTCGAAAGGGCACCGTGGTGGGGCGGATGGTGGGAACGGCTCATAAGGATCACTAAAGAAACGCTCCGGAGGGCTCTTGGACGTAGTCGACTGTCCCCGGAAGAGATCGAGACGGTTCTCTGCGAAGTAGAGGCGGCCGTCAACAGCCGTCCGTTGACGCCGTTAGCAGCAGATGCTGAAGAGCTCTCCCCTCTGACCCCGGCTCACTTCCTAACTGGCAGGCGCACTACCTCTTTGCCACAGAGGCTGGGACTGAACGAGCCGACGTCCGCCAGCGGAGAGATACAACGTCGAGCACGACATCGACGGGCAATCATGGCGCACCTGTGGCGCCGTTGGCGCCGAGAATACCTGCTTCTTTTGCGATCTGCACACGAAGCTGCATCGCCACCCGGACCCGAGGTGCAGATTGGCGACGTTGTGGTCATCCAAGACGACGCCTCGTCCCCAATGCTGTGGAAGCTAGGCCGAGTGTTGGAAACTTTTCCAGGCCGCGACGGGGTCGTACGGTCGTGTCGTCTGCGCGTCTCATCCGGACAAGAAATCAGACGTCCAGTTCAGCGCCTTTATATTCTTGAGGCTAACCCGCCAAGGCCATCAGAATCGGCGGCGGGGGAGGGTGTTGAAGAATGGCAATGATGATAGTAATAAAGAGGCCGCTGCACGGGAACGGGGGCACGGGCCCAGCTCGCGCCTGTGCTCGGGCAGTTCTGTGTGACGAGCCCATCGAACGGGCGACCGGCTGTCGGGCTCCTTTCTTACGTCGCGATCCGCGACAAATAAAGCGTTCTATATTTTCCGGTGCATCGCGGAAAGCAATTGAGAATATGGAGACAGGCCAGATTTATGAAGATAAAAATTTAATGTAGGAATTTTGCATCGATGTTTAGTGATTGCTACCTCGCATATCCTTGATTCACAAATCATCGGCTTCCATGCATGACGAAGGGGGTTATAATCCCTAGAAGAGTAGAGGGCGTCTTGCCGTTGCTCGAAACCGCATGCGGCGATGGCTACTTCTTTTGCTTCTTCGAAGGAGTCGGCCCATTTGTAAGACTGGTGAGAGAGATCGACCACTTGAGGTGACCACTGCGACCGAGGCTACCTGATTTCGATGATATGGGGATGCATCCGTGCACGGCATACTGCCGAGTACTTCGAATAAAGTTGATTGGGGGCCTTGATGCTGAATTTTCTGATTCATTCATTGTCTATGTGCACGTCTTTTTTTTTTTTAATTTAGAATGCACATATCGCCGACTTCCAGTAGAAGCGTCTGTGTTTCCTGGTGCCACCGAGGCCGCTATTGTTATGTTTCTAGCACACACAATGTGGAAAACCAGCTTACAAACACGAAGCTTATTTCGATCTTCTTAAAGTCGGCTTCGCTCCGGGTAACTTCGCAAGCATGCGCAGTTCGTTTGCAACGAGGATATGTGATGCGCGTGCGAAGTTACCCGGAACCGCCGACAGGCGGCTCCCACGCACGGAATGACACGCGCTCCCGTGTTCACCCTAACTGTGATCAGATAGTACATTGTCCGTTCCCGCTACTTCTGGTTCGAGAGCTCTCCTGGCCTCACGTACGCCGGCGGTTTTCACGTGCGTGTGTGCGGTTTGTTTATTTGTCACAGGGTGCTCACCTTTCATAGAAGCCCCTAGTAGGATTAATCGTTGTTATTCATTGAATGTGCGATGCATGAACGTTCTTTTTTCCGGTGGAAACAGATAAACAACACGCACACGCGCGTGAAAGCCGCCAGAGTACAGGAGGCCAGGAGAGCTTTCGAGCCGGAAGGGGTGGGAGCAGCATGAGCCTTTGTGCTTTTCGCGCCGCTTACCTGTACGCTAGCTTACCCGCGAACTCGGCGGAAGGCGACTAGCGACGACGATCGGGCCGCCAAGCGTAAGCATGATTGCCCGTCGGGACCACGAATACCGCGAGGCGGAGGGAGCAATGTGTCGGAGTGGATACAATCCCGCAGAACGCGTCCCCGGCGTGACGGCGCTCCCCCGGTAATACACCTTGAACAGAGTGGAATGTAAGTGAATTTTTTGCTTAACGGGCCATTTATTGCCGTCGCAGTAAAACATGTACAAAGAAACTGTGGTTGATTCCTCTGTCATGGGAATCGGTCAAACACGAAAGTGAAATGTGCAGCGAAATCTGCAGCTGAGCATGATGTGCGGGTCGGTGGCTGTCTTGTGTGTGGGCTTGGCGAGCGACGTCCTGCTGGTGGGTCGCTTTGGCAAGGATGTACTGGCGTCATTTCTGTGACGGATATGACGTCAGTGAAATCTTGGTTTATCCCGGCATAAAACACTTGCGTGGTAAATTATAAAACCCTGAAACGAACAACCGTAAGTAAAACGTACTCTTTAGTACTAAAGCTTGCTTCCCCGCAAGAAGCCCTGTATGCTGGGGTGCGCCCTTTACAGGCCGCTTGCTTCTTTGTACTGGCGTCACTTCTGTGACGGAAATAACGTGGTGAAATCTTCGTGTATCCGGGAATAAAACACTTTATTTTAATTATTGCAAAGCGCTAGTCGATGTCTCTGCGTACACCACAGTGGCGTCTGGGATCACCGGACTTATGGGTGCGCTAACCCAACAGCAGACTATCAGACCACGTAGAGCTGTTGACCGGAGAACTGCAGTTGTCCGTACATTCTGCCACTTTGCGGCAAAAATTAGAGCAAATCCTTAATGCAATACTTAGGCCTTCGCAGTTTTAATTCCGGGGCGCTTTACGGGCCCAGCATATGTGTGGCGAATCACACAAACATGTCTAACCCTTCTCTATGGCCTCAGTAAAAAATTCCAAAGAATGAAATACTCAGAGCACCTACGCGTCGGCGTAGAGTGGTAGCTGAGTCACTTGCCTGCCACCTCGCATCTCCGAATTCAATTCCAATCCCTGTAACGGTTCTAATGCGCAAGCATTAAATCTACGCACGCAAAAACCTGGTGCCGACGCGACCGACCAGTATTAGCAAAAAGGCCGTGTCTGGAGTGCCCTCCGACGGTACTATAAGCACTCTACTAAAGCGACGTCCATCACACTTCGCCTCCATTATCGTAACGTAACGTAAACTAACCTAATGTAAACCAAACGACAAAAATCATTTAAAACACCAAAAACTAATCTAAACCATAAAAGTTATAATTAAAACTTAAGAATGTAAATAAATTAAACGTAGCGGGGGCCGGGCTCGAACCAGCGACTTCAGTGACATGAACGTAAGACGGAACCTCTACACCACAACGGCAAAAGGCTGGGGCCTGTTTCAGCCCAGTCTGGAATATTCGGATGCTGTCGGACGGCACTCTAGCCATGCCTGGGACGCTGAGTTGGAGTGCCGTCGGACGGCACTCTAGACACTAGAGGTACTCTGCTAGACACTGCGTTGCAAAAATGGCCGATGGCGCAGAAAGGATCATCATCATCAGCAACAGCCCATTAGGTCCTCTGCAGGACGAAGGCTTCCCCCATCGACCTCCAACCGCTCCTGTCCCGCGCCGCTTGAGTTCATTATGTGCCTCCGAATGTTTTTTTTTTCGTCCCTCCATCGAGTAATTGGCCTTCCTCTTATTTCCAAACCCGTCTCTCGGTGTCCACTCTGTTACACTGGGGGTTCACCGGTTGTCACCTCGCCGAACTACGCGGGCAGCCTAAGTCCATCTCTTTCTCTTTATTAGGACTATGATAAGGTTACCTCTACTGTTCTGGGATCCTAAAAGCTCGTTTCGTCTCCCTCAACGTTACTCCTATCAATTATTGTTTCCATGGTCCGCTGAGCCGACCTAAGTTTGCTTTTAAAGGGACAATGAAGTGATTTGTAAACAGTGCGGGATTACGAGCGCAAATTGTAGTCCGGAGTCCCTATAGGCCCTGTTTCGACCACTCTGAGCGCGTTTACGCGAATTTATTTAGTAGAAAAATCAATTCGAAAATGCGGTCCTCCTCTCTGCACTCTCGCCCATTTTCTTTGGCGTTTTCGTGTGACGTCAGCAGGAGAGGAGCTGGCAATTGGCTGCGCTACTGCGCGGCTCGCCGACCTTCCGCGACCGAGTCAGTCAGCCCAACGTTTAGTCCGCAGGCCGCCGACGGGTCATGGCAATTCGCTCGATCAGTTGAAACTAAGCCACAACACGTTTGTGAATGGAAGAATGTGCCTTTCTTTACTTCGTTAGTTTGTACTCTGTATCTAGCTCCAAGTCAGGTCGCTTCACGCAAGCGCTGCACAAGCGCACATGCGACGCTTCGACTGGTACGCCCGTAGGAAAATATAAGGCCTCTTGAAGGGGTAGAAGAGTCAGCGAAGTCAATATAGGTACTAAGGAAATAAAATCTACTGATATTTTTACCGTACAGCGTAAACTAGGGTGCGGGAAGCACTTTTTTGCGCTGGGCGAACAAGCACAGCGGTCAGCAGCACGACTACGCATCGGCGAACGCTTTTCCGTCTAAGAAATGCAATTGCTAGACGTGAGCTATTGCGGAAACTCGGGGGACGCTTACTGCACGAGCGCAATACAACAAATAGTCACCTAAGCTGCTTGAAATACTAAAACTAAATAAAAGTGTAAACTGGTTATACATTATATACAAGATATATCCATTGTCGGCAGCGCTCTTCCCCGTGGCGGTGGATTCTGCTTCCGGTAGCGCTAGCGAGCGGACGCAGGATGGCGAGCTCCGTCCAAGGGGCGGCTTCGGCGGGCGTTTCGGCCCGCGGTAACAGGATTTCTGCCCAGGATACCGATGACTATCAAGTTCTTTTGCCCCAGTTCCCAACAGGTCAGTCAGTGTTAAATACGGTGTTTCTTCATGCTGATATGCGTGCCCGCCCCTATCGCGTCGAGGACTTCCGAGACACTTTCGCTCTTCTGTCATTGCTCCCCGATGTTGTCGCATTGGGGGCATACCAGATGAGTCACGTATGGGTAGTAACTTTCAAGTCGGCGGAAGGAGTGAAGAAGATTTTGGCCGCGAACGACGTAAAGGTAAAGGACCGGCGCTGCATCGTCGTTGATCCGGGAAACCAGGAGGTTCGCCTAAAACTTCACTGGTTGCTCTATAACGTGCCTGAAGACGCCGTCCGCGTTGCGCTAGCACCTTGCGGGCGCGTCGGCGAGGTGCGCAGGGAGCGATGGCGCGTCGACGGCATCCAAGATAAAGGTTCAACGCTGCGTTCGGTGACCCTGAAGTTGAAGGCGGGTGGGACGGTAGACGACCTGCCACACGAACTTCGTGTTGCGGGAGACAGGGCTCTCGTTGTTGTCGCAGGCAGGGCCCCCCAGTGCCTGCGTTGCAACACCAAGGGGCACATCAGGCGTGAGTGCAAGGTGCCGCGGTGTTCGTCGTGCCGTCGTTTCGGACACGAGGCGCGACTGTCACCGGGCCTGTAAGGGACGAAGAGCTCAGTGAAAACCTTATGGACGAAGAGGACGCGGAGGAGACGGCAGCTGGGACCAGTGACGAGGTGGTGACAACGCGCGTCCCGGAGGTGCCGGTCGTGGCAGACGCTGGCTCTGGCGTTCCTCCGAAAGATCAGCTAAGCCAGCTGAAGACGCCAACCCCGCGCGCTTTGTCGAGCCAGGCCAGCAACATCAAGGTGAAGGAGGTGATGACGACGACGCCAGCTCCTGTAGCGGACGTCATGGACATGGAGCTCGGTGGTGCTGTCGCAAAGCGGCAACGCGAAGGCAACGACACCAGCCAAGGCACCGAGGTTACTAGCGTTGAGGAGCCGCCTACGAAAGCGGTACCCTGGCCGACGGGACGCCACCGGGTTACCTTCATAGCACCACTTCGGGGCTTCGAAAGGATTGTGTACTGAAGCCCGTAGGGACGCTGGCGTCGGTGAGGACTATGATCTTGCGTTGGTCTCGCATTGCTTGGTAGAAGCGAACGCGGGTGGCGTTCCAGTTCTTAGACTGGTTTTGTGTTTAGGGTTGATGTAAGTTGAAGGCAACGTAGTGTTGAAGGCAACCGCTGAGCGGCAGGTTTGTTTTCTCCTCTCAACATGGTTTTTTGTAAACAAGCCTATGCGCATTGCCACGCTAAATGTCAGGGGACTTGCTGACCGTAGGCGTCAAAACCAGTTGTATCGACTCGTGACTGACGGCGACCTGGACATTGTGGCCTCGCAAGAGACCAAGGTTGAGAGTGAGGACCAGACCGACCGTATGGTACGGCCCTTCATGGCTCGCTACGATGTGTGTGTTTCTCATGCCGTCGGATTGTCTGTGGACTGCGTGCTTTTGATAAGGCGTAGTTTAGGTGCGACTCTAAAGACTGTCACCGCGTCGGGAAGCGGGCCGGTTTGTTGTGTGCGACTTTGATTTGAGTTTTAAAAGAATGGCGTGTTATTTGTGTGTACGGGCCCAACAACGGCGCCGAAAGAAAGTCTTTTTTCGAGGATTTACGAACATCGTGTAACACTGAGCGGCTGTTGATTTTGTTGGGGGATTTTAACTGCGTGTGTTCTGCGCGTGATAAAACAGCCTGTGAAATTTCCGAGATGCAAGTACGGCGGTGCTGAACGACATTGTCACAGACTTCGCGCTGGAAGATGTAGGTGATAGCCTTGGTGGCGCTGGGACAGTACAATACACTCATTTTCAGGGCACTAGTCACGCTCGTCTGGATAGACTGTATATGTCGCTTGAGCTTCTGCCTGAGTGCGACGATTACCAAGTGTCCCCGGTGTCGTTTAGCGACCACTGTCTCGTGTCGGTATCACTTGGTAAGATCGGAAAGCGAAGAAACGCGTTCTGTTGGGGGTTGTGGAAATTTAATAACAAGTTGCTTGAGGATGAAGAATTTGTTGAGGCCGTCGTCGTATGTGGACGGGAGTATTTTTGCAGTAAAGACAACGTTAGCTATGCTTCTAAATGGGAACATTTTAAACAGAGGTTAAAATGAAAGCCCTTGAAAGATCGTCTGCAATGGAATATGAGGAGAAAAGGAAATAGGCCTGGCTGCGGAGTAGTCTGGACGTTTTTGTAAAGGAAGAATGTAAATCACCTGGCATGTTTAAAGACGATATTCTAACTCTAAAAGCGCAACTTGAAGTCATTGACAGGGAACGCTATCACGGTGCAATTGTACGGGCAAGGGCTGAACGTTTCTTGCTTGGCGAAGCGCCAACAAAAAGAGCAATTAGTTCGGAAAAAAGATACGCTCGTAGGAATGTGATAGCCGAAATTGTGTCCGATGGTGTAGTGTACAATGACCAGACCAATATTGAGCGGTGTTTCTGTGAGCATTATGAAAAGCTATTTGCGCGTCACCCCGTCGACGGGGTTAAGTTTAAGGAGGAGTTTATATGTTTAATGCCAAAGTTGGCTGAAGAAACCATAGAGTATCTCGCAAGGGATATCACCGTAGAGGAGGTGAGAAGAGCCATCGACGAGCTGAACACTGGAAAGACACCAGGCCCCGATGGTTTATCCGCAGCCTTTTATAAAAAAAGTTTAAAGAAGACCTTAGTCCGGTGTTGTGTATAGTGTATTTGGAGTCTTATCAGAATGGCGTGCTTCCGCCTTCATTTTTAGAGTCGCATACCATTTTCATCCCGAAATCTGAGGATGACGCTAAACTCAGAGACAAAGACATTGTCAAAGACATTATCAAAGACATTGTTGGACCGCACCAAACTTGCGGAATAAAAGGGAGGTCGATTGTAACGTATGTTCACACGGCCCGGAGTGTTTTAGAATGTTGCGATAGCGTCCAGGGAACTTTAGCAATGCTTCAAATTGATCTGGCAAAGGCCTTTGATCAGGTTTCGCACGAACTTCTTTTAAAAGACATGTTAGAGCAAGTAAATGTAGGGTCTGTATTCTTGATGGTGTGGCGCATGCGTATACAGGTGTACAACTAAGCTCGTTGTCAACAAAACAATTGGCAAACCCATCCCAGTTCAACGGACTGTACGCCAGGGTTGCCCGCTGTCCCCGTTGCTTTTTGTGTCTACATTGAAGCCTTTTGTTTGAGTATTATTAGAGTCAAAGGTTCAATGGTTTCTACTAGAGTCATGCGAGTGCGTGTTTTGGCGTATGCGGACGATATTGCTCTCTTTTGTGAGGAGCAGCATAAGCGTTGGTGTAACACGCTAAAGACTTTCTGTAAGTACAGTGGCAGTGGCGTAAACTGGCAGAAATGCTTGGGTTTTTGGCAGTGGTTACTGGGACACTACACCGAGTGTGTTTGAGTGCATTAGCTGGCAGACGACGCCAGCGAAGTATTTGGGAGTGCCGTTGGAAATTATGTTGATAGTGATCCTTATTGGCACAGGCAGGCTGCTGAACTGCGAGAAAGGCCGAAAAAATGGAAAGGCACTGGCCTTTCAAATGGTTTGCCAGGGCCTCAGTGTGTAACGTGTTTTTTATGAGCGTACTCTGGTACGTTCTTCAGGTACTTCACTGTTCGCGTAAAGAAACGTACAAGCTCTGCATCGTGTGTTTGCAGTGTTATATGGGGGCCCACGTGGGAACAAACGAGCCGGACGAACTTGTTTCGGCGGGTGCGCGTCGGGGGTCTTTCTCTCTCGCATTTGTTTTTGCGACAACGTTGTCCAATCGGTTTTTGTTTCTGCGTGACGTGAATGATCCTTTCTTGGCGCACTGTGTGTCAGATGAGGCTAGCTAGGGCGCTACCTGATTTTGTTGTTTCTTCTGCGTTTTTTTACTTTTGGTGCACCCAGAGGATATTTTCGGGAGGTGGTACTGGCAACAAAGTTTTACGGGCCCGCTTCACGCTTGAATACTTATCAAACGTGACGCGCAAAAGACTGTACCATGACCTTGCGGATATTGTTTTGCCTGAGCCGATGTACAGATCCATGTACCGTGCAGGGCCTGGGCATGACGTACTTAAACGAGTAAAGAGAATGGCAGTGCCGCCATGGGTTAAAACGTTCTTTCTTAAACTTCATGTGGGCGTCCTTCCAGTAAAAACCTGGCAAAAAGAGAAAGGTCTATACATTCTATGGGGGGTTGACTGTTACCCATGCAAAAAACCCGAGACGGTTGAACATGTTTTCTTGAAGTGTTGGGATGAGGTCTTCTTTTGGGATGTGCTTCAGCGCACATTAAAGAAGGACTTCCCCTGGATGCCTGCGGGATCAGGTTTTCTACCCATTCAAAAGCGAGGATGGGGTACCATATGACCTCGTCATGGTTCTGGCCCTGCACGGCATTTGGAAATCGCGCATGGCCATCCGCCATCGCGACATCGATGCCAAACGGTCCAAAGAGTACTTTTCTGAGTCTGTTCGTCTGATTATTGAAGTGTGGAGGGCTCAGCCCGAGCCTCCGGAATGGTTGCCCGTGTTTGAAACATTAACAAATATGAAACAATTTTAGCCATTACTCTGTTAGTCAAGTGCTGGCTAGCGTTTTTAAGAGTGTAGTGTTTTGTTTGTGTGTGTCAAAGTATAGCAATAAAGAAAAAAAAAATTCCCCATGGCCGTGTGGTCTGGAGCGCTAGGTATATCATCGCGAGGGTTTTGCCCGTCACAAGTTCGAATCCCCGCAGCTGCATTTTTTTTATAAGGTAACTTTTTCGTTTTCCGCCGATGTTTTCTATACTGAGTTCACCTTTTTTGGGGCCGCAACGTTCATTGCTCCACGAACTAGTTCACAGAACGCGCGCAGGCTGGCAGTGGCGCGCTATCGAGTTCTCGTTGGCGTGCTGTTGCCATAAGCACCGACTGCTAGCGGGCAGTGGGCACAGGCCAGAATCAACAGACCCTTGGCCTGGTGCGAACACGCTTTTTACGATACAGGCATGAGTGAGGCAAGCTCCAAATATGGGGGAAAAGCGCATGCATTTGTGCGTCTGCGGGGACGCGGAGGGCGTTCATGCACTGCGAAGGTCTCGGCTAGTGAATGGTATACGACTACAAGCCGTCCTGGGAGGCTTATCTTGTGCATTTTACAGCTGACAACATGGCAGAAGCGCGGTACTACGATTACTGGGATATTGAGAATGCCCATCCAACGACGCCATCGGATGTCAAACATGTTGTTTTACAGAACCGAAACCGAAACTTGTTTGATTGCTAATTTTGGACATCGTGCAATCACGGTGCCACCTCCTCCCGACGTCACAGCCTTTAGTTGGTGCGACCGCCGCAAACCGCGCATGGTAGTTTTTCTTCTTTCACGCTTTGTGAAATAATTACCGATTTGTCAACCGGATAAACGATGAAAAGTGTGCTAATTTGAGCCAGTCTACGCAGTGCAAGCAAAAACGGGAGCTTGACAAATTCACTGCAGTGTCCCTTAAGTTGTTGAGTAAGGCGCCAGGTTTCCGCTCCATATGTCATCACTGGCAGGACGCATTGGTTGTATATTCTCCTTTTCAGTGATAGAGGTACCTTATTTTTCATTTTTTGGGAGTGCTTGCCGAGTGAAGCCCAGCCAGTATACCTATTCTGCGCCGGATTTCTTTCTCGTGGTTGGGATCAGAAAATACGACCTGACCTAGGTAGTTTTAATCTTGGACTTGCTTTTGGCTTTTCGTTGCATATGCCGAACATTACGATTTCAGCATGCTCATTCCTCATTACTTTAGATTTATTCATATTTATTTTTAGCCCCACGACCCTGCTTTCAGAATCTAGTCCCTCAGGCATTTTTCGCAGGTGTTCCACAGACTCGCTTAGCAAGACTATGTCGTCTGCAAACCTCAAACGGCTCAAATACGTATTCCCCATTTACCCCTAATCCTGTGTTTTCCCAGTCAAGCTTCCCGAATACAAGTAAACCAAAAATGGGTGAGTTTGGGTCAGGGATTCCAACCCGGGACCAAAGGAATGCGAGCCGAGTACGCGCCCTCTACACCACAAGCAATCCTTGGCAACCAAAGGTGAACCAAATGCGAGCGTTGCGGCCTTCGACTTAAAAACGGTAGATACATGTGCTGTGACCCACGCGATTAATTTCACCATGCTAATTACAGAAGCAGCGAAGCGCTTTTGTGCTATGTGCAAGTTCATATGGATGCACAATAAACATTTAAATGTTCCTCTGGAGGCACATTTCCCTTTCGTGTTTCACCGATTCCTATTAAAGAGAAGCCAACCAATTTTTTTTTTCGAATTTGTCGCTTCGGATACCATTATTCTTTCCACTTGGCAAGTATTAATGATATGGCATTTTCAATATTTTTTGCGAGATTTCTTTTTTTTTGTTTTGTTTTGTTTTGTTAAAAAGGTCAATAAAGATTAGCTCTTTCAAATTACGCAAAGTTGTATTTTGTCTTCAAGACCCCTTTAAGTATTTCTCCGAGGTTTGCCTTAATTGCTCATCGTGCATGCACAATAGAATTACTAATATCTAGGGTGGCATGCCGCAGTGTTTAAAAACGCAGACAACACAGAAAGCACTTAGTGGTTTTGACTTCCAGCCCTTGCGCTCTCGCAATCGTCCCGTTTCCGTGGTGTAGCGGTTATCACGTGCGCCTCACACGCGCAAGGTCCCCGGTTCGATCCCGGGCGGCAACAAGTTTTTTTTTTTTTAGTTTTTTTTTTTGATGACCCATAGAATGGGGATGTTTTCCATCGTCCGATGTGTACAAGGTCGGTATTTTACTTAATGATAAATATAATGTTTTGATATTAATTTATCTCCTGAGCACCCTCTTCACGGAGGAACGGTTTTACTATTATTGAAAAGTTCTGGTCAAATGCATCTAAAGAAGCGACAAAGGATAGATAGGATAGCCCTCTTCCCTCATCAGTTGATCGTCTGCTAGTGTCTCAGGATTTCGTTCACAATTACCGCATGGCTTTTATTTCCCTGGCCTTGCTCCAGTGCCTCCTGCCTCCTTTAACCCGGTTAGGCGACGAAACTCTCTCATGCATGTTTGGATTATGTATTTTGATAGGCTAGTTCCTTGTTACGCGTGTGTTGGTTTGGAACTCAACATAACCAACCACGATACTTTCACGCCCACTCAGTGGGATGGGCCGGTGATGATGAGAGCCTCTCTCGAAGGCTTGCAGTTGATTCACGAATTCCGATTGACTGTGGCATCAATATACCCATCCCGAGCACTCTGCGGAATTCAACTCGACATTAATGCATGTATTGACATCTGTTGGAGTGTGCTTAGGCGTCTGCTGTCTAAGCCTTTAGGGTGGTGAACAGGTAAAGTTTCCAATTTCGAGGGGGTGTTTTACCTTTTTTAACTTTGCGTGGTGTAAAGAAAATTGGCTCAGCTTGCGCTAGTGGAACAAGGCTGGAGAAACAGCAGTGCTAACGGCCCCTCTCCCTTCGTCGCACGCGCAAGCCTGGATGACGCCGCTGTGCACGAGGCTTTATACCACGTGTTTCACAATGACGTCACGGCTTGACGGGCGTCGGTGAGGCTGAGTCGGCCTCAGCTAGCGAAGCGAGCGCGAAGCTGTGCACAGCTGCGCCAGGAATTGTTAGGCAACGCGAGGTGACGTCATCGCTCCGCGAGGTTTTTTGGTGCGACGGACGGATAACGCGCTACTTAAACAGCTCTACTGCTAAAACCTGCATCGGCAAATTGTTTAAGTGCATCTGCGTAGTGGTAAAGGACATAATAAAATGCCCCTCATTTATTTCGCATCGATGCATATCTCCACCGAGCCCGACTGCTAGAAAGTACATTCTCGGGTGGTGAATAGATACCTTGTGTTCTCTGCCCATTAGTTGTTTTTCACAAAACAAGCATTGAAACTTTTTTTAGTCCAACAAACTTAATAATAGTTTATGGAGTACAGCTAAGAGGGAATGGTTCCTATCTAGATTGACATTGCCCACGCCTGAGAGTACTTTTGAAGACCTTGCGCAGGAACTGGAGCCAAGGCCACCCGTGTGGATGTGAATGTCCTAATTGGTGTTTGTGAAAGTTGCAGTACAGCTGGAAGGTGCATGTATTATGGATGGCTTCAACAATAAAATGACTCTACTGAAAGTACTTCTGCTTCGGCATCAATGAGCAGCAAGTGAGCATTGATAAGTGCTTCGCTGCTGACGTTTTTGTTACACAAAATCAGGTTATGTTCAGGCAATCTGGCAAATCATCATGAAAAATCACGGGATAGAAACTGGACAAAAAGCTTACAACATATAGCACTGTGCTCGTCACAGCACCTTTCCTTGTACTTTATTCCCGTTTCTTCACGCTGTATTTTTCTCTGCGAGTATTAACTAACTATCCCAGCTTTACACCTTCAGTCAGAAAATATAACATGGTGTTGGTCAATGACAAGTGATTCTGCCAAACTTCCGTGGGTATGCAAAAAGTCAGTGAGTAGCTCTACTTTCTCTGCCCAGTCTGTGGTACGAAGTTCGCTTTCCAAACAAAATGTCAGGCCTTTGCAAAAAAGCCGAATTAGAAAGTGATACCTTCTTGCACTACACTGAAGTTCTGCAGAAAAGCCACCACCAAGTGATCTTTTCGCTTGACTACAAAGCTCTGCAGCGAAGCCAAGAAAAATTATCTCGCGATTACAATACTCCCTAAGGCGATATTTGGGCGCAGCAGCAGTGCGCTGAGGCAGCACTCACTCGTGGGTTCTCTCGACGGCAGCGATGATGAGTCCTCTGCGTCGGCGGCGCAACTTGCGTCTCAGGGAGGGGCCGCGAACTGCGTCTTAAGCGAACGCACATTATAGTCATGCGCACACCCCCCTCACGTTTTCGCCAAGCGACCCGCCGCCGAGCGCCTCGTGCGGGCACAGCATACTGCCCCCGCCCCTCCACCACCACACACTTTCGGAGAGCGCTGGGTCGCGCCACCACCGCGAACCGCCCTCCCCTCCCAATTTCGCGAAACTCTCCTTTTTTGTTTTCTCTCACCATTCGCTTTTTTTTTACTCGTCGGTCTTGCCATAGTTCACTCGGTTACGACGGCGACGCACCTCAGCCCAGAGACGGTCACCAAAAGAGCTGCGCCCTAAAAGATACCTTTTTGCATGACACTAAAGCTTTGCTAGAAAGCCAAAACATGTTGCTTCCGTCACTGCCGATTTGCTGCAAAACGGGGCATGTGAATATATTGCAATAAGGCACTTGTTTTGTAGCTGTTCACGCCAAGATAAATGAATCAAGCTGGCTGGGTAACAAAAATCCTGAATGAGGTTACGACAAAATGTTTGATGAAAAATGACAGAATGCCGTTTGCTATCAGTAGCAATTAAAGGTTTGAAATGGTTTTGACACTATTTAAGCAGCCTGTTGGAAATCATTAGCAAAATATAAACAAAAGCAACATTTCATACGACCGCAATTGTGGGAAATATCAAAGAAGGTTTTTTGCCCTCAATTCAGCAAGCATGGTCCAGTTGGAGATGCATGCTTTGCAGAGCCAATAATAATAAAGGGATAGGAAAACAATCCTAAAGCGAACTTAGTTGAGTTACCACCAAGGTATTGATATACCGGTAGATTAGTTACAAAAATTGACAACAAACAGTTTCGACACTCTGGAACAATATGGAAAGCTTCCCTTGCTCTGGTTAACATTTATTAGTGTTCAGCTTCATGTTCCTCTCATAACACCACTGAAAATGTTATGCCAGCATGAACTCGCACAGCGACTTGTACGGTACGCGCCTAGCTTACCTTTTTAACGACCCAGGTCTTAATTTATGGTGGAATCATGTATATGCCAATGTGAGGAGTTGAATGCATGACGGGAATTACCCAGCGACATTCTGGGCCATGGGATATAACAGACTGCCACAGGTCTCACACTTTCGGCGTCCTTTTTAGCCGCAGATGTATTTTGTCACATTTTATTGTAGTGACATGGCTCGCCACTACAGCTGCAATGGTTAGTTCTTGTGAAATCTTCTTAAGCGCTGAACAGCATGCATTTATGATGCCGGAGGCGCATGCCCACACGATATTTCTGCGCACGAAACGTATTTTGGGTGTACAACAAATTTTAAGCTGCCATTTACCCCACGCGCAAATGAAAAAAAAAAAAAATGGTGCGATAAACTGCCCGCTTTTCGGTAGTCCTCCTTGCTAATCATCCTTTCGGAGCCAGTAAGGCGCATTCATTTCGCGAGCACACACCGTGACTGTGGGCCACCCACCTCTAAACTTGCCGTGCAAACCAACGTTTATAGAACCAACGCTGCACGTGCAATCTGTTGGCAGCAGATGCCGCCGCGCGCCGACATGTCTCAGCAGGTTCACAGATACCCGCGAACATCCCATCCCGAGCGCACATACAACGCGGACCGCAGGCAAAGGGCATGTGTCTGTTCTTGCGTGGGTTGCTCAACGGCTCAGCCGGATACGTGATGTCGCGCCTCACGCGCGCTTGCACGCAGGTACCGACGGCGCATGCCATGGAGGGCGGTAGCACTCCGTCTGAAAAAGCTCACTTTATCCTCTCTCACGTTCTCTGGGGTAGTGCCTTTCAAAGCTCTCAACTCTGCTTTAATGGAGACATTAGTGTCAGAAAAGCCCGAAATCATTGTCGATACGAAAAACCTCCCACTTTGCGATGCGCGAGATGGCTGCAGCGCCGGCAACTCCCGCAACAACACAAAAAGAGTTTGTTTAGAAAACCGACATCATTAGAATAGCTTTCTTAATTTTTAATAAACATAAAATAATGTGTCTGCTGTGTAATAGTACGCAAAATAATTACAACGGTTATTATTATGATTTAAATATGGCGTTATTATGACGTCACTACGACGTCACGTTGGGCAGTCACCACTTCTGGGGAATTTGTCTCGCGCCCTGCGCTGTCTTGCCAATTTGGTAGCGGAAAGTTTGCCTTCAAGCCTCAGCGGGTACAGCTAAAACTGAAAGCTGTGTTTTTAGTGTTCTCTCATTGCGTCACTGTCGACGACTGTCGCGCGGGATTTCAAAACATTTTGAATATTTTTTGGGGTTTTTTTTTTTTCTTTAGAAAGACTACTGAAGGCTAGCTCTTTCAAATTAAGCAAAGTTTGATTTTGTCTTCATAACCCCTTTAAGTATTTCTCCGAGGTTTGCCTTAATTGCTCATCATGCATGCACCGAAAAAATATCAACATCTAGGGTGGCATGCCCCAGTGTTTTGAGACAACACAAAAAAACTGAGACAACACAGAAAGCATTTAGTGGTTTTGACTTCCAGTCCTTACGCTCTCGCAATCGTCCCGTTTCCGTGGTGTAGCGGTTATCACGTGCGCCTCACACGCGCAAGGTCCCCGGTTCGATCCCGGGCGGAAACAAGTTTTTTTTTTTGATGGCTCATAGAATGTGGATGTTTTTTTATCATCCGATGTGAACAACGTCAGTATTTCACTTAATGGTAAATATAATGTTTTGGTAATTATCTCCTGAGCGCCCTATTCACGGGAGGAACGGTTTTTCTAGGCGCAGTGGTTTAAACGGGGTGGTAATCGCATCAAGACCAGGTGGGATTTCTGGATAAACATATTTTTTAGGCATTTTTTTAGTTATTTTTAAATCGCATAAACTAAATCGATAAATTGGGGGCCTACGAGTCAGTGAAGAATTTACAAAACGACATCTGCAAGGCTTTTGACCTTTTTAAATCAGAAAAGGTTTATACGATTTTCTTAACTGCTTTTTAGTTTCTGAAAACGACTGGACAAAATTTCAGGCTTACAGAAAGTACTAAATGGAATGGGAAATCATGTTTCCCTATTTTGTTGGAGCTTAATTAATGGCGCCATGAAGACCAAACACAACTGTGTTTTATTCGAGAGGTTTGTTGTTTTATAGAACCCTCAGAGGTTGTCCAGCAGCAGGCGGGGCTTTATTCGATGAGTAATATAACAATTAGCTCAGCATTTCGAACCTCCCACTAGAGCGCATGTTTCATGACTTCAGCAATGACGTGTTATATAGGGAGGGAGTTCGGTGGCTGATTCCACGCTTACATATATACCTGGCTGACCAATAACTGGCTGACCTATAACTGAGAGTTTGTTGGCTGACTCCATGCTGTATTCAAATGCGACAATCCAACAGGAACCACATGCATCATAACCAAGCATGCCTGGTTACCTTGGCACGCATTTTAGTGATCTCCTCTATATGTCGCAGAAGGAATGCACATTTTCCATTTTTCAGGTCTTTGTCTGATAATTGCCCTTGCTAGGGTAATTAAACATTTCTACCATCACTAGCGGCCATCGTTATCACCACCAGCGCATCGCCTATATTGCAAGAAAACGCCACACGCTTGCGAATCTTTGCATTCCCCCCGCGCACCCCTCCATCTGACTCTGTGACGGAGACCCAGCACCACGAAAATACAAGCAGGGTTGTTAGCTGCTGTATATCGGTCCAGCTCCTTGAAGTATGCCTGTGTGGGAAGCGCGAACGCACAGTGCGTTGCTGAGTTAACCCGAGATCGCCCATTACAACGGCAAAACTGGGGCATTTGCCGGCAAATTTGTGCACGCGTGGCCTCTTCAATTCGGAAAATTCCTTCTCCGCCGTATGCCCAATTCACAACAAAAACATCAAAGGTGCAGTGCAGGCCCACGGGGCGTAGTGGCGTATTTCCAAATACCACAAGCTAGGCACTTTCTCTTGTTAATCTTTCACAGCGCGTTTGCACGTCCCACGCGACTGGAATCGTGTGAGCATGCGCTCCAGAGGCGCGGGACTTACGACAACCAAATGACAGGTACTGTGTTATGAACTCCCTGCCAGGCTGACGGCTTTCCTGTCTGGCAGCTGTTCCGCATAAAGCATGATGCACGCCGTGTCTCATGCAGTCCTTCCTTTTTTCTTCTTGTGACCTCAACATCCTGTAGACAGCGATGCATTTGTTTGTTTTCAATGGAATACGAAAATAAACGAATATTCGTGCCCCCCCATTAGTGCAGCACTAGATGTCAACAGAAATACCGCGTCCGAGGGAGATAAGCGGCCGCTTCTGCCGACAGAACCAGGCCGCGGGCAGAGAAGGAGATAACGACCACCATAAAGAAGCGACGGGCAGCAGCAATACAGGTGAGAAGTACCCTCCGCACTCGTAGATATGCCAGGGCGCAATCTCTAACCTCACGTCCCGCACCCACTGATACCTGAGAGCGTTTGCAGGTTTCGGGCGATACGTGTTTACTACTACGCTAAACATTCGGACGGGCGCCGTCTCTCGAGCAGCTGGCAGCATCGAACGAAAGGAGGGCGCAACTTCATCCGGGCGAAAAAGAACGCCGCCTTCCGTTACCGGTGTGCGGCGGTATGACAGCGCCTGGCCGGCGAGATGCGTCCGGCGCTGATCCCGGCGTCGGAGAAGCGGCGGAGACTGCAGACGTGAGCGTTTTGGGCCGCGAGGTTCAAAATTAGAAGCGCGCCTCCTCTTCCACGCCGAAGGAGAAGCGAGTGAGCCCGAGAGAGAGGACGCCTTTCGGAGATACGCCTTCCTTGCTCGCCTCGCCGTCGTCCCCCGTTAGTGCGTGCGTGCAGCATCCGTTCCTCAGCCGCCACCTCCCCTCCTCCCCCGCAACCTTCTCTGCGCCCAGGGGTACCGCTAGGACCTCGTGCTGGCACCTCGTCACCAACGCCCCGTCTGCTGCTACCGCTGCACGCCGCCGCCTGTAGAGCCGGAGGAGTTGGCCGGCCGCAAGCACGTCTAAACGCTACCCTGCCAAGAAAAGGAATTCTTCCTTCCACAGTCGCGCCGTTGCCCGTCTTTTTTCTTCGCACTCGTTGCCACCCAAGAAGAAGCTGCTGGACCCCGAAGAAGACCGTGGATTAAGGAGGAGAAGTTAGGCCAGCGAGGTCTCCTCCGGGCCGCCAAGACGTGCCTTGACCAGGTAAGCGGCGTAGAGTATAATATCGTATGTAGTGCACGCGTCTTGCACGTAGCTGCGCGGCGGCGGTGATGCCGTCTGTCTGCTATGCGTGTCGCTCCGGCCGTTAATCGGATACGTCGCTAGGTGAGTTTGTGTGCGGGATAGACGAGATGGGGAGAGAGCGAGGGAGGGAGTGCGTCCTCCTCTGTGAAGAGCGCCGGAAGCGTGGTAGTCAGTGTACAGCGGCGTCTGAGAGTCCCGTCTCTTTGGACAGGTGTTTTGCGCTCTCGAATGTCACAACCCGCTAGATGATCGCTCATCATCAGCCGTCGGCGAGATGTCCCGTGAGTTTCTAACACCTCGTGTCCTTCTACGCCTCGTGAGCCGGTGCGGCATAGCTTTCTTCTGTTTGTGATCGGCTTGACGGAGGATGCCGAGGACGCTCGAGCATTCATTGTAGCTGGGTGCGGTGACGTCCGCGTTAAAAAGAATGAATGGATAGCTAGGCCTGCAGGCATTTCTTCAGTTTATGTCGCCTGTTGGCACCGTCTCTTGAATCTAAGTTTTATTAATCTGTCTCATGTGTGGACGTGTTCTAAAAAGAACGAACGGCTGGTGGAACAGAGATTTCCCACGGACAAACGAAAGGTTGAAAGGCGCACCCGTATATGCCGAAAATAAGGCTTTCGAGCGTGCAATTCCAGTTTGGGAAGGAAGAGAGCAACAGAATTGAGAAGGTACGGAAGGTATAATCACCGCAAGTTGGGAAAACTTCCATTCGGATCAACAAAACGTACTAGCAGTGTGGTTTATAATAAAGACCCGGTCGAGTTTAATTTATACCGTTCAGCGTCGACAGTTAATGTCATGCGCTTATCGGAACCGCCGCACAGGTTTCGTGAAAGGGAAACTGTGTTGTTGAAAAGTTGACACATGTTCAAACAGGCATTACGTTTCTTGGATTTGGCACAAACGAAATTGTACCGAATGCGTAAAACACCTCGCTGTTCGCACGCCTGACGGCCCCCGTCCCTAGTTTGCGCGAAACGTGACCGTTTTTTGAGTTCCGTGAGCGGTGGCCGCGCGAATCGCTTAGGTACGGTAGTGCCCTTGACCTTGAGCTTGGCCAAGGCGTCCGCGGACAATTGAATTCCGCCCATCTAGAGAATGAAAAGCAGGGGCCGTGAGAATTCTTGCGACGATATGCATGTATGTTAAGTAACGAAAGGATAACAACATTGTTATCAGCTGCGCGTGCCACGATTATCCAACGAGACTATAGCTAGTTGAGTCATGGCTTGGACGTGCAGAAGATTCGTAACAAGGTGTCGTTTCGCAGTGGGCCCACCGATAACATGTATCACGTTTTGTTTACAACTTAGTAGCGAACATGGCGGGACCCTCCACGGCGCCCGCCTTTCCCTCGTGACCTTTTTTCTCGGGGCAAACTTTAACAACGTTGGGGTGGGAGCGCAGTCATTAGCCGAGCGTCTAACGACGCCGACGTCTTAATTTAGAGCCGCTTAGCTGAGGAGGGCACAGGGGCCGTTTGTCACGACCTGCGGATTTCCGGGAACGCCAGCGCTGAGAGCATCACTTGAGCCAAGGCACTGTCGTTACATCTTTTCAAAAAAGTTGAAGCGCGCACTACTCTGACATTTTGTTTGCAAAAATTTTAATGGGGCACCTGAATTTTACCAGTGCCTTTTCCACCCGTCGAGCCTTCCGGTTGCAAATTCTTGGTCCAGAAAAGTTACACCTGCCCCTCGTATGCCTCTCGTTCCAACTTGAAAACGTTCAAGTGCCGGGCTGATGTGGCAATCTGTGTTTGAGCGCGATGCGGAAAAACTAAGCCAGTGGCAGAAAGACCGCTTCAAGAATTTCCTTCCTCTTATCTGCGTTTCGCTTCTGTCCGCTCGATAGGAATCTATCCGTACTTATAAATGTCAGAGTTTTAGTTGTCTATAAATGTCTAGAGTTCTATATAAGGTAGCACGGGTGTCAGAAGTGCAACTCTTCTTCCCCTTTGATTTCAGATTCAATATCCCCCCCTCTAGCAAATACCTTATCCGCAGTCAGATTTGCACACCTTGAGTCTCAAGGACATATCTTAGAATGTCTTGTAAGCTTTCTGTAACAGCATCTACTGTGGCTGCCTTGTATACGATGTCCTGTAGGAGCTTTGTAGGAGGCATCTGGTCAATAAAAACGCTCTAACTCTCGCTGTCAAGCCACGTAGAAGCTGCATGGTAGCTAGAAAGATGCATGTGACGACGCAAGCAAGTGTAGCGGAAGCAGCTAGCTCTACGGGGGCGACCCTCCGTCGTCGTGTGCCCAGGTCCGGGATGGGGAACCGCCTAGGGCGCGGCGATCGCGTTGGCCAGTCGCCCAGAGAACAGGGACGAGACGGGGCGCCCGAGGCGCCGCCACAACAAGCTCAGCCACAACAACAACCCTCTGTGGTTGACCCTCCTGGCGCAGACGGTCACGGGGAGGACGAGATGGCCTCCTCCTGGCAGCAGCAGCAGAAGGAGCTGCACCAGCAGCAGCGCGAGCTCGAGCAGCAGCAGCAGAGACGGCTGCAAGAGCAGCTAGCTGCCGCCCGAGGTGGCGGCAGCGCCGCTGCCGTCCCGCCCTCGACGCCGTCTCCGCGACAGCCCCCTTCACCGGCCGGAGTGCGCCTGGTGGAAGCCAGGGCCGCCGAAGCCGTCTGGAAGCCTCCCGGAGCTGCCAGCCGCACGCCGCCGACGCAGCAGCCGTCGCCCCAGTTCCACAAGCATGTCCAGTTCCAGGCGCCGCCTTCCCCGAGCCAGCAGGAGTACAGGCCGGCACCTTCGCCCCAGTACAGGCCCCAGCCTCAAGCCCAGTACGAACAGCGCTGGTACTCAACGCAGCAGCAGGCGGCTTCGCCACGCCCACAGGCACAGCAGCAGCAGCAGCAGCAGCACTCGCCGCGCCTGCAGGTGACGATGCAACCGATAATGATTTCGACGACTACGACGACGACGAGTTCGACGACGACGTCGAGTGCTGGACTCAGTCCTCGGCGCATACCGCTGGACGTGGTTCCGCAGCCGTCGGGCCAGCGCGTGTGGTCCGAAGAGCCCATCTGCGAGTACGTGGAGCCCGGCGGCGCGAGCCTGGCGCAGCAGATCGCCCAGCAATCCCAGGATTACGTGGACGAGAAGGAGCTCGAGTACCGCATGGCCATTCAGCAGCTGCAGAGTGAGTGGCCCTGCTTCTCTTCTACCTTTCTCCCCCACACTTGCCACTTTACTCAAGGGTGATGTGCAGGTAAACAGTTGGTGGCACGTTCTAGAAAACACGTGACCGGCGATATTGTCCCTTGGAAAAGAACGGCGTCGGCTTTGTTGTGTTGCTCGGACACCGGCTTTTGGCAAATGTAGCACTTGCTAAGCGAAGTTCCAGCTAATTGAAGAGATCTTGCTACGAGCGTGCAGTGGGTTGTTTAACAGGATTGTATATGTACCCCCTGGAGGAATGGGGAGCAGAACAAGAAGCGTGGCCACTGTTTACGTAGGTGAAGTATACGTTGATATGCACTCTTGCTTATGGCGTATACGGGGTGTCGACAGGCATTGCGGATGAAGTAAGCAAAGCTCTGATGATCATTGTTATAAAAACAAGAGAAGTGTGTGAGATCTTCAGGGAGAACCATTTCCGGGTTCCTATAATGAAAGCCGTGTAAGGTGAACCCGGTCAATCTATACGTCCAGAAAAGCCTGGTACGTCGGGCCGTCCACGTCCTATTTTTTTTCAAGCAGCCCCGTCATTTTTGCGTTACCAAGCTCACGAAAGCCCGGAAGGCTTAAGCGCGTGCTAGAGTCCATGACGCAATTTCACAGTCTGGAGCGACAACATTAAAAAAGATGCGTATAATCTGCGTTCCTTTACACCTCAAAAGCAAATATATAGGTCATGGAATGTTAGGTATCAAAAGAATCATACGGTCGTTAGTAAAATTTCTCTGTTTCTTTTCCTCTATTTGCTGCCCAGTGGGACACAAAAACTATACTACACTGCATGGGCGTCTTAATTTAATAAATGAAGTCTTCAGACATTGATGCCAACTTTGAATGATTAAGGACCACCGTGCAGGGATTGCGACCTTGCGCTCGCAAGGCCGATAAGGCTTCGGTTGCCAGGTGGTAAACAAACTTCTTGGCAAGTCGTCAAAGAGATTCACCCGCTCTAAACCGACCCAGGGTCGCTTAAAACCAATCCGTCTCTCCGTGCGTCTCCAGGAGACAAAATTGCATAAAGCAGGTCGCGACGTATAGGTGCAGTTCTTAGATGCACCTCGCACTTGCCCTTCTGCCACTACAGCCCGACATATATCTGCTGCACCAAGCACGTATATTTTGGAAGACTAACACCTACTGGAGGACAATGAATGTGTCGAAGCCATCTGCATCTTTTGGAACGTTTGGCGTTCCCAAACACGCGTATTGTACAGGGATTAGATGAACCTGGAACTTGTGGTGGTATTGTACTTTCCGAGCAGTAGTGTTGTCAAATGTCGTCTGGTGATCAGCACAGCATAGACGACTAAAAGCACTAGGCTAGACACAGGACGTCGTCGGCTCTCGGAGATCTCGCGAGAATTGCGGACGACCCCGCGTGTGTTGATGACCATCGCGCGGACTGCTGGCCATTTTCTCTGCATTGCCGTCCAATGCCGCAACCATTATGAAGGAACAGCTAAATGCGAGCAACTATCTTATCTTTGTAACACACTGTGCGTGCGAAAGTGATAAAAGAATGAAATGATGTTTCTCTCTGCGGCGGTGCCCTCTTCTCTGCACCACACGACGCAATGCTGGCCGTGTCATGTCTTCCAAGGAAAGACACGCAGGAAACAGCTGGCGGTTCGTATCCTTCGTTCTCGAAAGAATGCCAGCTCTTCCTTTGTCACTTTAGTACGGATAGGGCGGCTATAAGGATGGTTGGTCCCTTTCTATGATACGCACCTTCGGCGTTTGTTCCGCATTGCTTTAGTACTTAACGGGTGCTATTCATAACAGCGTTTCTATGCACACAACCATAAGCTGCGTCATATCCTGGAGCCCACAGACATTTCTCCGCAGGTAAACACGGGAAGCGCATCTTGCACTTTATAAAGCGAAGCTTGGTGTCCTCACTGATGCCGTTGTACGCCAATACTTCCTGCAGCAAAGCCAACTATTACCTCTGACCGATGATGATGATTGATCGTGGGTGAGGTGAAAGAAAAAAAAGCGCTTCCCACGGCCGCAATCGAGCCTGGGTCCCCCACGTTATGAAGTTGGCGTCTATCCGATTCTCTATTTCGACATTGGTCGAAGCGATCGTCACGCAGCAGGTGCCGTTTCGCGCCGTACACCCCAAAGCTAAACGTTAGGCCTACTAAGTGCACACCAGAGAGTCTGTGGGTATTCTAGAAGAGTGGTTCGCACCTCCAGAGCCGCCCATGCTCACAAAGTGGGATTGCCACCAGAGAATCCATCACGAGGAAGCTTCGCGTTCAACCCTCGTCGTCGTTAGACGGAGCGGTGCATGATTTTTGTTTGGATCATACTCTGGTCCCAACGCAGCAAGAAGGTGTGTTACAGCAAAAGACAACATTATCAACAACACCGGAACTATCATCCAGTATTATACAAACATGAGCTCAAGATATGGACATTCTGTCGAGAGATTTTGTCTGTTCCCGGCTAAGCCGCGATGGTGCACTGTAAGGATAATGCTGTCGTGCATTATCCTTACTTACGTACTTACATGTATCCTTCCATGCAGATTATCCTCAAATTCTTACATAAGGGGGAACACGTAGTCGAAAGCGCTCGGTAAACCATACACATTGTTTAGCACGTGTTCCCGAGCATGAACGCGCCGGTGTGTATTTATAATGTTGGAATCGCTGCTGAGTACTTTTTAATCATTTGGAGTGTGCGTTTTCGTCACAGGTGAGTGGCGCGGAATACGACGAGCGGGAACACACCGTGCGCCATGTGTGAGGAGGGAAATAAAAGACATAGGTGTCGCAGTAAGAGATGTTAGCGACCCAGCTCCTTAATAGGCGCGAATTATAGCTCTGTCTGCCAATGTTGCAAAAGTAACAGGAAATTTCGGAAAATTTCCGCAGGTTCAGTTGCCTGCGATCGGTTACTTTTTTTTAACAACCAAACTCCTTCTTCACCCTAGGTCGTTCCCTGATTTCCGATCGTTCTCACTTTATTCGCTTTGGCGTGCAACAGAACCAATTAATGATTGCCGAATAGCCGCCAGCTTGTCTAAAAATCAACTACGGCATGCCTTCCGAAACGATATCATTCGCACACTGTTCTTCGCGCTTAAATTTGTTTTTTTTTGTCCTTTTTAAACCTTTTCAGAGCGAAGATGAACAAAATGGGGCCCCAGGATTTCTTTGTGTCATCCCTCTACAGAACAGTAGTCGACAGAATACGCTTTGGGCAAGCCAACTTTCTCGCAAATGCTTTCCCACCATTAAAAAATTAAATTGTTTCCTTCCTCTCTATCTGTGTGGAGTCGGGCTGACCAGCTCGGCTCCGGAGTGCGAAATTTCTGGTGCAGGCAAGCCCTCTAGTCAGCAAAGGCTCGCGGCCTCCTGATGTAGGACACTCACCTTCGCCATCCCTCACTGATCCCGTACTTGACTTGAGTTAGCTCCTTGTGAAAATAAAAGCGAAAAGAAAACTCACGCAAACCCCCTGTAAAATGCCCCCAAGACGACCTGGGAGGGTTGCTCCCTTTCGGGCGTTCACCGTTGCTAGGGATTCCTGTGCGGTATACAACACTGTGACGGAATAAATCGTGGAAAAATACTTGCGCTCATCCGACGGGGTAAGCATGACCGCTCGTTTGATACGAAAACGAGGTTGTATTCCTTAATCAATGGTTGTTCACCGTTTGAAGCTAAACGCACACTGCCCGTACCTCCTCGTAAATAAGTTCGCCCACTACGGAAGAGAAGTAATCATGAGAATTACCAAGCGTAAATGACCCATTAGCCGAGTGCTTTACATATCACATTAACGAACACAAATGATAAGACATCAGACATGTCGAAATGACTAGAAATTTCCAAGGATGGGCATTTCCAGCAAGTGATTAAGCGATAGAAGTATCGAGAGATTAGATCATAGCGTAGGACAGCTGACATAGGAAGTATAATGGGAGAGAGAGAATAACTGTTAAGGGGTAAACAAGGGAAGCCTGAAAAGAATATTTACGGAGGACGTTTAAAAAACGGCGTGGTGAGAATCGATTGAAACAATTTAAAAAGAATGAAATGTCAAACCCATAGGTTTATACCAAGCGGAGACAAGTGTTCATTGTATAGAAGTGACATCCACCATTCCGGAAACGGAACAGGTGAAAAATGAAGCTTTGAAAAAATGCATGGGGCCATAGCACTGGTGGGATCGATACAGAGACTTTAAGGATGGCGGAAAATGTATTTGAAAAACTGGCAAATATACAGCAATGCCTAATGACGGGCAATGGTACCGGAAGGTCTTGGAGGACCGATAGCATTCATGCTTAATCGCGGATAAAAGGCGAGAAGGACTTGAAAATTCAGGCCGATCAGCTTACGTCAGTGTCAC
This sequence comes from Haemaphysalis longicornis, assembly GCA_013339765.2. NCBI lineage: Eukaryota > Metazoa > Arthropoda > Arachnida > Ixodida > Ixodidae > Haemaphysalis > Haemaphysalis longicornis. The sequence goes on along the minus strand of CM023452.1, from coordinate 109,301,475 downwards.
AAGATACTTACAAGGTAACGCTAACAGAATTTCTAGCAACCTTAGAATTTCAGTCAACCTAAAGAACAAGCAGGGTGTCGTAAGGTTATTCAACATGGACATATTCACACGATCAATCGGTGTAGAAGTGCGCGAGATCTGAACCCCTTATATGCTTCATAGTGTGAGAAAGCATTTGACTCGGTCGAAACCTCAAGTTATTCAGCATACGAACCAGGGGGTAGAAGCATATGTAAAATACTGAGAAATCTACAATGGGTCCACAGCTACCATCACCTCATAAGGAGAGCAGTAAATACCTATAAGGAAGGCGTCAGGCAAGGAGACACAATCTCTCCAATGTTGTTTACAGCATGTTTACAAGAGGTATTCAGAACTTGGATTGGGAACAGGTGGGCGTAAGGGTTAATGGAGAATACCTCAGTAACCTCAGATTTGCTGATGACGTTGCCTTGCTAAGTAACTCGGGGACGAATTGCAAAGCATGCTTACTGCACTGGACAAGAAGAGTAGAACCGTGGGCCTGAAAATTAATATGCAGAAAACTAAAGTAATGATCAATAACCTCGGGACAGCGCAGCGGTTTCAGATAGGTGGCGAGGCCGTGGAAGTGGTAAGCGAATATATCTACTTAGGCCAAGTTGTGACCCCAGATCCCAACCATGAGGCAGAGGTAATTCGAAGGATAAGAATGGGGTGGAGTGAATTCGGCGGGCATTCTCAGATAATGAATGGCAGCTCTACCATTGTCCCTGAAGAAGAAAGTGTATGACAGCTGCATTTTACCGGTACTCCTCATACGGCAGAAACTTGGAGGCTCACAAGAGGGTTCAAATTAAATTGAAGATAACTCAGCGAGCAATGGAGCGGAAGATGATAGGTGTAACATTAAGGGATAATAAGAGAGCGGAGTGGGTCAGGGAACAAACGCGTGTTAAGGACATATTTGTAGAAATTAAGAAGAAGAAATGGACGTGGGCAGGGCATGTAATGCGAAGGCACGATAAACCCTTGGTTATTAAGGGTAACAGAGTGAAACCCTAGAGAAGGCAAGCGTTTTCAGGGGCGGCATAAAGTTAGATGGGCAGATGAGATCAAGAAGTTTGGGGGGATAAATTGGTCGAAGTTAGCACAGGACCGGATAATTGGAGATCTATGGGAGAGGCCTTTGTCCTGCAGTGGGCCTAGATACGACGACGACGACGACGATGATGATAATAATAATAATTATGATGATGATGATTATATTACGTACAAGTATCCGGCGTAGTTTGTAATGCAAAGAACACAAAGTTGCGACTTGTAAGCCCTTCCCGGAGCATCGCAAAGCCAGTGTGAAACAGACAGCCTCATGTTATAAAAATGCGTTCCTTCCTACAGCTTCATTAGGGTAATGCATTGAAAGTATGCTAAATTGCAATTAAAAAGCACCCCCGCGTGGCTCAGTGTCTAAGGCGTTCGCTGCTGCCACAGGTCGCGGGTTCGATTTCCGGCCGTGGCGGCCGCTTTGCTGATGGCGAAAGCAAAAGCCCGTGTGTACGAGATTTCGCGCACGATAAATCCCCGGGGGTCAAATTAATCCGGAGCCTCCACTAGGCGCGCCTCATCGCCTGCATTGCGTCGGCGTGTTAAACCCCATATCAAAACACAAGAAATTAAAGCAACCGTGTTTTGTTTCTGGTGGTAGTTCATCCTGTGCCCCGGTCGATGGTGTTTTGTGTTCTGTACTCGCTTGGCTTTGCTGTCAACCACGTTCATACCAGGGATTGATTGGGCTTTTTTTTTTTCCAACTCTACTTAGTAATTGAAACGAAGGGAGTCTGTCAAGGTGCCCGTAGTGACTGCATTGTGTAGTTAAGCTTATGCATTCCCACAGGATTGAAGAGATTTCATTTCCCTTCCACCGGGGGGAGGGGTGAGGGTTAGATCTGTTTGATACGGTGAGAAACTGGACGAGGGTGGCACGTACTGCTGCGCTATAGCTGTGCAGGTGCATAATGGGATGGGGGATCGCCATTCCTTTTTGTCAAGGATCTTAATTACCTGTACAAACTATGCGCAATCTGTGCTGACAAAAATTATTTATGGTCCTCCATCACGAAATTCATTATCACTGCATCGGTTTACTGGTCTCTTACAAGGTGTACCTAGTTATTCGACGCTGCTTTCTCTAAAGTAAGTTGTCGTTTCTTTTGGTGTTATCAATTTTTTATTGTTCACGGTGTTCGTCATGTGCCCCACGTTCTCCGCTTCTGCGCTTCCTCTCTCACAATATATTCTTTCCCCGTTAATCCGCACACCCCAGACTGGCCGTGTAACCAATGTGCCGTTTAACGTTAATTGTGACTGTGGGAGTCGGGTAGCTTTGTTGGTTTTTTCTTGCGGTGTTACGAATCGGCCAACGCCACGTTTTAGCTGTTACGAATCGGCCCGTTCGTGTTAAAATATAAAATTGCGAAAACGAACAACCCTAAGTATAACGTACTCTTTAGTACTAAAGGTTGCTTCCCCGCAAGAAGACCCTGTGGGCAGGGATGCACCCTTTACAGGGCGTTTGCTCCGTTGTACTAGCGTGATTTCCGTGACGGATATGACGTCAGGCAAATCTTTGTGTATCCGGGAATGAGACACTTTCGTGGTAAAAATAAAATTGGTCTTGCTCTCTATCTGTGCGGGGGCCTGCGCTGACCAGCTCGGTTTCGGAGCGTCGAAAATCTCAGGTGCAACGAGCCCTGGAATCAGCAAGGCTCGCGGCCTCCTGGACTTCGGATAACGCCTACCACCGCCCCTCACTCCCTCCCGTCGGTGTGCTCAATGAACGTCTATTCCTCCTTGTCCCTCTGTAGCACTCAAAACCAATGCATATATCTTAGAGAAAAATCCTACCGCAACCAGCCGCTAAGATGACCCCATTATTACGCCGAGTAGCATTCACATATCACAATTGGTAATGATACTGCCACAATCGGCATGGATAACTTTGTCGCAGTTAGCACAGGACCGATATAATTGGAGATCTATGGGAGAGGCATTTGCCCTACAGTGGGCATAGGCAGGCTAATGATGATGATGACGACAGCGATAGTGATTATGAGAAGAAGAAGAAGACGACGATGATGATGGTGAGGAGTAGGAGGATGGTGATGATAAGGAGGATGATTATGATAATAATGAGGAGGAGGAGAAGGAGCAGGATAACATGGTTACTTCACCGTGGAGTTGTAAACAACCGGGAACTGCTGTCTGCTGTAAGTAATGAACATTTACGGGAGGAGCATGGTTACGAAAAACGGCCAGAACATGCTTTATCGGAATTATCCTGAAACAAATTTTAAGACGTTAGACTGATCGAATGACTACAAAACCAGATGAGGGTTTTTTTTTTTTTTTTTTTTCTCAAGCAGGTATTACGCACAACTGTCGGTCGTAGTTGTAATTCAAAGAACACAAAGTTGTGGCTTCTAAGCCATTCCGGGAGAATCGCGAAGCCAGTGTGAAACAACTGACAGCCTCTTGTTACAAAAATGCGTTCCTTTTCCCTACAGCTTCAGTAGGCTAATGCAATGAGAAGTATGCTAAATTGCAAATTACAAGCAATGGTGTTTTGTTCGTGGTGCTAGTTCGTCCTGTGTCCCGGTCAATGGTGTTTTGTGCCGTGTACTCGTTTGGCTTTGCTGTCAGCCGCGTTCATATATCGCGGAGTAAGGGCATGTTTTTTTTTTGTTCGAAATCGACTTAGTAGCTGAAACGAAGGGAGTCTGTGAAGGTGCCTGCAGGGGCTGCGTTGTGTAGTTCAGCTTATGTAATTCCCGTCGGAATCGAAGAGATTTTATTCCCCTTCCCCCCCCCCCCCCCCCGGGGGGGGAGGGGGAGGGGGGGAGCTGTTTGATTCGGTGAGAAACGGGGGCGAGGGTGGTACGTACTGCTGTACTGCTGTACGTGCTGGTACGTACTGGTACGTATTGCTGTGCTGCTGTGAACGTGCAGTGGGATGGGGGGATCGCCCTACATTCTCGTTAAGGAACTTACCTGTACAAACTATGCGCTCAGAACAGACAAAAATTAATTATAGTCCTTCATCACGAACTTCGTTATCGCTGCATCGGTTTACTAGTCTCTTTCAAGGTGTACCAAGTTATTCGATGGTGCATTTTCAAAAGTAAGCTGTCGTTGTTTCTTTTGATCTTATCAATTTTTAATGGTTCAAGATGTTCGTCATGTGCCCCACGTTCTCCGTTTCTACCCTTCCTCTGAAACCATCTCTTCTTTCCCCATTACCCCACACACCCCAGTCTGGCCGTGTAACCAATGCGCCATTGTACGTCCATAGTGACTGTGGGAGGCGGGCAGGTTTGATGGTTTGTTTCTTGGCGGTAATGACGTATACCGACCAGAGAGATCAGCCATCGGATTTGCTTACAACGTCTGAGCTTCTTTCCACCAGGATAGGAACAAAAAAAGGCCTCCGTTTTGTTTCTGTTTTGTTATCTTGTAACAAGGCACATGAGGGAATCTGCAGAGGTTCTCTATTATTCAACAGCGTGCAGGCCAACGGCATTTCCAATGCTTTTTGTTCTCCGTTGCTATTATGGCGCAAGATTCAGCCCGTCTGCTGCTTTGTCGCCGAAGAGATTTACATTGTAAACACCGCCCGCTGCGTTTATTTTTGCCCTCACTCTGTGTGTGGACGTCCGGTGGTTCCGACGAAGTATTTATAGGGTGAAGGGGTAACTAGGGCTTTATTTAGTCACACTAGGGGTAACGTCAGAAAGCTATTTATGCTCTAACAACATCTTTTATTCGAAGAAAAAAACGCACTGCTTTGTATTTCTACGACCTATAGACGAGATTTTTCTGAAGGTACAGTCTCTGTCAAAAGTTTCTCGGCCACATAGTCGTAGACCACTTAGGCCGTAAGATTCAAACGGAGAAATAGAAAAAAAAGAAAGAAACGACTTTTACCAGCTTTCTGGCGTAGGACATCTTGTTGGCACTGGGAGTTTGATGTTCCTGCATTCAATTGTTCGAGTTGGAGCAGCAGCCGGAGTGGACTAGAAAATTGTGCCACAAATAACTTATACTTAAATTATAAAACTCCGACGGAACCACCGGCTTGTGATATCCACTCCGACTTTCACAGTTTGGGTCCATCGGGAATTGACTGACAGCTTCTTTTATTTGTAAGACCGGGACCGGTGGTCGATGGTGTGTGAATAGGAGATAAGGAGAGGAGATCCATCGGGAATAAAAATGGCTTCCCAGCTTCCTGGCGTAGCCGATTTCATCTGCCCCCGGGTTTCGATGTTCCGCATTCAATTCTTCGAGTTAAAGCGGCACTCAGCGTGGCCTAGAAAATTTTGACAAAGACTGCCATTCCTCCACAGTTCGTCCGTTCTGGCGATATTTTGCTGTCGCGGCGACCACGCGGCACTGGCTTGTCCCGCCGTCTCCAGAGCTGGCCGGTGGGTCCCGGCGGTCGGCGGTTATTCCGGGCGCCGGTGAGCCCTTCGTCCGGCCCGTGGCCGGCTAAACATAGCAGAGGACCCGGGGCCCCGTAGAGGAGGCGGTGCGGTGCGCGGATGGGACTGCTGCATGCTGTTGCACTGCGGGACGCCACCGGCGTTGAAGGATCGCTGTTCCGTCGCCGAGGCGACGTCAGCCGCCCGCCAGCCGCCGGCGAAACGCGGATGGGCGCCGTCGTTCGGGAAGCGACACCGCACCAGCCGTTTACGCTCGATTTTGCGGAACTGAAAAGGCTTCCAGGGAGGGATGAAAAGGAAGGCAGTCTTCCGTAATAGCGGCGAGCGACGAGAAGCTTTGGAACGATTCCCGTGAAAGAGAGAATGGCAGGAGCTGTCAGAACACTATTTGGGAGATTCGGACGGGAAGCTGCTTGAATTTGGACGAACACAATAGACAAGAGGTACGGGACACGCAGCTGTGGAAATATAGGACAAGCGCCGTGTCCTGTATTTCGTCTAAGTTCGAGCTGGTTCCCACTCGAATATGTACCATACTCGCACACATCGGAGTCATTATATTTAGGGAGTGTTTATATCACCAATTGGAGCTGGCATAAACCAAGAATAAAATCGGTGTTTGTCGATTTTATAAAGTGCAAAGAAAATGCACAGAGAGCTCTGCACTTAGAAGAATCGTAAGATATTTGTAATAACAAGCTTACAACAACGAAGATACTGCGACACTGCTCGCGCGGTGGTGAAATATTTGTGCAAAAAAGAGGCCTTGTTTAGGGGTTGTCAATCACTTCGCTCGTGCTGCGCGGCCGTTCTGTAAGTTATCTCGAAAGACCGCTGTAAGGCCTGTCGATGAAAGGTCAGAGGTCACCAACCCAGCATTCTAGCTCCGTCCATTGAAGGGTAGGACAACACATATTTTGTAGTGTAATGCTGTATTAACAAATACCCCGCTCCAGGCTTGAGTTACCGAGAACAACGACCATAGCACTGCCTAGCTGCGATTACACTAGTTGAAGCGGTTGACCCTGATGCAAACGTATACGTGGATTCGGAAACGCGAGCTTCGCTTCGCGTGAGTTTAGCGCCGTGTTGCAGATTTCCGTGACTGTAAGTATAGAGATGGGGGAAGGCTTTGCCGCAGTACCACCCTAATCCCTGTAATACTTGTACCCCCGAGTTGTTTCCATTAAAAAAAGAAATATCTTCGGGGCTATTCAGTCTTCCTACGTGCTTTGATTGCGAGGGCCTAGCGACACTGAACATTGACTTCTTACGGCTACGCGGTGTTTGTGTCGCCTTCTTCGATTTCTTCGTCCTTTAGGCGCCAATAACTTCGACAGGAGGACCGTCACGCCCGTTGGCAACGTGCAAGTTAGAACGGCAATAGCTCATGTACGGTATCATTCCCCCTTAAGCGGCGGACCCGGATGGCAACGGGCGCGCGCGTTTTGTAAGGAGACTGTTTTGAATGCGTGATGCCGTCTGCCTTTTCTCACGCACTTCGTTTGTCGTCGCTGCGGAAGTTTATAAGCATATTAAGTCCGAGAAATCACGGAAACGGCTCGCGCCACGTTCAAAATATTCCCAGTGACGCACTACTTGCGCCGCGCGGAATAACATCCGGCTGCGGTGACGGGGCACAGCGGCAACTTCCGGTGCCGTTCTTCACTTGTACCCGAGTATAGTGGCAACGCACTTTGGGGACTCGAGTTCTATTCCCACACAAATTGCAGTGTAAGCACTTTTTTTTCGAAACTCATTGACTTAAAGGCCAACTGCACTCAAAAATTTTTTTGTCCAAATAAGTAGTCTATGCTCTTAAAATCACCATGGCGAAATCCTTAGCTTCGTAATCACAGAGAGCGCTAGGTACCACCGTTCAAAGTACCTCCGAGCAGACGGCGTTTGCACCTGGCGGAGAGTCGCCGTAACAAGTTCCGAGCGGCCTGTGACGGAGGTTGGGGAACCTGTCCCGTGAAGCTCGCGCTTCTCCGGCAACTTGCAGGGCGCTCCGCCGGGAGCAGGGATGCGTTCGCCCGGGGTTTCTCTGCTACACCAGCGCGCTGTACCGGCGTCGCCATCAAATGTTTAAACTAACCGCATAGGCATGTAAATATCCCCCATTTTCTCAATGCAAAAAAAAAAATGACTAGAAGCCTAAACCTATTCAGGCGCTTGCGAACGTGTTGGAGTTAGCAAAACTCTTTTTACTTGAAAATAATATTTTACTCAAAGAAAAAAATAGCGCGAAAGGAGCACTTGCCTTACATTTGTCATTCCTATTGCATTTACCATAGAAAAAAAAGATTACTATAAATTATTGACCACTTGCACTTCCGCGTCCAATATTGGCCTCATTTGTGCTGGCCCAACGCCAACCTCTATCCTTTAAACATTTCCAAAAGTTTTACGACCCAAATAGAGTTCTTGTACACGCGGCTATAAACATTTGTGCGACTTTTGTCTCCCTAGCTAAGTGAACCAACAAATACACCCGCACAAATATTGGCCGTCGTATTTGGGAAGTGCGAAAACTAAACTGCTCCTCTCCTAAACAATAGATTATATTTTTGTTCGATTCCCAAGTGAAGTAATTTACTTTGAGGCTTAGATTTAGTTTATTTGAAAGTAAAACGTTTTCAACAGTACCTGTCTCTGGTTAAAGTAGAAAACAGCGGTAGATAGGAAGTGTTTTCGTGTTTTAGTGCGTCATTTAGCTCTGGAAGCGGGCTTATAGTTTCAGATCCCTTTTATAATTCGATTCTCGATGTGCACACAGGGGAAAAAATACTGGGCCGATATTCACGAAGCTGTTTACATTTAGTGTATAGTATAAATAGTGATTTAGCTCTGCCCGCGTGCGATTTGTTCCCTTCAGAGAGGGCGACGTGATAGCCGAGGGGTCGGCTATAATAAAAGCAGCTTTTCGATATCGCATACGAGCAAATAGCCCGGCAGTTATTATGATGGAAAAAATTACTGTCGGGCGGTCTACTTCATCTCGATTAATAGCAACGGGATGCCGGAATTGCGCCCAACTCCATTATCATGGGCAAACGTTAGTGGAAGTTCTTCTGTGGAAATAAAAAAGCGAAACGCGGCGCTACCACGCGCATTTGAAGGCGGCTCTGAGCGGCAGCCGGCTCTGGCGCGGTCGCTTCCGTTCCCTCACGTACGTCACGTCCGGCCGCCGCTATGGCCGCCTTTTCTATTCAGTTTCGGTTCCGAAAACGCGAATGTCGCGAGCCGTTTGCGTCACGCGTGTTGATGTTTGAAGCGCAGTATTTAGCATTTCGCACCCTTTTTATATGAACTGTTAGGTGACATTATTTTTACGTTGTCGAAAATCTGAGTGCTGTTGGCCTTTAAGTAATGCAAGTGCCGCATACGCATTTTGGCGCCCATTCCAACCCTTTTGTACGTGTTTTTTTTTTTACCTCTTACAGCGGCCGGTATTTTTGCGCCGGGCAACAAATCCGCTTTTTCGAGCAATGAAGCACTTAAGACTTCCGGCTTAAAGAATAAAAAAAAATGGAAGAAGAGACTGCATCGCAAGAACGGTCTAAAACGGTCGCTAAGAAAGGTCTCCGGTGGCCACCTAAGCTGAGGCGTATCGGTCTTCCGCCGTTGAGTCGTCCTTCGTCCGAGGCGCATATTTTAGGACCCCCAACCCACGCGCTGCTTCGGAGCTCCTCGCGCTTTTAGCTGCGCTATACGCTGCGGGCGTCAGCGAAGAAAAGAAAGCAGCGTTGAAAATATGCTTTCCGTTTAAGTACCACTGCCGTCTCAAATGTGCTCGCGGCTGTTGACACACGTGCCTTCAAGGCTCGTGCACTGGTGACGCCTCAGTCCTCTTCGCACGGGGCCCGGGTTTAAAACACAGCCCTTGTTGTGCATAGTCACGATGCGGTAGCATCATCGCCCGAGAACACACTGACACCCATACCGGGAATCCAGAGCGAGCAATGGAGTGACGGTGTCTCGTGTTACGTTTATATTGACGAAAGTCTTTCTTCGGCTATTGAAATGCGAAATTGTGTCTGTCTGTCTGTCTGTCTGTCTGTCTGTCTGTCTCTGTCTGTCTGTCTGTCTGTCTGTCTGTCGATTCAGCCGCCCGGCCAAAAGGTAAAGGAATTCTTGAACGAGGCGTTTATACGGACGAAACATTTCCGAACTACTACATCTGGTAGCATACTTCACACTTCTCAACATTGTTGAACAAGGAGGAGACATTTAGCGTATTGGAGGCAACACGTCAATACACCACGGATAGTACCAGTGTTTCTTTACTTAAAAATACATCAGGGCGCAAACAACAAAAAAAGCGCGTTGAAAACACTTTTTATGCACGAAATACAATATACAAGCCTCCAGCTCGTTGCCTGAGCGTCATGCCAAACAGTAACAAAATATTCCGGCAGAGTGCGAACGCGGGAAAACCGAAGCGACTTAAACAAACACCTACCGTATTAATTGTGGAAGCAGTGAGACGGGAGGGGAAGACAAGCACTTGCGTGGTATTGGCGGCAGAAGACTGTCGTCTTTCGACGACATTCGCGGCGAAGGGAGCAGATACGCGGGTATTTCTTAATTAAAGCAATGTTCACTACCCACTATTGTGCGCTGCCACGGGTTATAATGTGCCGGTTCGACGTCCTAGTGCACGATAGCCGACCGTTACTAATTATCAATAGAGCGTTACAGCGCAACTTTTAACCGGTCATGTATACGGCACACAAAAGGCGACCGGTGCTACTGGGCATGCGCGGAGAAGGAAAACTGGCTGTGCGCATGCGCAGGTGTTCCGGGTATTGTACCGAAACCGGTTCTACGCTCTGCTATAACTCTGTAAAAACAATAGAAAATAACTGTGTGACAATTTGAGGCACGTATTCCAATCCAATAGGACTCTACGTTACCAGGGTCGTTTGTATGAGGGAGAGTGGAAGAGAGGGGAAGAGAGGGGAAGAGAGAGAATTCGGGGCTGTTTAACAAAACGGCACCGGTCTCATTGACAAAGCCAACCCGGCCATTTTCGCCGGCAGCACTTCCCAGGTTGCGTGTCTCAGCCGTCGCGGTCGCGGCGTCTTGTGTTAAGGAAGGTGCAACGGCGAGGGAGCTGTTGAGCTGTCATGGCTAGCGAAACACTTCCTGTCGGGGCCCTGGCATCCGCGGGGAACGTGGACCCGCCGTTTTAAAGTCCTGCGCGCCACACTGTCGTTTTTACTCCTCCCGTTTCAACGTGTACCGCTTCCTTCTCTTCGTCCGTTTCTCTTTCTCTTCCTCTGGAGTGCTCCCTCAGCAGAAAGGGAAGGCGGGCACCGGTCCGCCTCTCTGTTCCCTCCTCACTCTTTCGTGGGCATGGCGCCGCTCTTGTGGCCCGTAAATCACGCAGCGACTCGCACGGAAGCGAGGATGTAGTTGCCAGGAAGGAGTTCGTGCGTGTGTGCGAAGACAGGGAGGTTGAGGATACTCTCTTCCTAATACTGCGGAAACAATTAAGTGAGGCACCAAACTGAAGGCCACACATAGGATAAATGCACATCTTTTTCCGGGCTCTGAGTTCTCCCAATGAAGCTTTCAAGTAGCTCCTCCACTCACGCCGAAAATAATTTTGTAATTTGGTGAGATGGTGCGTCTTTGTCCGACGCCCTTCTGAACTTGGAACGTTCCGCTCTTTTTATGACACGTTATCGTGCCTGTACATTTCTTGAAGATGTCCACCAAGAGCATATCGAGCGTCTACTCAATTCACTGTTCCCTCAGTGCTTCCATCAGCTCAGCGGTTTATACGGAATCACATGCATTTTAGTAATTCTATGAGTGTCAGAAAAGTTTATTACGCTTTGCGGACTTGTCCATATTTGGCTGGCTTGGCTCTGGACGCCAGAATAAGCCGCGGTCCCCTGTTGACCACTGGTCGTCAGATTCTCCCACAGCTCGAAGGCGTGGGAATGAAAAGGGTAGAGGTGGAAGGTTTGGCTTCTGTGCATACCCCTAAGGTATAATGGGAGGCCTCTGGTTGGGAGCATATTGGCATTCTGCAAAGTGTCGGTTTGGTACTTAGAATGAAGCCGCGATGGATGAGGGAAAGTTTTGGCTTAAAGCAGGCGAGGATTATTTTTCTCTTCGCCTTCCTTAAGGTGTTTTGGAAGCGTCCAGAGTAATATTGTCGAGCGAATCTGTAATATTGAGTGGTGTCTTGGAATGTGGCCAAGGGGAAGAACGCCGGTAACTCCTCTGCACTGCCTGGTAGGTAAGGGAGAGGGCTTCCTGATGGGCAGACGTGTTGCCCGTAAGCGAGGAATATATGGGGTGTTTTTAGAAGGCCAATGTCCTTTTTGGGTCAACCCCACAGGAGGGGCTTTTCAGTAGAGGGGGAAACCTCCCCCACCAGGAAACTTGAACGTGCATCTTGATAGTCGGTGATTAGTAGTAATTACAGTCGACGAGTGGGAGTGCACAATGACCAGGTCGATGCCTAGTTCTTCAGCTGCCCTCGAAGAGTGAGATTTGATCGAGGTGCAAGAGATAATGGCATCTTTGGTTGTGGCCGAGTAGTTTATTGCCTAGTCCCTCTATTAAAGTGGCAAAAAGCCTCAAAAGGAAATTAGCAAGTTTCTCCTACATTTTCTGTTGTCAGTATCCGATGCTCACGCTATATAACGCTTTGCAGCGGAGACATATCCAAAAAAATTGGGCCTGTCTCCCCGCGAGGGGGGACTCGAGTAAATGCGTCGCGTAGGGGGTGGGTGTATTGCGTTAACGTTTAGTGTTTGGGGAGTTGGTGGTAGTGAATGCGTTGTATCAGCAGCTTCTTGACGTAGTTTGAATGAGTCAAGGATATAAGGCGCGTTCGTAGCCTCCCATTCCGTGTCGGTTTTGTGGCGCAGTGGGAAGAGCACCATGTACCTTGCGTTCCGCCCGCAGGGTCGAGGGATCGAAACCAGGCGCCGGATAGTATTTTTTTTATATATAGTGTAGGGGGAGGGGTGCGGACTACGACTACGGACGTCAACGCGGGTGACATCGTGAGTTACTGAAATGCTCTGCATTTAAAATCGCGTAGTGCCCTGCCATGTGCCGCGCAACTAAGCGCCAGCAAGCGAAATAGGGCCAGCTGGCGTCGTCCCGCATTGTCTCCAAAGCTTGGCGACCTTGGCGCCGCCAAAGCGCGCGTCGGCACATCTGGCGCAACCGGCCAGCGCCTCCTTTCCATCTTTGTTTTTTTCCTCGTCTGTACGAGAGAGAGAGTGCCAAGCAAAAATAAAAATAAAAAGATGCTATTAGAAAGGTTATAGGTGGCCTGCCGCTCTTTAAATACACTTACGTCGGAGAACAGGCCGCCCAACAACGGAAATGGATTGTTGCCGCGGTCTCCTGGCTGAAAACGCTTAGTGGAAGAAGGCGTCCGGTTGTGTCAGTGCTGTGCTTGCTGACCGACACTTCTCTCCACTCTCCCAGTGGGTGAGCAAACGCTGATCGTCTGCCACGATGAGGACTAGTACGCGGACTGACCGTTGCAGACGGAATAAAGAAAGGGAAAGAGTGTGTCATCCACCGACGTGCTATGCTCCCATATCATGCGTCCGACCCAGATCGACTTAAATCTTGAACACGCACGGGAAGGAGGGCTGCACGTCCCTTTGGCCCGTTGCCTACTTGGTGGCGTCCAACCACAACAACAGCAAACGCAACGCGAAAGCTAAAGTTATAAGGGCTACTTTCAAGCTGCTGCTTTCAGAAGCTTATACCCACAGTAGCGGCTGACAAAGCATATGGGGTCCTCGACTGAGGACTCCACCTCCTGAAGACGCCATACAAATTTGCTACATAATAAAGATGTTTATCCTCCTCCTCCTCCCCTCCTCCTCTTTGATCATTCGATGGGAAATAATGCACTATTATATTATTAAATTATATTAATGTCCAAACAGACGCAATCTGGATAGCAAAGAGGGAAGGCTGCATATAAGAACAAAGAAACCTTGCTAGAAACTTCTAGAAACCACGTTCGAGTTTTATTCTCGTTCGACTTCCCTCTAGAGTGCTTATCTTCTTCCCGTTTTTTGTTCCGCTTGTTTTATTTTCCTTTTTTCTTTATACGCAATAAACTTTTATTATCTCTTTACGTCGTCCGCTTTCTTCTTCTCCCTTTTCTCCGGCTTCTTCCTTTCTCTCCTTTCTTCTTATCCATCACCTTATTTTTCCCTCCATTATTCTTATTCTTAATCCAAGCCAATCCTGAAAGGTTTTGTTGCATGTTAGAAAGGAGCTGGGGGAACGCGTGCACGTCCTTCAGCCGTTTAAATTGGGTTCTACGATAATATTCCCTACAGAAAGTATTTGTACAGAAAGTATAGAAAGGTAGAAAGTATTTGTTGCTTAGTGTGCGCATTGCGCACGCCTTGCATTCTCGGGATACCCCCGGAACGTAACCTGCCGGTACAACACGCTCCAGAGGGTTATTTGAGCCCTAAAAGGCATGCTCCGCGGAAAAGCTACAGGATTACCCCAGAAAGTACGCAATGGCGTAAGCTAAAAAATTTTTGATTTTTGATTACCTTCCATGGAGCCGGCTGTCACCCCGATCATCATTCCTGCCACGAAACTTCGGAGTTTCCTTTTTTTTTTATAACAGTGAAGCTGTTGTAACTGGCCGTAATGTGTGGCGCGTAATGCGTAACGCGTTAAAAATACCAACAAAATGTCGACCGTTCCCGTGAGCGCGTGCCTCGCGGCGACCGCTGATCGTCCCCGACTCGCGCAGTCGCGTTAGCAAAACAAAAATAAATGGCGAAAACTCCGAGGAGCGCCTCGCGTCGCCTAGCAACCAACAAGGGCACAGCTGGCTGGCGTAACACGGAACCTCGACGCGACTCCAAAAACGCCGCGCATGCGTCGTGCACGTACGCGCCGCCATTGTGCAGCCGCTGCGCCCCAGCTGTCGTCAAGCCAGCTGCCGCGCATGTAATGCTCGGTGCAACGACGGAGCATGAAAACAAAATTTCGAACTTGTACAAATGCATGGTGATGTGTCCTCCAGTGCTCAGTTATACAGAAATCCTGCAGCTTCACTATGGTTCAAGCTTTGCGCTACTTAGTGCAAGCTTTGCCAGTTTTGTATTGTTTGTTTGTTTGTTTGTTTGTTGGTGGTTGGGTTGGTTGGTTGGTTGGTTGGTTGGTTGGTTGGTTGGTTGGTTGGTTTGGTTGGTTGGTTGGTTGGTTGGTTGGTTGGTTGGTTTCGGAACAAAGCTAGACGATGGTGAGGATAAGTTTCTTCAACCCCCAAAGTTGCGTATTGTTTTTCCCCACGTGGCACAACTACTGGGTAAGCTTGCCTGGAGTCGCTGCAAGGCTGCTTTGACAGAAGCATTCTATTTTTGTCGTTTCATTTCATTTTTCTTCTCCTTCCGTTGTTACAAATGCAGCGGATCACAGCGTAGCGGATATCAGGATCGCAACGAATTGCAAGCAATCCTAATACTTCAAAGCGCGAGCCCGCCTCAACGGTGCGAGTAAGTCCCGACGGCGGCGGCAGATGGCGCTGGTTGGCGTCGCGCTGACCGTAGCGCACCTCCGCCCAACGTTTTTAGATTAGCCTCCGCCGACCTTTCAGGAAGTGGGTCACTCGTGCCGCGAAGCGGCGGTGATCGCAATTAGCGCCTCCTCCGAGGGTAAATTACAAAAAAAGCGGGTGCTCGGTCAGCGTCACCTAAACTTTGTGCAGGCTTGGCGGTTGTTGCTGCTATGGCATCTCTCTCTCTCTCTCTCTCTCTCTCTCTCTCTCTCTCTCTCTCTCTCTCTCTCTCTCCTCTCTCTCTTCTCTCTCTCTCTTCTTCTCCTCTCTCTCTCTCTCTCTCTCTCTCCCGCGTGTTTCTCCACATGTGAAGTACTTGGCAAATATTTGAAGAGTATACTTTCGGGATTTAAGTATCGATCAGTAAGGTGGCGAATCTCGTGATACAAGCAGCTCCTACCCCCAGGCCTCTGCATGTACTATCGGAGGGAGCACGAACGGAGATTTTTTTTTCTAAACGCTAAACGCTGCCAGGAAAAAAGCAACGAGAAGAAAGTGATGCAATGGCTTGGCACTCTGAAAATTCGGTGGGGCAACCCTCCAGCTTGATTTTGTAACGAAGTATTTCTTCTCCCGTACGCACGCACGCGACATTTCTCTTTTTAATGTAGCAGCCGGGTTAGGTCGCTTGTTTTAGCGAAGCTTTTACGGACGCAGGGTGAGGATTACACAAGCATGATAGCGCTCATGCTGGCAGTTATAGTCATCACGCGAGCCTTGTCCGCCTTGTCCGGTCAAGAAGTCCTTGAAAACTACTACTCCGCACGCGTGTTTCGACGCGCGTGTTTTTGAGTGTCGTGGTGTATTCTGGCTTGGTTAACGTGAGTTCGAGTTAGCACAGTTGGTTGGAACAGATAGCATACAAATGTTCAAATTAAAGAACACTCAAATGAATGTTTTTTTTTTTTCTTTCATTTTTTTACGTGGGAACCGCAAGCTGGTAGAGGTGAAATTCTGTTTTATGTGTGTGTTAAGGAAAGAACGAATGGAGTAGCGAAGGTTAATTGTAAAATGGGCTAGTTGGTACATTATGAATTACGAAATTTGCGCTAACTGGACGTATATACCGAGAAAGGAAGACGAACAATGCGCATTGTTTGTCTTCCTTCCTCTGTATATACGTCCAGTTAGCGTAAATTTCGTAATTCGCTATTTGCAAAGAAGCGACCAGGTGTAAAACGCAGGACGAAATGTGAGAGTGCAAGCATGTAACGATTAATTCCTGCGGAACGTTTCTAACTGGTCCTGTTTTTCAACGATCTGTATTCAAGGGAAGAATTTAACCTGCCATGACTAATAGCTTGTACCTTTGTGGTTCCGCCTACCTGACGGGTGAGTTCAAACGTGTTCGGCTTGAAGAGAGTGAGTCGATCGTGGTGTAACGGACGGAATTTGTACGGGATATCAGAGAATCCGGCTTGCGTGCGTTCCGCTTAGTCGCCCGCTTTTCTATCGAGGAGAAAAAAAAATAGCGTGTCTGAGTGCACGTATGTTATACTTCCTAAGAACATATTTGCTGCAACCGGATCGCCGGCAAAAGCGAAAAAAGTTCGCTATAGCGAAAACTGGGCAGCACTAAGATTAAGGAGTGCGTACATTGCAATTACTGCAGAATTTTAAGGCTGCCCTCCAAGAAAAAAAATAAGCCAATTCCGTCAGCCTTCTCTTGCTTTTTAGCAACTAGAAAGCTGCGACCGCGTCGTCATTGGGTGCAGTAGGAAACGGCCCTGTTATGTTGAGTGCATAGAACGACAAATACGAATTTTTCTCTGTGGGCTAGTTGGCACGGGCCTTGCTAGGAAAAACCACACAGGCGAATACACGAACATAAAATGAAAGCTCGAGGCTTAGGCTTTTAAGTCCACATTTTTCTCTAAAGCGCGCTAATTTATGTAATTTATGATGCACTCTGTGCTGCGCTCTTCCCAACCCCGACCCTCTGGCCAATCGCCAAGCCGCAAAAAGAAAGAAAATGCTCCGATATTCCTATCTAACAACACATTCTTGGCTCCCACTAGTCGCGATGTTATTTTTGCGTGTTCAAGAATTGAATCGGAGCCAAGATTCCGTACTTTGTGTAATCTTATCTATTTCTTAGCGCGAGAATGAGTAGCTGGTGCTTCTGCAGGTCCCCAACATCTACTTTTTAATTACCCGGCATATTTGCATTATGCAGTGAAGTTCGTAAACACTTCAGGATTGTGAATACGTAGTACTGGCAGAAGCAGGCCAAGCGCACAGTTGCGGCTAGCGTAACTTAACACACGGAAAATGTTTTCTCCTGTGCAACGCGCATCGGGCAGGCGATATACACACCATTCAAGACGAAACCAAACGGTGAAGCAGAACGCCATTTTCCCGACTCTATGCTAGCAAAACATATACGAGACATCCACTACAGCCCCGCGCAATATAAAAATAGTGCATTAATATAGCTTTATAAAAAGGGAACTCGTATGGCATGTACAAGCTTCATTAAATCCGCATTTTGAGTACTGGCGGGGATATAAACGTTCTATAAAGGGAAATATCAACCAGATGTCATGATCCCATGTTCGGGTTTTCCTCGTCTGTTGCAGCAGTCATCGTGGAGGGAAACTGTTGTAAGCCCAATGTCAAGCGTAAATGCGGGGCTGTCACATTGAGGAAATGTCTATACAACTACGAACGGATATACCGTGCATGTGTTTCAAGCAAGAGCAGATATATGTTTTGATTAATCTGTGCGGCCTCGTTCCGGGACCGTCTGTCACTGCTGCTCAGTCTCGTCACGGTGTCCATGTATCGTAATGAGAAATTACGAAATACCCGAACGACATTGTAGTGCCTTTTCCGGCCTGACTTGTTTTGTTTTGTTTTTTTTTTCCACAGAGGGACGTTAAAATGCGGCTCTAACGTGGGCAAATAAAGCTGCCCGGTCCTTGCGTTCGGTGCGTTCGATAGCAGATGCGTTCGTTGATGCGGTAAACGCATCTACGTGATCTAAGTGTATCACGTGATCTAAAACGTGATCTAAATGTATCACGTATAGTCATGTTAAAATACAGGCCAAAAGCCGTTTCTATGTGTTCGCAAAAGTTGTTCACAATATATTGCTCGAAAATGTGGAACCCCTTTCCTGGCGTTGTTTTCTCCGCTACTACAGTACTATTTTTAATAAAAGAGCACACGATTCCACGAGCATATATATGCGCTTATCCGGAGTTGGTTTCCCTCGCAGCTCCGGCCTCCTCTCTGGCACATATATATATATACGACTATGTTATCATAACTTGCGGTAAAAAAATTGCCACCCCTTCCTAAAGAAAGGTGAGAGAGAAGTGCGAAAGCTAAAAGTGAGTCCAACCTTCGCTGAAAGTGCGCGCAATCAATTGTCAAACTTTCAAAGATCCAAATCGCGCACGAAGAACGAACCCACGCGACGATTTTTAGTGCGCGAGCGGTAAACGCATCTGCGAACGATTTAAATGTATAGCGATACCTGGTTTATGAAATAAAGGTATACTATTGTACTCCTTTTTCGTGATCGATGCGTGTAAGAAAAAAAGTCGACCGCCTATCTGCCCCCTTCGCTGCAAATGTCGTTGAAAGACGATAGTCTTCTGCCACCCCTGCCACGTAAATCTCTCTCTCTCTCTCTCTCTCTCTCTCTCTCTCTCTCTCTCTCTCTCTCTCTCTCTCTCTCTCTCTCTCTCTCTCTCGCCTTCCACGCTCTACTCCTCCATTTCGGTCCTCTAAACACGGAGTAAGTTTCGATTATGAGGTTCAATTCATTATTTTCCGCGTTCCGCTTTCGCGCCATCTACTGGAACCTTTTGTTACTGTTAACCTTGAAACCGCCACGAAGGTCAGGGTAGCGCGAGCTCTTTTTGTATTTTTGCCAGGTCACAATATTGGTTCAACGCGTACGTTTTATTTCCCATCGCAAATATCAAGCCCACACCTACTTTCAATTGAAAAAAACACTGCGAGTGCCACTTTCGCATTGACCGATGTTTCGAATCAAATATGTCTAATGTGTTCTTTTTTGCTCAACGTCTGTACAAGAATTGAAGTACGTTTTCAAATTTAGTAGTTCGGAAAGGTTTTGGCTGCATAACGTCTCGTTCAAGATTTTTTTTTTTTTAATATTGTGGCCGGATGGCTGCATCTAGAGACAGATGGCTGCATCTATAGAAGGACAGACAGACAGACAGACAGACAGACAGACAGACAGACAGACAGACAGACAGACAGACAGACAGACAGACAAGAAATTTTTCGGGCTTACCTAGTCCAAAGAGGACCATCGTCTTTAAAAATACGGGGCTGGGATATAAACTGCAGGGGAGTGGGCCAGATTGCTTTTGCTATAGTTTAGGGGAGTAAGGGGTGGGGAGATCATCTGCAGGACACGATCGTAAGTAAGCGGGAAGTGTCAAAGAGCTCTTTCGTTTCGAAATCGAAGATCACCCCAAATATAGTTTTACAGTGGTGTCCGGAATTGCACAGGTGATGCATATACCTTGATTACGTGAAGAACGAGAATTGCTGAAAGGACAACGAAATAGTTTTTAACGGAACCCGTCGTACGAAGCTTCTGATTCGAATTCCGCTGTACGCCTGAATCTTTCCCGCTTCAGTCGATCTAACTGTCGTTTCCTCCATTTGTGTATGCATTCGCAGGGGACGCATAGCAATCAAATGGTCGCTTGTGCTGTAACGAGGCGGCCTCTTTGACGTCTCCGCCCCGCGTAATAATAAGAACCCCTGGGTGCGGCGGGCCTTGACGGCGACCCATTGACGCGGCTCTTGTACATACACCCCGTACGCCCAGCGTTAATCTGCCTAGGGCACGATGCCGCCGCCGCCAGGCTCATCTGTTCGAAATGTCTCTCGAACATCAATGGACGTCGTTAACTCTTTCACCTTTCACCTCCCTCTTAACTGCACACCTTCGTTCCCTGCTGCCGACACCGTCTCTCTCTCTCTCTCTCTCTCTCTCTCTCTCTCTCTCTCTCTCTCTCTCTCTCTCTCTAAGTTCGGGGCGTGTCAGTCCAGTCAGCCTCTCATGCCTCCTCTCTCCAATACGGAGCTCTTCTCTTTCCCCGCGTTAATTTCCCTCAGCTTGATTCGTTTATTCGCTCTGCTTCGCCGCTCGCATAACGTTTTTTTCTGTATGCACGCGTATACGAGGGCCGGCTAGCGCAGCCCACCTCATTTCCAACCTTTCTTCCTCATTGCTGTCGCCAGCTAGCTTACGCCAAGACCTGGCGCTCATTCGCGCGCGGGGCGAACACCTACTAGTTCACAAGGCCTACGCGCTGTTCCTCATCAACTATCTTTCTTTTACTTCCGTAAAAAACTGCCCCAACTTCTTTTATTTACCTTTATCTGGTTCGAAGGTACCGCATTGCCCCTTAGTAATGGTGACTTGACGGTGCAAACCTCTACGTGCCTCGTTTAACTGGAAGGTGTTGCCAGCTTTGGGCTGCTCGGAAAAAAGGCGCAGGTGCGGGGAGGGGACGAAAAGAAGGGGAGAGGGAGAAATGCGAAAGCTGTAACTGAAGAACCACGAGGTTCGCTTTTACTATCATGTAGTCTTTAATCTTTGCCTTTGTTTCTTTCCTTCATCCTCCCTCGCACCGCTTTGTGTCGCCCTCTCTCTTCGCCTGCTCGCGTAATCGTGACCCTCATAGCCGATAGAGCGTGCGACCTTCACCGGCGCCGGCGCTCCCGACGGCGAGCGCGCTTAGACAAACGCGCCGTATTTCTAACTGCCCTCCTTTCCTCGTTTGAAAAAATAAACAAAGAGAAAGTGGCTGAGAATTATTAACGAGAAATGAGAGAGGGGGGTGGCTGGAAGAAAACGAAGTCGAAGGACACCGCGTCCGGACGAGAAAAAAAAAACGGCGGCCTTGCTCTTCTGAGAAACCGCTTCCACCGACGCAATCTCCGACTGCGACGCAGCCGATAGAAAGAAAGGGAAGGGAGGTGTGTCATCTATCCATGCAGACTTGATGTACAACGTTTAGCGTCGCCTCCTCTTCGGCACCGCATCGAAAAAACGGGACGGAGAAAGGCTAAAGGGTCATCCGGATCTCTCGTTCATCCATCTATACGTACGATGAGCTGCCGGTGAGGAGAAAGAAACGAAGAATCAAGGAAAGAAGCAGGTACGAAAGAGCGACGGTGAAGAGGCTCCGTTGCCATAGCGACTACGACGCGGCGGCTACGCGACCTCCTCCCCCACCTACTGGCGACAGGCAGAAGCGTAGTACGGCGCGCAGGGCGGAAGCGTTGCTGCCTGCGCTGGTGACCGGCTCTCGCTGCCGGCGAAATCCGCGCACATTTCGATCGACGCCGCCGGCAGAGGCGGAGCTGTGAACGACGACGCGAGCGGAGCTAGACCTCCGCGCACACCCGAGCGAAGGGCCGCCGTCGGCTTCCTTTGAGCGGTGCCGGCTTGCAACCCGCAGCTCTCTAGCTGCTGTTATTAATCGAGGGCACTTCACGACTCAGGCACGGACTTTGGAGAGGCTCCGTTTTGTTCGTTTTCGTCTGCCACGCGGGAGAGCATATCGCCGCACGACAGCCTACATACGTCGTGAGTGCTGGTGGTCGTGGTCGTGGTCGTCGTTGCGTGCACGTGTGCTCGCCACAGCACCGAGCCGACGGCGGCCGTCTCGTCGATGGTTCGTCGGGGGCGACGTGCCTTGCGGCGAAGCGGCCCGGCGGAGGCGCTGGGGATTGAGTGGTGACCGGCGTTGGAGGAGGACGACGTTATGCGTCGGTACAGCAACCCGCCGGCCGACGTGCCGGCGTCGCCTTCGGCGTCGAGGCCGAGGCACCTGCCCGTGCACGAGCCGTACACCGAGCCGCCGTGCGTGAGGAGGGGAATGCAGGTGCTCTCGAGCCGACAGTACGACCTGCACATCCACACGGCCAGAGGTCAGTTTTTAGTTGTTTTTTTCTTACCCGAACAAGACGGGGATCGGGGACAAGGACGTGAACTGGAGAGCTTTCACGAGCGTACTTACTACAAAAGGCTTTGCTGCGGCGCGGAGCGTAGAATTGAGGTGACGGTTTCCGGGTGGAGGTCGCTTCCGTGGCCGGCGAGCGGCGTTTCGCTGCTCTGACTTTGTTCGGGTCTGGTTGTTGATGTGACGCGTTGGGTGCATCGCGCCGCTAACCTAATTTAAGGAGGGGATCGCTTTCCATCATGTCAACATTTCAGATAGAAAAAAAGAAAAACATGCCACGGCGTGGAAGGAGACGGATTTTTTAGGTATAACGAAACTCTCTTTGGTTCGGACGAGAGCGAAAGCACGCGTTGCCGGTATGCTACGGGCAGAAACTTTCGTAGCTAACTGTTCGCCGCAGAGATCACTAACTTATAAGAGCAGGAACGGTCAATTGTTTTCAAGGGGAAATAACGGGGCGCGTGCACGCGCTATTCGCGCTCACGCATACATACTCGTTCGCCGCCCGGCGTTATGGTACGCATTTTTCTGCACTCTTATCAATCTTCGAGGGAACAAATGGTGTGTCGACTGTCGGTCGCTCGTAGTAAGATTGAGACTCAGATATGATCTTCATCTTGTTGAGATGGGATACGATATAATGTACCTACGGAGGTAGACATAAAAAAGGGTTGCGAAGTCGAGGTGTGCTGCGGCTGCCCACCTCCAAACTGCAGTAGTATACGATGGATGGCGGTAGCTAGAAAGCGAAGTACGTGGGCGTTTTATGTAAGCTTCAAGGTTAAAGCCGCACTTAAACGCTTGTTGTTCTTGTTCAGATACTGATTAACGACTACGTGTGCGTGTGTGATAGGGGAGAGCGTTCGCTTTCATCTATTCATTCAGTCGTTCGGTTTCACCGCCGATGGACATATTCGGTTGCACTTAGCTTTCCCGATAACTGGCCTTTGTACCAGCTAAGCTGTCCCAACAATCGCGAGAGTCGACGAGCATACATGTACTGCGTGTTTTGCGGGCGAGATTTACGAATGCATTTTCTTTAGATGCGAGCTACTTTGTATTACACGGCCTCAAACCTGCTCCAAGAAGTTTGCGGGGATAAATTGGTCGCAGTTAGCACAGGGCCGGTATAATTGGAGATCTATAGGAGAGGCATTTGCCCTGCAGTGGGAATAGACAGGTTAATGATGATGGTAACGAAGACGACGACGATGATGCTGATGATGAAACCGGCCCGATCAGTAGCTCTTTAGCAGGAACGCATTACTGCGTCGCATGACGGACGTGGTAAACTGGCCGCAGCCTTCAGGAAGGAGAGGGATGCGGTTATACGGAGCAGCTGTTATTCGCTTCACTGAAAGAGTTTACGACCTACTTGGCGGCCAGGGTCACGATCGCGGCCTAAACACCTGCGGGAGGCGCCGGGAGAGCAATATACGAGGCTCGCATGCTCTCGCCTCGGCGTTAACGAGGGCTATCGTCGCGAGGAGAGGTATCAATCATTGCGTGCAAGCTGGCATTGTCTAGGCCGATGCGCGAAGCTCCCGTCTTCGTCTATTCATTTGCCGA
Organism: Haemaphysalis longicornis; assembly: GCA_013339765.2. Taxonomy (NCBI): domain Eukaryota; kingdom Metazoa; phylum Arthropoda; class Arachnida; order Ixodida; family Ixodidae; genus Haemaphysalis; species Haemaphysalis longicornis. The sequence goes on along the minus strand of CM023452.1, from coordinate 109,277,884 downwards.
ACGCCTTGAGATTAAAGTATACAGTAAACACTGGTTGCAACGACGTTGCTTTATTCGAGATTTTACTTCATTCGAGGTGTTTCATGGTTCACGTTGCAGCGTCCAGAGAGCGCGTCATATCCGCTTTTAACAAAATATCGGTTATAACGAAGCCAGTTTTTTGTCCGAAGGCTTTGTTGTAACGAGTGTTTGCTGTACTGCAACTTGAATGAGCGTAGAGAATGCGGAGAGAATGGCAAGAAAATTAAAATTGATTGATTGATTGTTCGGTTTAACGCGCCGACGCAACGCAGGCGATGAGGCGCGCCTGTAGTGGAGGGCTTCTGATTAATTTTGGCCACCTGGGGATCTTTACGGGCGCCGAAATCTCCTACACACGGGCGTTTTTTGCTTTTCGCCTCCATCAGAAAAGCGGCCGCCGCGGCCGGGAATCGAACCCGCGACCTCGTGCTCAGCAGCACAACGCCTTAGCCGACTAAAATAAAATTCAGCTGGTGAATCCGCGTTTGGTTCGTACGAAAGAAAACTACCGCGTTTCCGCGATTCGCGCGCGCACGCTAGAAGCAACGGGCAGTTTATAAATTGATTGTGTGTCCCCTCCACTGTATATACCGAGCTCCTTACGACTCAAGCGTAAGTGCGGTTCGCCAGAGCCCAACTTTCAACTTTCGAACTTTGGATCCAGTGAGCGTCCAAATACTCTGTATAATATTTCTCAGTTGGAAAACCTTAGACATTCCTCACGGCTTTACACGGAGTATGAAGGCGAAAAATTCCGGCAACATTTTTTGGAGCAGTATGCGTTGGCCTAGAGAGCCATAGAAAGAAGAATGATAACGGCAACGAGTAGAGATAAGAAACGAGTGTGTTGGATTAGAGAGTTCGCTCGCGTAGTAGACATTATAGATAAACATTTAAGATGAAGAGGTTGAGTTGGGCTGGGCTGGGCATGCGAGGCGGAGAACGGACAACTAGGGGGATCACGATGGTGCCGAAGTGGCTACTGAGAGACGTAACTAGGAATGGAAGACCGATAACTCGAAGGAGTAATGAAATTTGGGGGCACAAAAATGGATTCGGAAAGCTCAGGAAGTCAGTGGAAGAGGCTTTAACCTTGGAATGATGATGATTACAATGATATACGACACCTGACGTTCTTTGTTCATATTTGCGATTGCATATGCCCTACGCTATGAATGTAAGGACCGGGCAGCGAAGTGACGATATCAGCACTTCAAATAAACAATTCAATTGCTGTCATCAGGCTAACTTCGTTGCCGACAGCCTTCCGTGCCGTCACCGATAAATTCGTCCGCAGATCTCCTCCATCGGGAATGAATAGTACCGATGAAGGGCAAACTGACAATGCTGTCTCTTCTGATGAAGAGCATGCCCCCCCCCCCCCTTCCCCCCGCTACCTCCTTCGGGTCTGCTCGAATCTTGAAGGGTGCTCCTCAAGGGTCGGGCTTGCTCCCCTTGCTTTTTTTTTTTTCCTTTGGCAGAGACGACCGCTCCTCCCGGAAATGGACCACGCGTAATGAGGATATCCCTCTTTTATCTTCTCCTCCGCGGCTGACGACGACTTGGAAGAAAACAGGCGCGAGTAATGGCCAAGGCTACGCGGTGCGGCAGGCCGCAACGGGATAGCCGTGACATTGGGAAACACCGCGTGTTGCGTCAGTACCACGCCTATTTATGGCAGCGCTTCAAGAGCGTGGGACTTCTGCTTCTTCAAGGATAGAGAACACTGGTAGCGCGAGAGTTTCGTGGCGAGTAGCGTAGTGTATGAAGCTTACTGTTTCGAAGTCGTGTGCGTGCGCCTCGTCTTATGCGTATATTACTTGAACTTGGTTTTAAGAAATACTGTGAACAATTTGCTAATGAATCAACCGGCACTTCTCCGTTTCACCAAACTTTCAATTCTTTGGTCTCAGTGAAGGAACATGTCTCGCCGCATTCGACCTCCTTCAAATCGATCGCGTCAACTGGGCCGCAACGCCGTGCGGTCGCTTCTTATAGTATTTCTCAGACGCACTGCTTTTTTTTCTCTTTTTATTTATGACCTTAACGTCGCGATGTCATTATTTTTTTATCGTAGCCATTTATATACCAGTATTATTATACTATTATCACATCTAAAATGAAGTGAAATTAAATGAAATTTTTATTCGTTGCAGCCCGACAGAAGGCTTCTCTGCATACGAACTCGTGTTGCGTGAAAGTGCGCTTTGAAGCTTACCTTGTGAGGACCCCCCCCCACTGATAATTTTTTTGTTGTTTCAGTCCTATCTTATCAAGTTTAAAGCTACCGGTCATCTGCAAATAACACCTTTGTAACGATTAAGTCTTTTAACTTCGCCGATAACGTTTTTTTTTTTTTTTGTACAAGTCCAAGGCGTTAGTGTTCTCGTTCTGGACGGATATCGCAGAAGTACTCGCCAAAGGGTGTTTACGTGCTAATAGAAAACGCGACACCACCGTGGGTCGTGCGTGCGGTCGCCACTGGCTGCTGTGACTATCAGGCTGCACGAAGACCGCGATTTTTGAACCGAGTATACGAGTATTCGGGGACACAAAAAACTGCGCTCAAATATTAATTGCAAAAAAAAAAAAAAATCCGAGAGGAAAAGCCAATCCATATTCGCGTTCGCACCTACGTGACAGTTCGCAGCAATTGGGGCGTGTTAGGTCGGTGCATACCCGAATTCGCAGCCAATGAATGAGCTCCTTTGCTTAATGTATTTTTTTTTCGACGCACGCGTTATCAAACACGTCGCAACAAATGAGAGTTAGAAGCGGGTATACAGACGCCGGACGCTGGGCAGCCCTGACGCGAGCTTGTTCGTCAATGGGTAATTTAATGCTATCGCATAAAAAAATTAACATTAATTCGTAAAGAAAGTTGGGAGAAGCGCGAAATCTTCCTAACATCAAAACCGCGTCAAAAGTGCGTCAAAAGCTTCGCTAAAAGTGCGTCGTCCAGCTTTTGCTGAAAATGCGGTCCAGTCGATCCCGGGAAAACAAGGAACAAACCAATGCGACGATTTTTCGGGCAGTGAGCAATTATTAACGCCGATCTACGAACGATCTAAATGTATACCGATAGGTGGTTTATTAGATAAAGGTATACTAGTGCACTCCGTCTTCATGATCAATGCCTGAATTGTCTTACCTAGAACCGTTTCTTTTTCGCGATTTTCAGGGGACTGTTTTTACACAGTGGAAGCGCGATTTCACACATGCGCCGCGTGTGTCACGCAGAGATCTTATCAGAGCATTTCGGTCGGCCAACCGATCTATGGAGAAGTGCATTAGGTTTTGCACAAGACGCCATCGGTTCCACTAAGAAAGCTTTCGCGTTAAAATCAAGTTCGATTAAGGCCACGAATACCCGAATTCTCAGTACGCTCGCCTTCATCTCACGCACGAGAGATCATTTTAAAATCGTCTAGCGTCGACGTCCCATCATGTTTCCCCATTTTGTGTAACTTATTCGGTGAACACGCGCGGGGATTTTTTCTAAACATCTTTAACCCCCCACACACACACTCCCTTCCAGTTCCTCGTAAGAGAAATACGGGGAATGAAATGAGTTCACGTCGCGCTTAATGCGCCCTGCGAGACCGCGCATTACGACCCCGCTTCCTGCAGGAACAGGGCCACGCAATGAAGGGGGAATCGGTCGATTAAGACAGCCCCGGTTTCAGACGAGCGCAATTATTTGATCGATGATGCGCCCCGCTTAGCCGCGCGTATACCTCAAGGCGAACCGGTTGGCGAAGCAGCGGTGACGTGTGCGCGCGCGTCGCGTGCACGGGACCCTTTCCGTGTGCGAGCGCGGCAGCAGGTATACCGTTGCCCAATCCGTGTCTGTCAGCTGAATACAGAGAAAACCGGAGGCCTGTCGTCGTTAATTTTTTACCCGGCTCTTGTCAGACTAGGGAAACTGGTACCCGTAGCGGCGTTTTTTTTTTTTTTTTTTTTGCTGTGCGCGTATGTCTTTGTCTGCACACAGCACCTGCTCGTGCCGCGTATGCTGCAACAAAAAATTGTTATAAGAGCAGCTCGTTTAGTGATGTCACCCTGCACGCGCGTATCGAGAAAAGACATTAACGTCGTTTAACGTGGGAGATTAGAGCGAGAGCGCCGAATTCGTCTTGATTTGGCAACGTTACTTTTTGTGTTAAAGGTATAGTTATGCATATAGAAATTAGCTCAGCTTATTCATATATCTATATGTCCTCATTAGCATATGCGAATCAGCAATTCACATCGCACGCCATTTGAGAGCCGTGCCACCGCTGAGCGCGGTGGACGTGCGCGTGGTTGGTTGCTACCGGTTAATGTCGTTTCACGTGGTGAATTCGGGATTAGCGCGAGAACGCTCATTTATTCCCGATGTTGCGACGTTACGGTTGTGTGGGGGCTGGTTATGCATACACGAATTAGCAGTGACATTTGCACAGCGCACACTCCGATAACCGTTCCTCCGGCGAATGCGGTGGTATTGCGAGAGCTGTAGACGTGTCCGGGGGCTGCTGCCTGTTTAGCATTGTTGAGCAAGGCTGTGGCAAGACTGAGCGAGGTTGTGCGTGGGTTCGGCACGACTGAGTAAGGCATCACCGCGCTTATCTGCTTCCAGCTTTTAGTGGTAAACTTTACTGCGAAGAAAAATAGCTCGTGGTCGGATCCCTTATTTCGGGATCCCGTCGGAGCTAGCCGCCTTCTCCGCGCGTTCCACCATCCGAAGCTGAGTTTCGCTGCTGGAGCCGACCAGTTCTCCTCCCTCCCGCGGCTCATGGGCTAGGATAGATTCGCCTTGCTTATTCTGGCGCCGTTTCAGCGCCACCTCCGCTTATTCAGCTCGGCGTCCTGCCGCGGGATCAACTGGCGGTGGATTTGGATTGGCGATGGTTGCAGCTGAGGTTGTGGCGCTTTACACGAAGCTTATATACCACGCGGTCTTGGTCGCAAGACTAGGAGCGCCGACGTCGGCACGGCTTGAGGGCACCCGAAATCGGGCAAGCAGCAGACACACGCTTACCACACGCGTCCAACGGCGGCGAGCGGACTTGTGTCGCACGATGTGTTGACGTGCCCAGCAACGGAGGCGCCACTCCCCCTTTTTTTAAAAAACCCACACATTCTTTCTTCGTGAGTTTAAACCAAAAAATTTTGGTCTGTCTGTTGCATAGAGTTTCATACGATAATTATTGTTTGAAACTCTATGGTCTGTTCGCCCTTCGTTTCAATCTTCCGGCTGAAAATTCAAGTACTGCTTGAACGAGAGGGTTATGGAATTTCTTCGAACCACTAAATGGAAACATACTTCATGCCTGCCAATATTGTTGAGCGAACGGAAAACGTTAGGCATATTTCCGCCAAAATATCAATGCATAAGTGGCATTCGCAGTGGTATTTTAATTAAATATACAATGGCCGCTTGACTTTTGTGATAGAAAAGAAAACGCGCGTTTAGAAAAAATGTTTAAAATGTTTAACTCGAAAATACAAGAAGCAGCGCTCGCGCGAGCCTGGTTCTCGGGGTAGTGTTCCAAATGCAACAGTAACGAAAGGTTCCATCAGATGGCGCGCGAGTAGAGGAACGCGGGAAGATTGAATTGACTTTCACAAACCTCCTCCGTGCTTATCGCGGGAGGAGCGAACCGTGAACGGGAGGATCGTGAGAGATGGGTGAGGGAGAAGAGAGAGGTGGTATTTACGTGGCAGGGGCGGCAGAATGCTATCGTCTTTGCGAACGTATGCAGGGAAGTGAGCAGATACGTGGCCTTTTTAGCACGAAAGTGTTTTATTCCCTGATTCACGAAGATTTCGCTGACGTCATATCCGTCACGGGAAGTGACGCCTGTACGACGAAGCAAGCGGCCTGTAAAGGGTGCACCCCTGCACACAGGGTCTTCTTGCGGGGAAGACAACCTTTAGTGCTAAAGAGTACGTTATACTTCGGGTTTGTTCGTTTCGGGTTTTATTTTTTAACACGAAAGACGTAAATGACGCCAGTGCACCTTTGCCGAAGCGACCCGCCAGCAGTACCTCGCTCGCCAAGCACTCCCACAAGACAGCCACCGACCCGCAAATCATGCTTAGCTGCAGATTTCGCTGCACATTTCACTTTCGTGTTTTACTGATTCCTATGACAGAGGAATCAACCACAGTTTTTTTTTTCTTGCTTGCTCGCTATTCTTCCATCGGGCATTCTTTTGCTCAGGCCGGCTTCGCTCACAGGGCGGTATCTTCGCAAGTGTAAAAGCTAGCGCTCCTCGTTAAAAAGTACTTGGGGTTACTACCAAGTCGGTAGTAATCAACTTTTATAGCTGCTAGCTCGTGATCACACGTCACACATTTTGCCGGAGTAAAACCTCATTCGGGGTGATGCCGCTTCTAAACAGTTGGCCGTACATGAATGTGAAGCGTGTGCTCTAAGGAGGAGCAGTGCGCCAGACTGTACGCAAATGGGCTACAAACCAGGGTCGTCTCCCCGGGCCCACTTTCCTGGCCGTGGTGCCGCTTAAGTAGCTTTCCCCCCTTTAATTTTATCCCGCCCTTGGGTGGCCCAAATCTCTCTTCCTTTTGGGCCAATTCATTTATTTTGCAACTGGGCTAAGCCGGTTACACTTCGGCGGTGGCGGCTGAGGCACTTTGCATTTCACAAACCTCAATTATTCGATGCGAGAGCCTGTAGTCTGCGCCCTGTATGTGGCATTCAGCTTCCCGCTTGGAGAGGCCCCATTCGCCGTACTCCCCCACCATTTGGCAATACGTCGGGTTTTGGCGCCTCTTTCTATAGTTGTCCTCTGCAAAGCACCGTGTTCCGCGCTCTCCCATTCGTCGGCGAAGAGTTTTTGTAACGTACGTACGTATCATGCGTCCCATTGAGCACATTCATCATGCTAAAGCTGGGCGGAGAACAAGCTCGTGTCGACAAAAGTTGCCCGGAAGGCACTTATGGTTCACGCGTCAGGAAACGCCGCTGCCCTCGGGTATCCGTTAGCGTGAAAAGGACAAGCAGTACAGTATTAGTGCACGGTAGGCTCTTAATATGTGCATATCTAGAGCGCTTAATACTAGTGAGGCTGTTGGCTCTGTTAGAATATATATACACTGATTCTTTTTAAAGCGTGCGTCACTGACGCAGCCGCCTCCAAATAATAGCAAAGGTTTTTTGTTTTTTGTGAGGGAGGGGGGGGGGCTCCTTTCCTGAACGCGAAATCCGTTGTGTCGCGTCTGCAGCAGATCGGTTCGTACCAGGACGCAAACACCGGGCCACCACGTGCGCAGTTCATGTGAGCTAATGGCCTTTAATCATGACTAAGATATTGTAGAGGATCCAGAGAAGCGTGGCTTGCGTACTTATTCATTAGTCCGACGAGGACCTTGTCTTGACGACCGCGCTCTTTCTTATTCTTCCGTATAGAACATCGTCACGGCCCTGCACGTAAAAATGACACGTTGTTGCAGAAAAAAACCGTCCGCCTGTCGAAGCGACAGGGTTGCGCAATTCCATAACCAAAGAATTGTGAGTGTCCCCATCTCCTGACGGGACGTGCACCGCATGAACGCCAGCCACGTTTGCAGTCAATCCGAATAGTGCAGACTAGTTTGTCGCAACGTGCACTGTATCCGGTCTGCATACGTGCCCTCACATCGACCGTGCCTTATGCACACGCAATGGAATTCCCACGCAGTCTCGCCCGTACCTCACCCATTCCGCCCCGCTGACTCAAACGGGGCTTCTTTTTGTCCAAAGGACACGCGGCGATGCACAGGTGTTGCAGTCGAGGCGGAAACGGTATGTGCATGTGAATATGGACCGAGAACGAGACGGGCGTTACTATGCAGACAGCAACCACCGTCCGCAGTGCTTAGCGGACTTGTTACATTTGCCTTTGTCTGCGACCTTCGTGCTGCAGTGTCGAGAGCGTAGAAAAAAGAGCGCCGCTTCGCTGACTCGCAGCGGTTTTTTTCTTGGGCGTGTCTTAAAACTTCGCTTGAGAAAGAGAGAATACTCCTTATTGAAAAAGCGGAGAGGTTTTCCTGCGTTTAATATCGCCTACATGCTTTTCTGCTGAGGATTGTAGATCTAGGAAAAAAGGTCCTAGACGGAGGTGGGCAGGGAAAAAAATGGCGTGAGCTTGGTGTTCAATAAGGCGCTAACATATATGGCATACGGGCGGTATCCGCTATTAGTTGAGCCGGTTCGCTGTGCGGTTCGAAGATATCCGAAAGCATTCCTGCGAAATCCCAGTTTCTTTTTTTATTATTTATTCGTCTGAGATAGGTGCCAAAGAGAACTACCTCAAAGCGTTCCTTTTTTTTTTTTGTTGTTCCCAAAATGAAATACTTCTTTGCGACACACATCACTGTTATTTCAATACTATGATTACCCACTATCCTTCGAGTGTTACGGGAAGTATTACCACATAGTAGAAGGTGGGAGCTTGCTTTGTGCGCGCTTTCAAGTTAAGGTTCTGCCGGATTTTGTAGAGATGGGAGCTATCGAGTGGGACTTCATTGGAAGCGAATTATGACAGCTACTATCGCAGAAATGTTGTAACCATTTCTGCGAAGTATTTTTCCAATGTTGTAATTGAGGGTGAAACCTTGCTGCGGGCGAAATATTGATTTTCTGAAATTATTGGTTTCTGAACGGCGGTGCCTTTGAATGAGAGGGATGGGCATGTATGCGAAATTTTGACGCAGGTCGTCAACATTTCAGTGATTACACTCAATACCGCGAGTAGCCGTTTTTCTTCGCCAGCATACGACGAGAATTGTCGCCCAAATTCCATGGTTTAGTGTGCGTCAGGTCTCTTGATGGCCCCATTTTCTTCGGCACTCTTTCAGAATTGTCGTAGCCAATTTACGGAGCAAGCCGCCGGGAACTGGAATGACACACAGATTTACTTGCCTGCTTAAACTCACACACATGTGCGGTGAACACGGTTAGCTATCCTCGCTCTCACTCATTCACTCAATAAACTAATCGTCGGCACACCTTAGGGCTCACAATTAACTAGATCAGTCAACCAATCAATCGTTTACATTATTCACAACTCACAATCATTCGATCAATCAGTCAATCAATCAGTCAATCTCAATTATATTCTACGCACAACCATTCGATAAATCAGCCGTCTACGTACTTTGTTAACACAATCAATCAATCAATCAATCAATCAATCAATCAATCAATCAATCAATCAATCAATCAATCAATCAATCAATCAATCACGGAAGGTACCGCTCAGAAAAAAAAATTTGGGGACCTCTACGCTGTTGACAGGGCCGCATAGTCGAAAACGACGCAGTTGGGCCCGGAAATCGGAACCGGCACTCGTGAAGACGCCAATGAAGCCACGAGCGCGCCCGACATTGAGGAGATGGGCGGAGCGGTTCGTGCCTGTTCGTGACACGTCGTGAATAAGTTAGACGCACGACCGGACCAAGACGTGATGTGCAGATGTAAAGCGGGTGGTGGTACAGAGTATACTTCTCTTTTACTCTCGTCTGACCTCGAGAGAATACGTGCTGGCCGTCTCTGCCGATGCTCTGGGACCCGAATGCGATCAGCACGACAGCGTGAACGTTGTGGCGCGCTGTTGGTTGATGTTTACCCTGCGCGACACGAGGTTTTATATTGATGCGTGATCGGAAGAGGGACATTTGACGGCGTGACGACCCTTGGCACAAATTGTACGTGACATGGCACTGCAGCGCGAAGCACTTACCATTGTTTCCGGTTTGACAGATAACAAAACAGAAAAAAAACGCGAAAGCGACAATACAAATTTAGAAGACCGAAGCGGAAGGAAGGAGGAAGGGGTGTCGTTGTTTAGAATAACAAATGGTTGGGAGACGTCGTGTGCGGCATTTTTTAGTAAGTCGATCGTCCGAGATTTTCCGATGTGTTCCTTTCTTTTTGACAACGGCGTTTCGATCCCAGCAACAGTCGTTTGTACACTTTCCAGCGCCGCTAGAAACCGCCCTGTGCGCATGAGGAGTCTTCTCGAGGAGAAGCCGGGTTGTCGATCGGGGGGGTTCAACATGTCACTTGAAATTGCGTCACCTTCAGAGCACGGAACCTTAGCCAGCAGCATAAGATTGCGGCGGAAGCCTTATTTTAACGCCAGGCAACGCACGGAAGGGTGTCTTTTTTTTTTCTTTTTGCGATCACTCATTGTCTAAAAGTTCGAGTAACTTCAAAGTATTAAAGAGCACCACGGTATGGAAATGTAAGCCAGCACTCAATATCTTCCTGCTGTTTGCACAGCGTGCAAATGCTGTCACACAACGGGTCGTTTCTGGCGAAACAGGTTTAACCGGCGACGTCTGCGAGTGTTCGATTTGAAGGAGACGAAGAAAGGCATGGGTAGGAGGTTGGTTTCCAAATAGGCGCACATTTCAGCAATTAGCACAACCTTGCTGCGACATGTGCGGTCCTGAGGATAGCGAACCAATTACAACTTCTAGAGGGCTGCAGTCAGAGACGGAGAGAGTTTCAACAAGCTGACGCGGTCAGCGTGACAGGACGCCTGTCTTGCTACGACGGGTGAAGTTGAAAACGTAAAATTCACCCACACACTAATGCACTAACATTGACCCAGATGCACGCACGCAGCCCACAATAATAGTATATTTACACAGTGCCTTACCGAGACTCCCCCCTAAAACAAAAAAAGGGAAAGCATGACGGGGAGGTTGCTGCTACGCCATGAAGGAAGATGTCTACACCAGCAAAAGAAGCTCCTTTAACGTAGCCCCGCGAGCGAGGGGCACAGAGACGCCTTCGCGGACAGACAAAGCTGTGCAAGCGAGGTCATGCGCATAAACCATGTTCAAGGTCCCCGCGAACGAAGAGACGCGAGTAACTATGCGGAGGAAGCTTGCTGGATCTTGAAAGGAAAGTCGGGGCCATCACTGAACAAATATCACCGGCAAAAACAAGCCTTTCAAACGCAGCATCGTGTGAACGATCCGAGGAGGCCCCGAACATGGGCGGCACGTGCGAAAAGAATAAAACAACTGAATGGATGTGTCTCGGAAGAACAGCAAAGAAAAGGGGCTTACTTATTTATTTCGGGTGCCCTTATCGTCCGGAGGGCATTACTGAGGATACGGGTACATCAGAGAGACTCATTGGTTACAAACTTGGGCATATATGAAGTGAATGAAAATGAATGAATGAAATATTTAACGAGAACAATAAAAATATATAAACACTACAACAAAAAAGAAATCTTATGCCAGTACGCAAAACACAAATCTATACAGGTATTGCCTCTATGCAAGGCAATACATTCTATTTTACTCTGTTCTATACATTCTATTTATACAGGGATTGAGCACAATTACAAAAAGAGGGAACGTCATTTAAAACTGGCTATGTATACCGACAAATGCACGCTCTTTATGAGACTCCGTTTTAGCTGTATGAACGATCACAACTTTAGGGCGCAAACAACGAAAAATCTCGTATACTCGACGCGTAAGACGTTATCTTACGTAGAGGCCGGTTAACGCGCCACTCTTATACTTCCTGAAGTTGATGACGACACGTCAGTGTGAGTTGACGTTAATTCGAACATTAGAACTATTAATTATAGCGGAGAAAATAAAGATTCCGTGCAATGAATTAGTGGGGTTTAAGTGGTCGCGGGGCTGTATGCATTCTGCCCTTGAGAACGCGAAGCGAAGTTTCCAGGACGAGGTTAGTAACATGAAATGGAGGCTGTCCTAATTTTTTTGCGCGGGCAGTATTCTCAGTCGAGGAGCTGCTGCCATGGGCGTCGGCAGGATTTTGTCTTGAGAGTGGCAAACCATTGAATTAAGGGGAAGGAGGGAGAGGGCGAGGGGGTGGGCCGGGAAATTGTTCCGGGATAGATTGGGGAGGGGGTGCAATCGCCCCTTTTGCACCCCCCTGCCGACGTCCATGCATGCCTCCTGCCCCATTTCCATATCGTTCGGTTTTTGTTCGGAGTTGGCTAGCTTTAGGAGGGCAATTTTCCTGCAGGTCTCTGTATAAGCGCATCACCGCTCTTCAAGCAGGATCTGGATTCAACGGGAAATTCGGAGAATTCTTGTATTCGGTGTTGTCAAATAGATTAGCCCGTCCCCAATCCTGATTCATTTATTTACTTTTTATTTCCTTCGCGATTCAAATGTACACTGTTGCGTAACTTGCTTCAATTTCCCCCAGAATAACAACCAGAGCAAAGCAGCGGGGCGCTGTCGGCAGAGAAAGAAGACGCTGCTGTGCGCTGACCGATAGCGCAAGCGTAAGCGCGATGCTCTATCGTATCGTAGTCGCGGCCCATTTACGAGTTCAAGGGCGTCTCCTGCGAGTCCGCGTTTCACGCTATCTCGGTGGTAGGCGATCCCGACAGCGAGCACATAGCGAGGTTCTGCGCTTCCACGCATCACCATCACACTGTTCCAGACAAGTCTCCCTGGGGTTGTTTGAGTAATTGATTTGATTTGATTTGATCACGAGGTTTCACGCGCCGACGCTTCACAGGCGATGAGGCTCGCCGTGGTGGACGGCTCCGGATTAATTTTGACCCCCTGGGGATCTTCAATGTGCTCCGAAATCTCGTACGCACAGGCGTTTTCGCTTTTCGCCTCTATCAGAAAAGCGGCCGCCGCGGCCGGGATTCGAACCCGCGTCCTCGGGCTCACCAACACAACGCCTTAGACACTGAGCCACCGCGGCGGGTGTTGGTTGAGCAAGATAACGATGAAGTGAAATGACTCCTTTTGATTGTAGAGCTTAAAATAACCAATTTAGCGAAAAATACGGCGTTCGCGTCGGCGTTGTCCGTATCAGCAAAAGGGCACCTGAATCCTGATTGGCCGACTTCGTGGGTATGTGCCGGCTTGACGTTTCAGTTGGCTGTGACGCCTCATGTGGCTGGAACGCTGCTATGCATTGTCCTGGTGACCCGTTCCTAAGGAGCCACCGAACGTCTCGTGGCGCAGCATTTGTTTGTGTGTGTGTAGGGGAAGGGGAGAGTCGAAGGGGGGTGACACGGGTAACATCTGGTCTCCCCCAGCGGCCCAGCAATCACCAGCGGGCCAGAGCGCTGTGCGCAGCGCACGACAGCACTGGTTTAGCATAGCGGCCGGCGTATATCCGTTGTATATCCGTATAGCCGGCGTATATCCGTTCAGCACCACGTCATACCCAGAGCGTGCAAGCGGGCATTGCTGTTTTCGCATTCACGACTCATTAAATGTGCTTAGGTGTTGTCAAAGCTTTTAACAAAACTTCATTTCTCTTTTAGGGGTGAAGCCCCGGAGGGGCTCGGGCTGTCGGCGACTCATGTCGTCGTCGTAACCATCGTCTCATGTAGTCATAGTACCAAAAAAGAGGGAAACTCGTTTAGGCCTCGCGTTAGAACGTAACGCGTGCTAAAAGACACCGGGACACTCGTTTACGCCTCGCGCTGGAGAGCTTCGTGCTTCAAAGACGCGATATTTTTACAGCAAAGCTGTATACCCCTACCCCCCAATGGTTTCGTCTCCGTTGCCAAGAATACACTTATACAATGCAGGCTTCGCCCCTGCCCAGGTTTCACGTTAGTGAAGGAGGCCCGAGATTTTTGTATTCAATTTCTGGCAGCTCATCGTAAACATAGGAACCAAGGCAATTTCCGTCTTTTATTGAGTATTACACGCGCACAAATACTATGCGAATTTCAGCAGAGACAGCATCGTTTTATCGCGCACTCTTCCCAAAACTAGCAGTGCTGCGGTCCGTGATAACAGTGCGCAACGGCTTGCCTCACTGGGTGATTGACACGCCGAGAGCATTCAGAATGTGACGACCAACATATGACCGTGCTTGCGAGTGTCATATGTTCGATCCCGGCTGAAGGTCGTTTATTGCATGGGAAGACCAGCCTACCGGGCTTACGATAACCTGATGATAGCTTTGATTTATTGCTGTCAAACAATTAATTGATATCACCCTTTGTTGCTTAAAAATCAACACCAGTGATTATGATAACACCGGATGAAAGATTTTTTTCCTTTAAATGGGCTGAAGTCTGACACGAGATCGAACTTTGCACGTAGAACGGGAAATGACGAAAAGACGACAGGCGTACTTTGAGCCTTTGAAGAAGCGACTTCAAGATGTGGGATGAACCAAGGCCGTGAACTCCACTGCCTTCCCTTTTTTTTGTTATTGTTTTCTTTATCCTTTACTTGAACTCGAACCAGCAAGGTCGGAATTGTGAGTTGTGTCCGTTTCAAAAATGTCCTTTTCGCGTTCATTTCAATCGTAACGTAAATGCACTTCTGTCCAATGACATAACGCCTCGCTTGCGTGCGTCGCATCCGGTCGTCTTCTTTCAGCCAGTCAGGGCTCGCTTCAAATGGTCATTTCAAAATGGGCATAAAATGAACAGAACCGCGACGGGCATGAAATGATTGATTGATTGATTGATTGATTGATTGATTGATTGATTGATTGATTGATTGATTGATTGATTGATTGATTGATTGATTGATTGATTGATTGATTGATTGATTGTGGGGTTTAACTCGCCGAAGCTACATGGGGCGCACCGTAGTGGAGCGCCCCGGATTAATTTTGACCACCTGGGGGTCTTTAATGGGCGCTGAAATCTCAGCACACTGGCGTTTTCGCTTTTCGTGTCCGTCAGAAAAACAGCCACCTCGGCCGGGATCTAACCCGAAACCTTGGGCGCAGGAGCACAATGCCTTAGCTACTGAGCACCCTCGGCGAGTTCGGGCACGAATTCAACAAAAAACCGATGCTATATCGAAATCCCCGCCCTAAAACCGGCATCTATACAGGTCAGTATGACATTTCCTTTCGCGCGAACGTTCAGCTTTCGTATCCAGCGCAGGCGTTTCTCTAAGGAAACTTATTGTTCGTATTGGCGTTTACGTTGCTTCCGCCTTTCCTACGCCGCAGTTTGCCAACGCGAAAACGCGCCCAAAGGGCCCGTTGTTTTGTGGCTGAGGTATCGATAAAATGGGGGAGCATGAATGGCACAGAGGAAGTTACTTAGGCCTTGCCTGAGAGCATATTGATTGCCGTGTGGCGTTTAAAATAGCGAAGAGAACGCAATGTCTTCGGCCACGGACGCTCGAAAGGGACACTGTAAAGCCTTCGTGTATACAGCAGTTATGGTCAGGAAACTGTAAAATCAGCATTGCGCTCCACTCTTTTAAGTATAATTTTTAGTGCGTGCGCGCGTGCTTATCTCAGATGAGTCAGCTTACTTCGCAAGTGTACGTCAGCGAACATATAAAATAAATGGGCACATTTTCTCGTCTTGCTTAAAAGTAATTGGCCAGGGAGCGATATAATGCTACTATACGAACGAATGCGCGCTTTGGTTGTTAAGTTAGCAGCACAAAACGGCACGAGTTATCGCCCGTATAAAATTCCGCATGGTACTTTATCATTTCGCGAAGGGCCGACGTTTACAAAAACGGAAGAGGTGACATTTACGCGTACTTTGTGGGCTGAAACAGTACGGCAGACGCGGCAATAACTCCCAAGCGATAACTAGAGCAAAGGCACTGCGGCGGAGACAGCAAAAAGAAGGAGCTAGCTGTGCACTGGGCCGACCGATATCGCAACCGCGAACGCGCCATTTCATCGTTGCCGCGTGCTCATTTTCAAGTTCAAGGGTGCCGCCGCATGCAACTCGTTGTCCGTTTGCAGTTTCGCGCTATCTCGCTGGAGCACCTTGAGCGCAATTCCAGACGGCGAATTCATAGCGGCAGTGTCAGCGCACGCTGCAACCAAGCCTCCCAAGGGATGGAAGGTTCAACGATAGAACTCTGAAATGGAACTGCCTTTGAAGAGTGGAGCTGTTATAGTGCTGGCCCTGACAATAGTCTCTGCTGGTATCGGGTCACGCTCCCTCTGGAACAGGTTTCTCCCCCACGCAAGAACAGGCGCAAGAGCAGAAAAAAAAATCATAAGAAAGAGCTCAGGCCGAACAAAAAAACGGCTTATAATAGCCTGGAAAATGCTTACTTACTGAAAACTTTTATAACGGACCGGAAATGTCCGCTTCCAATCCGTAGCGTGTTTCCGCGCGGCGATAGGCGGTAGGAATATTTTGAACATGGCTGGCGTTCCGTTTTTGATAATATGCTTATAACGACTGTGACGGCAAACAAACTGCGTGAGCAAGCAGATATATTCATAGCAACCCCTTTCAAAACGCGCGCGCTGACGTCACGGGTCCGGCGCTTTGGCAGGAACACAAGGTGGTGCCGTTCTTGGTTGTACCGAGTATAGAATGCGTTTGTGTTTAGAGGTGAAGCTTTTGAAACTCGTGGAAGCTTGGTTTTTGACAGCTGGCTTTCCAGCTGGCTTTCCAGGCTGCGCAAAGCTGCCGTTTAGGGAGGAAGTATGTTCTAAACGGCTAACTGTTGTTTAAAGTATCCCGAAACAAATCGCATGACAATTAGCCGCTAAGATGACTCTACAATAGCCACATTCGGCCCCACCCTTACTCCCCAATGCCGCTTCTGCGGCTCCGGCCCTCTCCGTTGGCGGCGTGATAAAACCCCCCCCCATCCACTCCCCTGAGCACGAGAGCCCTGAGCTCGGACCCTGGCGACCAGCTTTGGCTGGTGCAGAGAGCCCAAGAAGCCGGACGGTCTCAAGCGGTCCTGGAATGAGGACTCTTTTTCAGGGCTGACTGCTTTTGAGACACGTTTATTCTTCTCCTGCTCTACCATTACGCCGAGTTTCACTTACTTCTCACAATTAGTCAGATTACAGTGAAGTTGTAGTCGTTACAAAATTACTGTCTGCTATCAATGCATGACAATCTATCGAAAGATTATTGTTACGGAAAACCGTTCTAACTGTTGCGTTACTGGAACTGTCCGGAAACAAATTATATGACGATTAGCTGCTAAGACGACTCTGACATTGCGCACCGCGCACCCCTGCCTCGCTGGTCATCCTCCTTCACAGAGTGGAAGGGCACTGATTTTTTTGTTGTTTAACGAAAGTTGTGCTAAAAAATTCTGGTTTCTCTGCGCGCCTTTCGAATCGCGCGAAAATGATAGCCGCACGCAGAGAGAGCCACGAAGACAAAATACAAGTTTGGTGTATCAAAAAAACTTTTTTGTCCTAATAACAATGACACAAATCTTATCGCGAACTTCGAACAAGTAATGGAAACAAAAAAAACATATAACGCAGTGGCGACTCCCGTCTTAGCTAAAGTCACTGGACCAGTACTTTACCGGACCGGACTGAACTGGAGCGGACCAGTCACTAGTTACAGTGACTTTAGGCCAAGCCACTTTTCGGCATGGCTCTTCATGACGTCACAGAATCCTGTCTGTGCGATTGGCGGCCGCAGACCAAATCCACCGCTACGCCAAAAACGTAACTGGGCGATTGTAGTAAGGATATTTATTTCCGTTTGGTTGTATCACTTCTACGGTAAGGCGGGGTTCAGACTGTTGCTGCAACTGTCAAAATAACTTTAAAGAATGACGTCATTTCACGTCTCAGCCAACCTAACTGCGCGAAACGCCGGCTTTTTTTTTTAAGTACATAAATCACGAAATGGCTTTTCCGTCGGTAGTCTGAACATAGCCTAATGTGCAGTTAACACGCTGATAACTATGTTGTCAGTGCTGACCCGTATAACGTCACTGTAGCGCGAAATTTGAAAGTTGTTCAATATTTCTCGCGTTTTTCGGGTTAAAAAAGCGTCTTTCACGGCTGTAAATGTAGCTGAGCGAGTTACTGAAAGCCAGTTCCTTCAAACTGAACAAAGCTGTCGTCTTTTCTTCAAGGTCCCTTTTAATGAACCGGTTCTCCGAGGTTACTGAGGGGCGCACCGCTCGTCGTAGTAAATTACTCCCGCATGAATGCACTGGGCCTCGGCAAGCGTGCCTGCGTGGGCTGGCACGTTACACTCGCCTCGTTCGCATCTCGTTGAAGCGCGACAGGTGTTATGAGAAGAGGAAGACGAAGCCAGCTGTTGGCGCGCGCATTTCGGCCACCGTCTGCGCGGCGGCGACGACGAGGAGGAGAGACAGGTGTAGAGGAGGGGGAGAGCAGTATTTACGAACCGGCGGCTGCTGAGTCTGCGGTGTGCCTGACAGGCCGCCGGAGAGCTGTGTTGGCGCCTCTGCACTAATCAGAAGCCAGACGTCGTGTTTCGGTCATGGAGGAAGACCTTTTTTTTTTTTTCCTCCATGGTTTCGGTCTTGTTGGCCGGATTTAAGCTGGATTACGGATTGGCCCGGCATCGGGTTGGAGGCCGCAGCTAAGGCTGCGTTCCAATTCGCGGACAGCTGGGTAGACAGGTTACGAAGCGGTCAAATTAGACGTCCTAAGGAAGCAGACTTGGAACGGCGCAGCGGTCACCAACGCAGACGACAACTTTGTAGCAGACATGGTTGAGTAACGCAAGCCGCAGGTGTCGTAAATAATATAGCCGTTATTATTACAAACATTATGTAATTTATAAACTATATAAACAAAGGTATCTTCCTTACTAGTAAACTATACTAAATATTTCAAACCAGTTAATTTGTCACAACATTAGTACACAAAAAGGTGGCGCTGCCGTCGCTTAGTGGTTGACAGGAAGTGAGAACTCTGTTGACGGAACGGGCGCTTGAACACATGGCGGACTTGCCCGCGAAGGACGGCAACGAAGCCGTCTAAAGGTAAATTGGAAGTCGCCTTAAACATTTAGAGGTGAAGTTTTCTGTACCTATAAAGAGAGTACGCAACTGACTGTATGACTGGTCATTCCTCAACGCCCAGCCGGAACTGCTGGACCTAGAGACTTGGAGTTCGGGGTACATTTCTATCATGGCGCAGGAGCTCTATAAGGAGGAGGAGGGAAAAATGTCTATTGAAGCAATCTCAGTGGGTGGTATCTCATGTCAGAAGGCCGCGGGCTGCCGCCGCTGCTCGGGCCCTATTGACCAGGAATTCCTGGTCCTGACGCGGCGAGCTGGACAGCCCGCTCTCTGTTTCTGTGCGTCGCGTCTGTTTCTACGCGTTTCTTCTGATCCCCGTTGTTTTTCGCCTTAGTTTTCACGTCGCAGGCACGGCAGTCGGAGGAGTTTGTTGAAAGAGATATGGGGTGGAGGACAGGGGTATTGTAAAATGCATTGGTTTGAAGTCGTAGTGAGATGCGGGCACTTTGGAGGCTGAGTAGTGACGGGTGGGAAGGGGAGTACCGTAGGTTAGACTGGACGTGATGGTAAATGATTTCAGTGTAGCGGATTGGGGTGCGGGTATAATAAAAAGGGGCGGTGCCGAGCCGCCCTCCCTTTTGGGGAAAAGCCCGCAGCGTGAGATCGCAAGCGGCGGCGTGAGCTGCTTCGTTCCATTCAAAGGAGGAGGCCCCGGGGATCCACATCAATTCTATTTAGGAAAGATTCTGGTTTTCTTTGAGAAGCTAGATAGTCTGAATGTTGCGGCACGCTTACTGTGAATCTGTAAGAATGGTCACGAAGTTTGCGGAGGCTGTGGTGTTTGCGAGGGCTACGGCTGTTTCGTCGGCAGTTGCGGTTGTGGCGTTGAGAAGGGTGGCGGATGCTTTGACGTCGTTCTTCCTTTCTTATCACTCCATCCCGCATCCACTACGTACGTGGAATCCTCTCGCGTCCCACTTGCCCTACACCTAACTGCCCTTCCTACCCATCAGTACGGCAACTTTACTGGGAGTGCCACCCGCCAGACCTACCACCACACCTGCGTTCCCGCATCGCTTCCTGGGAAAACTGGTTGAACCCGGGTCCTGGCGTGGATGTCAAGTCGACACAGGAACTCCTGGCGGCCCACTACCTTCGTGTTAGTGAGGACCTCGAGGAATTCTACGGAACAGCCGTCTCCTAATGAAGAGACTGTGGAACGACGGCCCGGACTAGGCCTGTTTAGAGAACTGGCCCTTCAGCAAACCCTTCTGTTTAGAGAATAACGTCTCTCTCTCTCTCTCTCTCTCTCTCTCTCTCTCGAGTCGGTTACGGCTGAAAGGCTTTCTACTCGGAAACTCGTCGTTATCTCGCTCGCCCGCCCAGATATCAGACTGGTTTTTGCTCTTATATGTAAAGGTTACCAATGTGTACAACGTAATTTTAGGGTTTACCCAAACATCACCCAATGGGACGAATCTGGATTTAGGGCTAAATTACGCGTTTTTACGCATTCCTCGAAATGTGTTAGACCCGTTGATATGTTATCACACCCGCGAATCGTGGGGTACTACTGCTAGTTTCACATAACAGCCCTGATTGAATCTTCGGTCGTGTCATGCCGGTGTGGTTGCCCCGGTTCGAGCGTGCATTGCTCTGTACAAAAACATAGTGGAGAACTACGTCTCAGAGAGCTCATTTACAGACTGACATTAAATCGCGCCTTACGACGCGAGGGTTCCACCAACAGAAAGGACCGGGGTCGTACGCTGAAGTACCAACCAATGACCTCTTTCGACTAATGCTTGGCCGAGCAGAATAATAATAACAAAAAGAAAACAATATAAACCAAATTCGCTTAGGACCTAGTGTCTAAAATGCTTCGAGCAGACGAAGAAGAAAGAAAGAAAGAAAGAAAGAAAGAAAGAAAGAAAGAAAGAAAGAAAGAAAGAAAGAAAGAAAGAAAGAAAGAAAGGGAGACGGAAAAGGAAAAAAAACAAGCAAAGAAAAGAACGAAAGAAAGAAGAGAGAAGAAGAAAAAGAAAGAAAGAAAGAAACAGAAAAAGAAAGAAAGAAAGAAAAGGACAACCCAAGATTGCGTAAGCCTGTTCGAACCCGGAGTTTTGGAACACTAGTAGCGAAGCGCGCGTAAAATAGCCGTCTTTCGCATCCTTGGCTGAGCCTGAAGAATATATTCTTACTCTGCGACCTCAAGAGGGTTCCGCATTTCGGCGACCTTGAGAACCCAGAAAACCCCGAACTGGAGGATATCCTCCGGCCGCCCCACCCCCCCCCCCCTTCCCCCCTCGTAAACAATTCTCGGCAGCCAGAATCCGTTCCGCAAAAAGCCTGTCTGTCGCGAGGGGAAGAAACGGTTTGTGCTAGGGGGGGAGGAGGAGAAAGCTGTAAACGTGTCTGGAACGCAGAGCTTCCTTACCCGCACGCACGCGAAAAAAAAAGTGAGGGTAGCGCCTTCGGCATCGTCAGTCAGCAAAAGATGGCTGACACAGGAGCGGAGAGAGAGAGAGAGAGAGAGAGTACCGGAGGATGAGGAAGAGGAGGGACTCTCTGTTCAGGGTCGCTGCATAGACGCAACGGTAGCAGCAGCAGCACCTTCGACGTAGGTGTGAGGCTTACACTTCATTTAGCAGCGCGCCCTGCCTCTTCCATCTCCCCTCTTGCTCCTCTTGGGCTTCTTTCGGCGGCGGCGGCGGCGGCGGCGGCGGCGGCGGCGATTGGCGGATAGGCGTTGAGGGAAGCCGCTGTCTTTCAATGCGCGGAGTCGGTATTTGGCGGAGAGTCTCGTCCTCGCGTCGAAGGACGCGGATGCGGTTCCTTGAAGGGCCGAGCCGTTTTCACGTGGCTGATGTACGCCGCTAGGAAAGTAGTTTTTTTTGCCGTTTTTATGTTCGGTTTTTATTCGGGCTTTTTTTTTTTTTTTCGTTCCTTGCGCAGCGGGACATCTTCCGTCGCCGGTCAGAGAGCCGCTTCGGACCTCCAACAACGTCAGACCTCCAACAACGGTTTATATATCTGTGTTTGAAAACGGCGATAGAACCTCGGCAGCAAATCATAGGTATCTTTTTTTTCCGCTCAGTTTTTCTGGGACGCTAGTAAATTGTGCGACGTTGGTTGATAGGGTGGGGTGTAGATTAAACGGGCACAAAACGACGTGAACAATGAAGTGGCCATATTTGGGTGATATTGGGGATGATGAAGATGATGATGATTTAGGGAAAACTGCTGACAGATACTTACCAGGCAACTTCAGCGGCGTTAAATGGTACCCATCCGTGCTCACGGAAATGCATGCTCGAAAAACCGTCGAACCCTCTACGGAAACAAGCTGTCCCTACGTTCTGAGCGTGGTCAACGAGATTTCCGTAGGAGCGTTACGCATTAGTCATTGTTTTCAGCGTTTGAGTTCACCACAAGAATTAGTCGCCTCTCCGTCACTTCGCGAAAAAAAAATAATAAAAAGGAGGAACTAGCAAAGAGAAACAATCCTTTTGAGGCCTTCGCATGGTTGCACACGTCTTGAAGTCCACTTTTCGACATGCGGAACGTGTACGGGGAACGAGTGCACTTATATACTATAAATAATAGCTGTCTTAATTGAGCAGCATCAATATTTAGGCCTTGAGAAGTAATGTTTCTCAATTCCGCAACAAACACGCAATAATACCTGGCGCGCGATAAAATTCTGTCAGCACCCGAAGTAAAATGACTAGCAAGCGCGAACGAATATGAAACTGGCGACGGCTGTGCAACGCCAACAGTGCTGTGAGCGCTGTTCTTGTCGTATGTCCGTCTGCCTTCTTGCACAGCTCTGTCGCACACCGACCAGCCACTTTCGTAACCGCGCTAATGAACTGATCTGTCCCTGTGAAGCTTTTTTTTTTTTTTTGCCTGCAGCGTGACTAAGGCACGCGTGGAAGCCATTCAAATCACTTCGTCACATCGCTGGATCATGCTGATTCACCAGTCAAGCGTCTCGGCATGACGGCGTCCTCATGTGAAGCTTTCCCGCCGCTTCACACAACCCGCTATTTCCAAGCCACCTGTGCCTTCCCTAAAGCCCGTTGCGTCACCACTGCGCATGCGCCAGGCTAAAGCGGCTCGCGCCGGTTGGAAGGGGATAGCGTAAGGCGGGGGGAGAGAGGTATTTCT
The DNA here is from genome assembly GCA_013339765.2 of Haemaphysalis longicornis. NCBI lineage: Eukaryota > Metazoa > Arthropoda > Arachnida > Ixodida > Ixodidae > Haemaphysalis > Haemaphysalis longicornis. Next base: position 109,255,024 of record CM023452.1, on the reverse strand, counting down.
GGCAGCGTTAGAAAGGCGGCTTCTTTCAGCCATGCGGCCGCTTGAAATTTTTCGCTTCTTGCCACCATTCTTGCGTAGCCCTCTCCCTCACTCCCAACCATTTCCCGCTTAAACTCTCCGTATGTTTTCTTTGCCATCGTCTGGCTCTCGGGCCGCCCTAATTAGCCCTGGAAGTGGGTTATTCCTGGGCCCTCAAAAATATCCCCCGTTTGAACAGCTTGCGTTCGCTCTCGTCACAACATGGTCGGTGATACAGTTGCGTTTTATTCAGCGTAAACAGCGTATGCTTACGAAACCGCACGGCGCGGGGTGTTCGAGGCGGGGAGTGAGCAAGACGACGAATTTGGCATAAAAAAATCACGCATCTCTACGAAGTGAATCATGATGAGTGGGCGAAGCACTGGGGATCGTTCTTACCGTAAATCACCCGTGGCATTGCCCACTCGCGCATGTAAATGAGTGACAACGCGTGTGTACAGTATACATATATACAATTCCAATCAAATCCAATCCAATCCATTACAATCCAATCCAATCAATATTAAATCCACTCCAATCCAATCCAATCTGATCCAATGCTCCTCGGGCATGCGCAACACTGTGTACACGGACGCCAAGCCCCGGACAAAGCGAGGTCCTAAGGTGCTTCGCCTCTATAAAAGTGCTTCGCACTAAGCAACATTTCCTCGCGTGTAGACCATCCTAACAAAGTGCAGACTGAATTTTCGTGTACCGACCTGCACCCGCCTTTCTTTCCTCCCCTTAGCCATTAGTGAGTGGAATGCCCTTCCAGAGTGTATGGCCGCAATTACTAACCACAAAAAATTTACCGAGGAAGTTGTTCAACTGTTTCAGTGTGTGCAATAAAACATAGATTATTCCCGTTTGTTGCCTAGGTCCTATTTTTGGCCGGACCTACCCCGTGTACTTAGGTTGGCATTTGTTCTATTAATCGGAGTTGTAACACTTCCACTTGTTTTTGTACAGCCACATGTTTTTTATGCGGTTTTGCCTGTTTATGGTAATTTTTTGCGTACTTTTTTTAACAAATTTAGTGAATGTACTTTCTGCTGCTTAGAGTGCATTGTGCAAATATTTTGCTACCCCCCTATGTAAATGCCCTCAAGGGCCTTTAGGGTAATACAAATGAAGAAAAAGACAGAAAAAAAAGGGGAGAGGGTAAAGTAACGCTGCGGGAAATGCCCAGTGCCAGGAAAGTTGTTCAAATTAGTTAGTGGTTTAGTTGGGATTCAATATTATGGTGGCACGGAGGTTACATAATTTGTTGTAGGCGCTGAAAAGAAAAGAATTCACTCGCCATTCCGGCTGTGAGAAACTGTACGACCAGCGAAGCTTATTAGCACATGCACATAGAGTGACACAGCGTTTGGGTGAAAGGTACGATACAATTGTACTTCTCTTTATCGTATGACGACGGTCTTCCTTAGAAAGACAACAGACATACACGCACATTTACCTTCACTGTACTGATCTTGAAAAGGGTGCCTCTTATTGATAACTAATCCACTTCAAATGCATACCCAAGTGATGAGACGTTAAAGTTTGAGGTCCAAATCATGTTTTGAATGGCGTGCGGCCTTGGCGGTGGACCACGTTCTAATAGCACGCACACCAGGGACCGATTTCTCGTGTTTGTCCGTTTTGAAAACGTCCCGTTCTGCGCCCGTTCTGCTGTGACCGTACTTCCATTGTAAGTGGGCTTTGGCGTTGACTTTTGCGCAACTCTTCTTGCAAACACATTTAAACGACTAAACTATTTTGAACTATCTTTTGTGTGTTTATTTTTTCCAGCCAGCGACCTAACAACAAGGCGACGAAAAATCATCCTGCCCCAATCGTCTGCTCCGAGAAGCCGCGGCTCATAGCTCCGCCGTGCTTGCTGGGCGTCACATCCGGGTTTGCTTGCTCAAAACGGACACGTTTGCAACGGACACAAAACGGACAAAACACGAGAATACTGTCCCAGGACGTTCGTTTTCCAACGTTGCGTGCTTGCTGGCCTTATCAGGCGCAGACGACGTCATGCAGTACGCCGTGTATTCGCGGAGACACGTAGCTCCGACGCGAGGGGTGACATGCGTTTGCTTTGCAGATAAGCTTGGTTTTTGGGCCTCCACAATTATCACTCCCGGATCGTCCGCGGGACTTCTCGAGACGCGATCCGGTGCTCGATTTTTCCGTGCATTTCTATTGGAATTCCGGTCCGAGGCAGCCCTCGATTTGCCCGCGGACTACTTAGGACTAAATCGAATAGAACCTTTGTAAGCTGACTTTCCCACATTGCGTTTTTACCGAAAACCCCACGCGTGGCCGCCATAAATCCCGGATCCTAGCCATAGAAAGTTCGTTTAAAAATTAGAACTGTTATTGGTCTCAGTGGCTAGTGCTTGAATTTAAGGGCATAAAACGAATTGTAAGGCCGCACCCTGTCTACAGGTTGTAGAAAAGACATCCTTCGCTGTTAAAAGGACTCTGCAAAACTTCTAATAAACGCTTTCACTTTTTCGTTCGCGTCTGGATGCACTGCGAACTATACTTATCGCCAGCACGGACCAGCACTGCGTGATTTCTACGCATTCCGTAAATTCCGCTTTGCTTTTTCGGCTCTCTTTAAAATGACTATCGAATGCGTTCATTGCTGGAATTGAAGGAAAGCCGGCCAACAGCCGCTACACCACTGTAATACGCAATTCCAGCGGTCGAAAAACGCCAAGACCGGGAAAGAGAGAAAAATCTTTCGAGCAAGTTCCAAAGTTATTTGTGGGCATAGAGTCGTAATTTTTCTCTGAGTTACTTTGCGACCCCCTAATTTAAGTACTAGATGTGTTGGTCGATCGACTACGTTCTGCAAGAATTTAAGTTTCGAAAAAAGTTGAAAAAAAAAGTGCTGCAGGGTCCCTTTAAAACAGCTCAACTCTAAACCCGACGTCATTGACACTCGGTCATGGTACGCCTTTGTGGGTAAATATCCCGCTCCCGATGATTTCGCATCAATTTCTGTGCTAGTGGGGGTTGTGCAAGCTCGGAGTGATAACAAGAGGGCCCAAATGAAGCAGGCCGGTCGTCCTGTTTGGGCTGAGGCCAAACACACTACGCACCACCATTTAGGTTTTAGGTGCGAAAACAACAACTCAAATCTGTGTAGTGTTTGCGTAGGGCCGCGCGATAACACGGTTCTGGGGATGAGAGCTATCAGCAGACGCGGAAGAAACGTGCCGTATGTACTTCTCGGAAATATTGATTTGCTTCGGCACAGTCTTAGTAAAAATGTTCTAGCCACGCTTTAGGTTTGTGGGTCACAAAGAATTCAAGACAATAGCTTCACGTTCAACTGGACCAAAATATTTTATGGAAGTAAGAATGAAAGGTGTTTTCCTCCAGTTTTTCTGCATAAACGTTTCAGTCTCTCTCGAGAGGTAAAGCTTCTATTGCAATTTTTGTTTCAGGTCTGTGTACTTTAAGCATGGCCTAGAAAATTTCGACAAAGGCTGTACGTGTACGATGGCCGAAGGAAGTTGGGAGGCGTAAAAACAGGTTTTTCGCGTAAGTACTTAAATTGATTTATATGATTGATTGATTGATTGATTGATTGATTGATTGATTGATTGATTGTGGGGCTTAATGCGCCGACGCTACACAGGCGATGAGTCACGCCTCAGTGGAGGTCTCTTCCGGATTAAGTTTGACCACCTGGGGATCTTTAACGGGCTCCAAAATCTCGAAACACACAGGCGTTGTCGCTTCTCGTAGAATTGTGATCATTCGGAGGAATTAACGAGTGTTGACGAAACACCTTTTTTTCATTACTACATTCACGGCATCTGTCCCCATTCTTGCTGCCACTACATTTGTCAAACAAAAAGTCAGTGCGCGTCCTTTTCTTGCACTATAGCACAGCTCTGTTTTACAGAAAAAAATAGGTGTTAAATAATCGTTGGCACGAGTAGCGAATTAAATAATTCCTTCCTTCATTTGTGTGGACGCCTTTTTATTGCTGCTAATGATGGAAGTATGGACACCACGAGATTCAATAATTGCTTATTTTTAGTTCCTGCAGGCCCAGGTCAACCACCCTCTCCGTTTCATTCGTCCTTTCGTTTGCTCATTCATTCATTCATTCATTCATTCATTCATTCATTCATTCATTCATTCTATTCATCTTCCGCGTTTCTCGCACCTTTTCCCGAGTGCTTCACTCCCGTTTCAAGCTGACGAATAACGCAATTTCAGCTCGGCCTTGCTTATCCCCGTTGCTTATCACGTTCCACGTGCCACAACGCTTGCTTTCGCCATAGGAGTGACCTATGAACGCGTGGCGTAATGATTGTCGGCAGCACTCGGTCTGATTTCCACACCGCGCTCTCTGCAACAAACACAATGTCCGGAGACCTATATAAAGAAACATTGTTCCTTTTCCGCAGAACAAAGCTTCCGTGCGGCTATCATGTGGAAGCTGCACTTTTCACCTCAAAAGCCCGATACGACGAGCTCCCACGATGCAATACAGATGTGTGCCGTACTTTCTCGCTTCTAGTCCCCACCCGATTACACGCACATTCTCGCGCTTCAGGGAAGTGAAAGCCGCAGAAAAGTTCGGCATTGTAAGTTTGATATGCTTGTTATCTAAGAACCGTTCCCAACGTTTTTTAGGATAGCCGATTACAACAAAAGGGCCGCTTAGAATCGAGAGAACACGGTATGCGTACTCTGCAGAAGACTTCGAAGTATATAAGGTTCGCGTCTTGCCTTGGGGGGGTGTAACTTAAAAGGCCTTTTGGGGGCCCCGGTTGGGGTTTGGGTTGGGCCGAAAGAGATTTTTTTTTTGCGAGTGAGTCGGCTGTTCAACTTCTGGACAATCCTCGGATGATAAGTTTTAGGAAGATGTTGGGGGGGTTCAACCTGTTCCCGTTTGGGGTTCGCACTGTGTTATGGGTTACCTCAAAAGGAAATTCGGATAGCAAAGCAGTGACGTCGTGCGTGTTTTTTTTTGTGCGTGAAACCTCCTGCCACGCGTTTCTTCGACATCATGGAGTCGTTTTAAGCATTTTCTCGGGACAATCATCGGGAACGTCACGCATGTTCATATTTCCAGTAACGCCTACTTGTGCGGGGGACTTGGCTACGGTGAAAAAGAACTTGGGCCGTCAGTTGCACCGAGTAAGTGAAAGGATGGAGAAACAGCCGAGCTGGGGGTCAACCTAGCTTCTTCCGGTGTTGCTAAGTTTTGCTACATTTTGCTAGGCTTTGCTAAGTTTTGTTGCGTTTTGCGATACTCTGGCTATGGTAGGCAAGTGTTGAGGGGGGAGGGCCGGATTTTACAAGGTCGTTCCCGGGTTGGTCCCCCAACACTACAGCGGATCCCTGGGGGAAAGAAGCTAGACGACCTACAGCTCCTCTGTTTCTTCAGCTTGCACCAGTAGTGCAAGCTACGTACATTTGTTTTTGTGTTCTAGTAGCCCACGAAAGATTATCACCTTTCAAATGGTATATAGTAGGGGTGCACGTACTATCGGCGCCAAATGAAACGCGAACAGGAAAATGGGAACCAGAACGTGCAAAATTGAAAAACACTGTTCGTAGAGTTCATAAAATGGCACGCTATTTGTGTATTTAGAAAAAATCCACTTTTCCCAACTTTGTTTTTCTAACCAGGCCACGCATCATTTTGGCTTGCATGGAAAGAAATCGCGCTATTTGTGCGTTCAGGTTCATATTTTCATGTTCGCGTTTCATTTGACGCTGATAGTACGTATATGCGCCTTGTGCCCACACTCGAGCAGGCGGGAAAGCTATCTTCACTGTTGTAAGGCCTTATCTGCGGTGGTGCACCCTTTGCAGGCGGCGTAGTTTTTTCGTCTTTTTTTTTTTGGTTACGCCACCGGAACAACCTCGAGCTTAAACAGTTTCGCTGTTAAAACGAAAAAAAAAAAAGGCTACGAGGGTTTGAAAAATGCGTGCTCTTGAAGAGTTGAAATCAAGTCGGTTCTCCGAACATACACGAGGAGCCATTAAATCAAACTTTTGTTTCGCGAAATGTGGAGTGGGGGAGGAGGGAAGGCGGGCATCCGGGGCATCGATTGGGTTGCTGTGAGTAAAACCGAACGAAGGCCAATATTGGATTGTTGAGTCACGAAAGCTGTTCTTTTACAGGCGAAAAGGGCGAATGCACATTGAACAAACGGCTTTTTTACAGCCTAGAGGGTGGGAAGACGCTGCCATAGGGCGCTTTTTAATGTGATTTTGTCAGTGTAGTGTTGGTTGCATAACCACTCTAATTTTGTTTGTGAGTGGAATGGTGGCGATGAAAAAATGTTTGTATGAACTTAATTCTGGCTCTGGTCAGTCCTGCCCATGCGGCATCACTGGGCCTTTCAAACGTCAAAATGCGTTTCACATCGATATGCGCATAATGTAATCTACAACTCTTCGTCGTCCATTTTGTGTCCTGTTGAGAAGCCGAAGTGATTTTCGTATAATCTGGTGAATATAGCCAGTTTGCTTCATTGTGCTTTAAGACTATCAAGCACGGGACACATTCCGACGATGGGCCGCATTTGCGGTCCTGAAGTTTAGAAGCGTTACCTCGTCATTACGTGTCGCTTCCATCAGGTAGAGTGGAAAGTCTTCTCCGCTCGCCTTAGTCCAGTTTCGAGGCCAAATCTGAGAATTACATCTTTTGGCGTTCTGCTCGTGGTGAACGTAGTAGTAGTAGAGCCACTTATTTTGCATATCCGCGACGTCCAGGGCTCTGTCCGTGACGGCTTCTTGCGTTGCGAGGTCAGAGCTCCCCAGAGCCTGCTCCCAGTGAGAGGGGGAGGGGAAAGGGGGGAAGGGGTCGCGCGGACACTCACAGAGGGGTGGAAGAGTGCGTCCAGCGCGCCACATGAGGGGCAGTGAGGGAGGGGAATTGATGTGGGTGGGTGTGCACAAGGAGAGTGCGGCGTGGGAAAGTGTGGGTCTGTAAGAGCCGCCACATGTGCGCTGCCGGCGGAGTAAGTGAAGGGGTGGGGGGAGGTAGGTTCCTGCGGAGGAGGCGGTAATGTTGAGTTATGTCCCTGTACGTAAGTAGGTACGCGTGGGGACAATTTCGGGGATGCCTGTGTGTAGGCGTTAAAGAAGCGGGAGCCCGGGATATCAAAGCTCGGGCGTGTTGATGTGGCCGTTTCATTACAACCTACGCCGGTGTGGGCCGGAGTCCACAGCAGCATCACGGGGTGGGAAGGGGGATTCTTAAGAAGAATTTTGAGGGCAGCTACGGAAATGACGCCCTTGTGTAATTCGTATATGGCAGTTGTGAGAGTCAGATATGGGCCTCTCCGCGTGGAACAACGACAGCGCATCGAGCACCCCATTTTCGTACCGTTCCGCTCTGCAGAACGCTCTTGATCGCGCAGCTCCACAAGAGGCGACGTCGCGAGGAGTAATGTTTGAACACTGGCATGTACGGAATGTTCATCCTTCGTGACAGTAGGTCAACCCGACCATCCTATTCTTACTCCAATCCCACTCCACGCTGGGCAACAGAAAAAAAAAATCCCGGGCCATTTCCACCAACGTGAAACCTGGAGAGGGGCAAAGCATGCAGTGTATAAGTGTATTCTTGGCGCCTTGGCGTTTTTGTCAATGGGGGTAGGTATACGTATACAGCTTTGCTGTAAAAGTGTCGTGTCTTTGAAGCGCGAAGCTCTCTAGCGCGAGGCGTAAACGAGTGTCCCGGGGTTGTTTTAATACCCGTTACGTTCTAGCGCGAGACGTGAACGAATTTCCCGGTGTTTTAATATCGTGGCTACATGAGACGACGATTACGACGACGACAGGAGACGCCAACAGCCCGAGCCCCTAAGGGGCTTCGCTCCTAATACGAAGTTACTCCGTAATCGTTTCAACTCCGGAGTTGGAACCTTCCTTCGTGAATTCGGCTTTCTCTCATAACGAGTGTGCTTACAGGGAAGCACGCTTGCAGAACGTTTTTTTTTTCTGGTCCGACGGCGGGTGCCTGCAGAATAACGGCAGCCTCCCATTCACAGCTATCGTTGTAAAAGTGTGATCGTGTGCATCGAAAAATAACTGAGGCGACAGGAACCACTCCGAAGCCTCTGCGGCCAGATTAAGCATAAATAAAACGAAGTTGTTACTATAACGGTGCTTAGAGACGCTCACCTCGTGTACAAATGTGTCGGTCTTGGTGTGGGTTCTTTTCACCTCCTTTTCTCCTCACTGGTGCTTACTAGTCGTTACGCAAGCATCCGGGACACTCGCGCCCCCGGATCATTTTACTGCTACTCGGCAATGTCTGCATTGCTTTGTTTACAACTCCGCGCTATAGTATTGCCCCAGCGCAGTTTCGTGCCGTCAAGACGGCGTCAAGTAACTTCCCTCCACGTGTGTTTATTGTAGGTGTTTCCGGTCGTAGCAGTATGAAATGTAGCCTGAAGGCACCCTTGCGCGCTTGCACGAGTCATAAAAAAGGGCTCATATTATAGACTGCACGTGTTTCTTGCACGCCTCTGAGCAAATTAAGGCAACGCGGGTCATAGTGGCTGAAAACAAACCGGCAACATTTATTCTACTGTTTGTTTATTTTCAGATACTGTGGCCCTTACGGCTTGTACTTCGTCCGTTCCCCGTGTCAGTCTTTCTTCTGTTCCCGTCTACTGCGCATTTTAACCATGTCGAAGTCGTACCACCAACTAGCCCAATTTCTGCGCTTGTTACAGGAGTGGGCAAGTACATCATATACGACACTCATACGCACAAAAGGTACACAAGTCACAGTGCAAGTAACAAGGACAAAAATAACTTATCCTAGTTTAGAAATCTTTCCAAGTTTTTTTTTTACAAAGCTATCAGTGGTATTTGGTTCCGCAAACACTCGCGGGTCAAGGTTATTCCAGTCCACAATAGTTTTGTCTTCCAGCATGGCTCCCAGCTCAATATGGCTTCCAGATCGCACAAATGGGTCTATAGGCGACCAGCGCGAGAGCAACCTGCGGCAGCCTCGCTTCTATTTACCAACGCCGAAGTTTGGACTAGTTTGTGATAGAACTTCGACTTGGCAAAAACCGTGAAAGATGGGGACACGACAAAGACAGGACGGGCCCGTCGTGCCTAAGTGCTCTTCGTCGTGTACTCGTAAGTTCACCCGATGGCGAAAGGAAGAGTACGAAGAGTGCCCTTCTCTGCTCATAGACGGCACGCGTGCCCTCGCGTGAGGAGTGCACCTTTTTCGATTACCTTTGTTGATTCTCAGCAGTAACAGTCTTTTAGGATGAAGTCCATTCATTGTTTTGCTATTTATTCCCGCCTATCGCTATTTTAGCTTATTTTAGTTGCCGACACCCGAAGAATTGAGACCTCTTAGCAGGGACGAAATCTTAAACGATTTTATACTCTGTTTTCCTCTTTCTATTTTGCACAGCGGCATATTCCGTATACAGCGACCGCCTTGAAATATCTTCTATTCCGTAAAAATAAAACATGGCGCTTAACCAGACGTGGTTGAAGAAGACAAGAAACGAAAGATGATACGGCGCCTGTACCTGTCGTTTCTTGCCTTCCTTCGTCCACGTCTGGTTAAGCGTCACGTTTTATCTTGTCTTTAAGTATGAACCAACTCGCTCAGAACAAGTTTTGTAAGTGCTATTCCGTTTCCGTAGCAGTTACACCAATAGGCCCCAAAACGGAAGAATGTGCCTCGCTGGTGAAAGCTGCGATCTGAGTGCATCTTCCAAACAAAAATATGTTTTTTTTTCTCTGTAGGCACTAAATAACCCTGTCGCTAATTATTTCACTAAGTCCCATGAATGAAAAATTTGGCGCATTTTGTTTCCCTCATATGACTTTTACAAGCATCGACTAGCCGAGAAGATTTTTGCTGAGCATTGTTTTCAAATGCGTTTTTTTTTTTCGCGGTTATTCGGTGTAAGCGGGATCGCTGGAACAAAGAGGCAAGAAGAATTGACCCGATCTTTCTCGCGTCTATGCCAGCTTTCGATGGCGACGTTCTGATGAGCATAGCAGCGACTTCCACGGGCCTCGAGTGTTTTTTGCCGATAGGAGGCAGATTTTCTTCGCTGTGTTGTCCACGGTTCTGCCGTCACGTAAACGGTATTCGATAACCCCCCACTCTCGATGCGGGGCACTGGAATGTGCGAGATATCAGCAGCACGCTTAGTCGCGGCGTCCACTTCAAAAGGATATCTCGGACGCACGTATAGAGATAGAGCGCTTTCGGTGCCTGACCTGTACGCGTGGCCTACTTGCAGAGGGCCTCGTAGCCACGTCTCGAAGGGAGAGCCCCGAAGGTGAAGGCCATTCACTACGTGCGGCTCGTAGCGGCAAGGCCGCCACATTAGGCGTGGTCTGCTATCATATGCTTAAAGTTCAATGCCGTTGAAGGGACTGAGCTGCTGCAACAACCATGTCGTTCTGGGGCGGTATTCTCGTAACTGTCCCTTTCGAAAACGCCCCTTGTGCGTCCCTTTCATCGTGGCGTACTTCCGGTTAGCAGTGGGCCTTTAATTCAAATAGCGTAACTGTTCTTGCATTTAAAGAAGTGAAACCGTATCAGAGTATCTTTTATGTGTTTATTGTTCCGCGAGCGAACTGCGACGAAAAAATCGTCTGCTCCAAAATCGTCTGCTCCGAGTAGCCACGGCTCATAGCTCCGCCGTGCTTGCATGAGCGTCACATCCGGGTGTTCCGCTTTTAGCCAATCAGGGCTCGCTCAAAAGGGACACTTTGAAAGGGACACAAAACGGACAAAACACGGGAATACTCATTACTCGCTCATTATCATAACGCACACTTTTTGCGCTTTCACGTTGCGTTAAGCTCTCTTTGTTCCGGTTGTGTGTACGGGTGGAGTTTTTGGGGGTTCTGTTCGCGGGCTTTGTGGACATTGTTGCGGAAAGTGAGAATTGCGTCCCAGTCTGCGCTTGTAGGAGGGCTTGGGTATGTTTGCGTTGTTGGCGTCAACACTGCCTGTACATTGAGGCATCATTAAGTTTGTTAAACATGCTCTAAATCAACTAGCAAGCTTCGTTTCTGCGAAAATTACCAGTTCCGTAATTTTTTTTTGGTTAACAAACAATAACATCATCTCGAGTACAATCCTTTTGATTATTTGGTCATGACCCTTCGCCGAATGGCATTGCGGGTTTGTTATCCGCGTTCTGTGGCCGCCATCTTCGAGGTCGAGGCCGGAAAGCAGAATTTTTTGTGGCGTGTTGCTTCGTTGCTAGTAAGCGTGTGGACGTGCGCATAGCCACGTGAATGAATAGAGAGTGCAGTGGCTCTAGCAACCGCCTCACTGCAGGCTCGCTTGCTGAGCGAAAAAACGCTGTTCGGCTGCCTTGTTACTGGATTATACATCTGGCTTTTAAACCGGTTTGACCCGATTACGTTGACTTCGGAGATGGAGTGGAGGCGGGCTTTAGCGCCACGTCGCTGGGATCGGCTGCTTGCGAAATGATCGCCCTAACACACGGGGAATACCCGCGACGTCGCAGTCGCCCCGGATAGCCTGGATATCCGGGGCTATCCAGTACAACTATCCAGTTGAAACATTACTGGGAAACATTGTGCCCGTGGTTCTATTATACTTACGTATTCCCACACGTAAGCAGTCATACCCGTGCTACACGAGCGTTCGAAGGCCTTTGAGTGGACTTAATTTGGCACAAATGACACCTTCGAGCGCTATACACGACTCAGTGTTTCAAATGTCTTTGGTTGAAATGCCATTTGAGTCAAAGGAGCACTATCAACGACCTTTGAGGTTCTCAGGGGCCTTCGAAACGCGTACGCTCTCACTCTCGGGCGCAGTTTCAGCATGCCGTAATTACAAAAAGAACTATTTACCAGTAAAACTTGGTGTTTGAAGTGCACGATCTTCATAAAAATGGCAGCATCTCCACTCCGTGGATGATGGCGAGGGTGCGGAGTATGGGGACTCGAATTCGACATCCAAGTTGCGCCCCGAGTGTGACATCCGATTTTGCGCCCGACCGTCCTTCGATTTGAGCCGTGAGTTGCATCTGATTATTCCCTAAACGAAACTGCAACTCACGGCTCAAATCGAATTTCGCTTGATTTTCCCGTGATGATGGTGTGCGCACGGATGGACGTGGACGGACATTGGGAGGTCCTAGGTACTCCGCACCGTTACAGGCGAGGGAGTAAGCCGTTTGACTCTCGGGTACTAACTCACGATCGTCGTCCAATGGATAAAACGAGTGACCCTAACTCTGTCTGGTCTACCGGACACAGGCTCGAATCCTGCTGGTGCCTGCGTGATTTTTTGCGACTGTAAATGCTATGCGCACATACGCGGACGGACATTGTGTGGTCCTAAGGTACTCCGCACCTAAAATTTTACTCGTTTTTGTTTTCTGTCACTCGCTCTACGATTGCAGGTTAACTTGGTACTCTTAACACCGGTGGTGCGAAAAAAGAAAAAAAAAAAATAACAGGCCGTTAGCGAACGTTTTGTGCGCGCTCGTACATTGTTGTCAATTTGATCACTAATAATTGTTTTTTTTTGCCCATTTTAACACAAAAATTAAATTTTTGTCAATAACGAAACAGGGCAGCAGTGGCCACACCAAAACACGGCGGGCGAACGGGGAAACTTCCAGCTGCCTTTGAGAATTGTCGTGCAGATCGGCTGAACTCCTTCCAGATGGAATGACATTTGAAATTTCGAAGGCCATTTGACTCATATGTCCTTTCAAACAAAAGTGTAGCACAGGTATTAAGCGTGTCTGCACCTTTATTTTTCTCACTTGTTACATGGTGACGTGTTTAAAACGTATTGTACGAAATACTGGCCTTGGAAGAATAATCTTAATCTCATCGCCGCGTACCAACAGCCTGAACAAAATTCTGCGGTTTGACATGCCGACGCTTCACTTACGGTATGAGGCGCGCTGTATGCTCCGGAATAATTTTGACCACCTGGGGATCAAAAACGTGAGTGCGAATACTTTTCGGGAAAGACTGACGCGCCGCTGCTTTTCTGGCAAATGTGTGCGCGGGTTCATAAGAGTGTGTTCGACTTGGCGTCTTATTTTTTCCAAGAATCAAACGCCGTGAACACCCCTAAACACTATCGTGCCGAAAAGCAAGGTTGGTGAAAGTATCGAGGGAGATTAACTGACGTCGTGGGAAAATTCCCGGGTTTTCAATATCGTCACAAAGCGGGGTCGGAAACTTGCATCCCAATCTCGCGTCCAAATTAAATGTCGTCTTTGCGAAATTTACTATTCCGTAAGGTTTCTGAAAGCGCAATAAAAAAACTTTACTACGTTGCAGTATTCTATGTGTGGAGTCTACAAGCCGTTTTGAGAATGTGTTCTGGGCATTGCTAGCTAATTCTGTTTGATAATCGTGACTTGCAGAAAACGTCAATTTTGCAGTCATCGTGTGACAAGGGTGTGAAGGCGCTTGGTTCAGCAAAAAAAAAAAAAATACTGCATAAACCCTAAGTGGAAATTTTCGCGTAATTGCCTAAGTCGCTGTACTGTGCCTAAACCCCTGAAGTCGGCTTCACTGTTGTACATAAATGCATTGGTGGGGGTGGGGCATCCTTTAGTCATAATATAAGCAATCTTACGTGCAAGTAGGAAAGCATCAGGCCTTTTTATCAAATACCTCCCTAAGACGTACCCCGTGTATGCCCATAAAACGCTATACACCGAGCCCTGTTAAAGTCGGTTTCACCGTTAGGCACAAATGCATCGCTGTGGGCGCATTTTTATCAATACACGTATGATATCAATAGTATGATGACTATAGGGAATCTTATTAACTACCTCCGTAAAGCCCCGTTTACCCCAATGCGCGCTATATACCTAGCTTTTTTAAAGTTGGCTTCACTGTTAATGAGAAGTGCATTGGTGAAAGCGTCTGTTCGGGAGCAGAGCAGGGGCAACACATGTGGTACCTTCATGAAAACATGAGGACCTTATATGGACTTTTACGTATTAGCATTTTCGTATACGGCAAAAGCGTGACACATCAAACGTTACAGACTTCCCTAATGATTCCCTCGTTAAAACTCCTCACTGAAAGGCTACGCCTTAAAAAAAAAAAAAAAAAAAACATTGAGAAAGTTTGCATGGTCGTTCGGGCGATAAAGCCTTTCACTTTACCTGCCTCCTCGTGTATAATTACACGCGGTACACACTCGACCGGATAGCCTCGCCTCGTATACATATCCGCGTGCCGTTCGCGTCAGTTAGGCGACCGCTGCGAGGCCCGGCTCGCTTTTCTATTAACCACCGCTCACGCTTCGCCGGGGGAGTCAGTGTCGTAATCGCTTGCGCGCGTGTGCTATGCGCGGCGTTTCCTTTCCTCAATGGCGTGGGAGTCGGGTTGGCGCCGGCGTTCTGCGGTTGCTCAAGCGGCCCGAAAAGAATGGGGGAGGCGGCGAGATTTGATCTAACGAACGCAGCTGCGTCGCGGTCGTGGAGTCCTCCGTGGTCGGTCCAGTTCGCTGCTTCGGCGAATACGTGCCCGGTGGACGATGCTCCGCCCCTTGAGCGACCTTAAGCGTGATGGACGTCGCCGTTTCCTCTCCCCTCGTGCGCTCGTGACTGCGCTGTCGTGAAGCGATGCCTGTTCGACGAAAATGCCGCATAACTGATGCATTACACGTTATCCGTGACACGTAATAATCAGGTGTAGCTTGCTCAATAGCGGTCACCAGGTGATCACTATTGATTGATTGATTGATTGATTGATTGATTGATTGATTGATTGATTGATTGATTGATTGATTGATTGTATACCTTTTGTAACGGGTTGATGACGTATGTAAGTTCACCAAAGGGTATGATGTACCTATGTTGTACTACTGTTTAATTTATCGTTGCTATTGACGGTAGGTTGGCGTGTTGTTTATTATTATTATTATTGTTATTAATATTAGTGGTGGTGGTAATAGTAATAATAGTAACAATAGTAACAATAGCTGTATCATTAGCCACGCCCGCTTCACCTCCGGAGGACGATTCGGTAGACTTTCTTCTTACTTAGTGGATCAGTACGTGCGCTAATGCGGGCCCGCTTCGCTGCTGCGAACAGCGCAGCCTGTGTAAGAGGCTGTTTGCATACTCACGCAGCTGCATCCGTGCGGCTCGCTTCTTTGCATACGCTGCGTGCGCCTATCAGCTAACACCATACACATAAGAGAGGCCTGATCGAACACGTCACCGCGAAGGATGTGAGAGTCCAAAACGACGCGTATAATTCGTCGAGGACAGGAAAAACGTCCACGATGCGGCTTCGATCTTGTGAATGGCTTTACAAACGAGAAATATAGGGGGGTCAGAGGGGGACAATGTCTGCCGGCTTCGTGGTCTATGGGGTGTTATTGCGCCTAGTAGTGCAATGCGACGTAAGAAATGCCGGACGTTTCTTACGCAAGTGCTCAGTGGAGCGCCACGGCTGCAAGGTTGCACTGTCGCGACGCTGATGCCAGCATGGCGTGACACTCGAACGTTTAGTTTGCGCAGCTCGGCGGTCGATGCGCGGCTTCTTGACGCCGATATCGTGATGCGTAATTCCCCGCCGTGTGTGTTCTCTTGGCGAGCTGTGAGGCCTTCACACCTTGAAACCAAAATAGGACTTGTAGAGTAATGGGAAGCGGGCTAATTCACTAAGCTTTCATACTGACTTATTAGAAAGATATGCAGATAAGCAGAGGCTTTGGAAATATTTTGAAGGGGGGGAGGGGACCTATAATAATGATGATGACATTGATGATTTTCTGGTTCCAGAAACCACAGTGTGTATTTTTTTAGCATCCCAAATAGATGTTTTTTTTTTGTTTTTTTTTCACAGATGAGGTCGGCTCTGATTTTCCCAACATAATCTTCAAAAGAGCGCCCTACATTTTAAGTATACGAGCTCTTTAGTTGCTTCAAACACACTACATAAGGAAATATTTAAGGCTATTATTTGTTTGGCTAAGGCAAAGCATTCATACCCTCTACGTGGCACTCTAATTGCCCTGTAGTCGACGTCATGAATAAATGTATATAGCGAAAATATAACTTCTTCCCCCTTACAAAAACATCGTGAGAAAATCGTTTTGTCCATCTTACAGGAACATCAAAGTTCTATTGATAGTAGTGCGCCAGTACAAAATTAAAAAAGAAGAAATAAAACAATGCGAAATGGGAATCAAGTAACGATTAGCCTACACAGATGGGCCGCATTTTCTGGTAAAATGAATCGTTTTCATTGAGCCTTGAACCACACCAGCCAAATTTCTGGTCGAGAGGCATCCTGGACTAGGGACGCTTCACCACCACCCTTTTCCCTTTCCCTTTTGCTCCAATAAACGTTTACTACTACTTGTTTTAGAGCCGTGCTTCGTCTGATGGTCCCAAAACCAGCTGGCATGAGCCCCTTATTTTCTTACAAAAGGAAAAGCTCGAGCACCCCCCCCCCCCTGACATTTCCGCTTCCAGATCCCCTGAGAACGAACTATACTCGATTACAACTCAAGAACGGCACCACCTCATGTAGTGTATCACTCCGCCAAAGCGCCGGACCCGTGACGTCAGTGCGCGCGCGTTTTGAAAGGGGTTTGCTATGAATGCGTGATATCGTCTGCCTTGTCTCACGCAGTATGTTTGTCGGACTCACTGGAGTCGTTTATAAGCATATTAAGTCCAAAAAATCACGGGAACGGCTCACGCCATGTTCGAAATATTCCCAGTAACACCCTACTTGCGCCGCGCGGAGAAACATCCGGCTACGGTGATAAGGCGCAGCGGCAACTTCCGGTGTCGTTCTTAAGTTGTCACCGAGTATACTGTTGAGAATTTTTGCGCCGTTCGCTTGAGCAGATGCTTGGTGAAATCAGCAGGGAGCAACTCAACTTTAGACTTTCGGTGGTGAAACGTAGGCGTAGATCCGAGAAGGCGATTCGCCGAGAACTAACCTTTTGGAGGCTTGCAGAGTAGCAATGCCAAGTAGCCGCGTTTAAATTAACGCGACAGGTCGCTGTTTTGAGCGCGGAGGACTCGTTTTGCTCCCGTCAGAAAAAAGAAAAAAAAAAAAGAACAATAACGGTCCCACCCCGCCCAATAATAGAATCGTCGACTTCGCGTTCTGTACCGCGTGTCTTTAGAAGCCAAGACGCACCGTTCTGCACGTTTATTTTGCGCTTTCACAAACTCGCAAGCTTTTTTTTTTTTTTTTTGCGTTAGTTCACAGCTCTTAACCTGACGTAGATAATGTGGTATGGCAAAGACCGCTCTCGCACGCTCTCTCTTCATTGTATACACCTCCTCATCAGAGAGAGAAAGAGAGAGAGAGAGAGAGACGAGAGAGAGAGGACCGAGAGAGACTAGATAGAGAGCCGATAGAGAGAGCGAGGAGAGGCGAGAAGAGAGAGAGAGAGAAGAGGGGGGAGGGAGGGGGAGGAGGGGAGAGGGCGCGGGAGGAGAGGTAACATTTTAATGAGCTCGAAAGTGCGAGTGGAATCCGTGTATTGCTCTAGCTGTCCGTGTGACCACTTTTGATTACCTAATTTTCCATCCAACCTGTCGCTTCGAAGCTGAAGGTTAAGTTTACAGCAAGCCACGTACTCCCTGCTCGCTTCTCCGCACAGTCGCGTTTGTGGGCTGGCCATTCTTGCGTGACAGCGAAGTATTGCAAAGAAGTTGAATGCACTGCGTACGTTGGCGACTTCAATCGCAACAGCGTATTACCGACATGTCACAACTCAGTATTCCTACGGCTTCCCCATTCCTACTGCTTACACCTCAGTCACGTAACGTGCACTCTCGCATTAATGATTGAGAACCAGCGAACATAGCGCCCCCATTTCGGGATTCCGCGTGGTAGTGTTCGCTGTGTCGCAACAGATAGGTCGAACTAACTGGTATACTCGGAAGTCTACACAAGGCTCCTCTACGCTTACTCCTTAATTAAAGGGGGGGGGGGGTGGGGTTACCTGATCACTTTGGAGCATGGCCAGGAGGAGAAGAGCGGATGACACGCACTGTAGAAGCTTCGTTACGCTAACACCCCCCGCCGCCTTCAGTATCCGCCACTGCTAAGGGCGATACAGAAAATTCCGATGTTTGACGCCCGATGCGTTAACTTTTCCCCCGACCAGCTCTTGGAAAATACTACCCTTGACCACGTAATGCCGCTCGGATTCCACCTTAGCAGGCGTAGTGCCACACCGTTGCTGTAGCGATATCAGTGTGAACATGACCGCCGCTGTAAAAAGAAATATTAAAAAAAATCGACGCAACTTGCACTAGTGGTGCAAGGCTGGAGAAACAGAGGAGCTCAAGAAAGTTTATATCACCTTTAAAATAATATAGTAAGGGGTGCATATGCGTGTACCCTTTGTGCTTACACCCGAGCAGCCGCGAAGGCCGGCTTAACCGCTAGAACGTCCTCTCTGCGCTGGTGCATCTTTTACAGGCGGTGCGGTTTTTTTTTCCTTGGTGTCTTTTTTTTTTTTTTTGCTAACACCACCGGACCAAGCTCAAGCTTAAACAGCTTTTCTTTCGCCTTTAAAACGCGTAAACAAACTTACGTTCCTGAGGATTTTTTTTTCTGAATGTAAATGTGCTGGGGCGAAACATTTTGTAGGGGAAGTGGGGAAGGACCGTACGTCCAGATTGCTCTCCTGCTAAAGGAAGCCGTTGCCTAGAAAAGTGTATTTCAAATACTATACTCGGTGACATTATGAAGTGTAGGGACGTCTAGTTTTGGTTATGGACGTAGTCATGAGTAGGCCGACTGCCTGCTTGAGAGCTAGCTTTGCGTATGGGTCGGTTCAATTTGCGTCTGTTATGGCCATGGCGATGCAGAGTGTCGCACAATTCAGTTTGGATGTGCTATGAGTACTTGGAGGACCCTGTACTTCCCTTCCATGGAAGACGCTGTTTGGTAGACGCGTGCCTTAACAGAGATTGTCTAAAGTTTTTATACTGTATTAAACTAAGGAGCTATTTTTCGACAGGAGGTGCCGGTGTGACAGAATGGTTGTTACCGCTGTCTTGCAACGCAACTTTTTCGTCACCAGGGATCCCAACGTTCGTAGACGGTACCAGGCAGAAAGAAGGCGTTGCTTCAGCCTGCCACCAAAATAGACACGCGTGGGACCCAAGCTAACGGCAACAAAGAGACTGGTTAGCTAACCGCGTGCACGCTCAACACGATGTCAGCGCACTCCGTCAGCTTCCCCTCAGCAGTGCAAGGACGAGCGAAGTCGACGGGAATTCCGCGTCCTTGAGGGCGCTGTCTAGTAGCTCGCCAGAGTCCACTTGGCGATGGGCGAGCTCCCGCCGAGCGTGGATGATAGGTAGCAATTAGAGGGCCTGAACGTGTGCGAGTTTTGACATTCCGTCCGGTGGCACTGTTCCAACGGCCACTGCCCGACGCGCCCAGGAGCTTCTGAGTCCCACGCTGCTATACAAGGAGGAGCTTGTGGCGCCAGCGGCCGCTGGAGTATACTTGACATTTAGGACGCGCAGGTAAAGGGAGTAACTAAAATAGCCACGCGCTGACTAGCCTAACGCGTTCGCTAACGTTACTATACGTTGCGGCGGGGTGCTAACTTGCCTGCGTTAACCGTTCGGGACAGCGCCATGTGCGCAGAAAAGCCTGCAGCGCTCTACCGTCACGTAAACGGCTTCTGATTCACACACGTCCCTCAAGTCTTGCGTTTTCGTTATGTCTCGCGGCGTCTCAGTCAACGAACTTGAATTTGGCTTCTTTTTAAAACGATAGTCTTTTTTGGGCTACTTAAACGCAGAAATTTCGGTCTGGCTGTGTCAGTCTGTGACTCACTTTTACCCGGCCAAAGTGAAACAGAAGCTGCGCCATAGTCTTATATACCCACAGTCAAATTTAAACGTATAATCCGGTGTCAGTGTTCGTACTTGTCAACATTGTTGAGCAAGAACAATACATTAGGCAAATATAAGGCAGAAAATCAATACATGAGGGATATTTGCAGTGTTCATTTATACAAAACTTCACGGATGCTTGGTTTTTGCGATATCAAATCAAATACTACATCAAGAGCACAAACTCGTCGCCTGCTGTTGCCAGAGGTACTAAAGCTCGTGGCGACATTTAAGAAATCAAACGGCAACAGCAACCAAAGCTTTCACTAGATATAGGTTCCATGTTCCGCTTGAAATGCACGTGGAGAAGGGCTACGTGGTTCTATAAACGTTGTAGTAGGGCGACTCAATTCATGCGCGTCTCCGCCGTACGGCAGCGCTGGCATCGAGGCACCCGACTCGGAGCAGTGGAACGCGGTAAATTTAAATCGACTTGAGCAAACCTCTAGCGTGTTTACCTTGCGAGGGGCGCGACAGGAGAGGAACGGCATCACAGGTGAGCGGGAAAGCGAAGGGAGGCATTTACTTGGCAAACCTTTCGTCGACATTTGTGACGAAAGGAGTAGATACCCGGCCATTTTTTTTACCTGGGGGGAGCACGCCATGTCCGCAAGGACTCTGTGCACTATAAAGGGGAGAAACTGTATGGATCGTCTCATTAACTCCTTTTTGCCGCGAAAACAGACGAAGCCCGCGTCAACGCGTTGTTGCTCATTGTTTTTTGTCTAACCCCGAGCGCCTGAAGCCCGTCGCAATACAGCTTTTCACTCGCTCACTCTAATACTACTACACGTGCAAAAGATGGTTCGGAGCTGCATTCACACTTCCTTGCTTCAAAGGGGCTCGAAAGACAAGGAAAGCTCTTGGTATCAGTTATAGGCGATAAATTAAGTATTCCCACTCATAAGAAAAAGGCCCTCTCTACAACAGTATGTATGACCTCTTGTACAACACTTCATAAGATAGCTCACAGCTTGCGCTTCGTCATAAACATGCCCCATTTAGCTTTTTTTTGTCTTGTTGTAATACTGATCTCTTTCAAATAATAATCGACCAGAAACTTGTTGGCAGTGATTTATTCATAAATGACACCAGAAATCAATCAATTCCAAACCGAACCCGCCGCATGGTGGCTCAGTGGCTAAGGCGTTGTGCTGCTGAGCACGAGGACGCGGGTTCGATTCCCGGCCGTGGCGGTCGCTTTTCTGAAAGAGGCAAAAAGCGAAAATGGCTGTATGTACGAGATATGTGCGCACGTAAAGATCCCCAGGGGGTCAAAATTGATCCGGAGCCCTACACTATGGCGCGCCTCATCCCTGTGTAGCGTCGGCGCGTTAAAACCTACCATCAATCAATCAATCAATCAATCACATCAATCAATCAATCAATCATCAATCAATCAATCAATCAATCAATCAATCAATCAATCAATCAAATGAATTCCCAAACCGAACTTCCAGGTAGACCGCCAGCGATGGTGTTGTGAGATATTCGCCTGTTTTGGGATCCAGATACTGGGAAGGTAATTCTCGTGATGTCGATGAGAACAGTGTGCAGAAATAAATTGTGCATCATATGGTTTTAGCGTCCGTTGGGTGTTTGCCTCTTGTCGTTGTGGCAGTGCCATTAAAATACGCCGCGCGTCCGCTAAAACACGCATGATTTCCAAACATAACAGTAAAGTTCGTAAGGTCGATTACACGAACACTTAGACTACGCCTTTGAACTGAGGAAATACGCTCCGCTTATCGTGAGTGATAACGGAGAGGGGTGAAGGAGGGTGCTTAATGTGAAGAAATACTTCTTTTTGCAAGGAAGCTACTAAGTAAAGCCTCTTTCGCAACACACCAACGAAATCCTTCGTTCATTCACTGATATTGGCTCCGTGTCGTCGTTTGTGTCGCTCGCTTCTTCTTCCCCGTTCCCATTCCTCGAATCTCCGTCTTCTCTTTTCCTTCTCCGTCTCGTGTTTTCGCCATGCCTTCCTTCAACGCGGCCTTCTTCGGCTAATCTTGGCTCACCTGTGGGCTGTAAACATAGATAAGGGAAGATACATCGCCGCTACAGGCGCCTCCATGCACGCGCGCTTTTTAAACACTTGCCGGGCTCCGAAGGAAGCGAGTAAAACAAGGAAGAAAAAAACCGAAACAGAGAAGAAAACGGAGAAACATTCGAGCTGCTGGAATGTTTCCAGTTCAGCTTTTGAAATGGCAACGCATGCGCGCCTTTTGCGTGATGTTTATTGTTTCTTTTTAGTGGTGGTGGCTGCCGCATTTCGAGCTTTCGTAAGCGCGCCTTCTATCGAGCCGTCCTCGAAACTTACACAACACAAACAACAACGACAAAAACATAAGAAAATGGGGGTCGTAAGTGTGAACGCATTCACAAAGCGAACAAGAGGAATGGGGTAAAACAAGGAGGGTGAAATGACTCGGTTAATCTTTTCGTTAGCCTCCAGTTACTTGTACTGGCCGTGGTCTATTCTTCTTGGGGAACGCCGTTGGCTTTGTGATTGCCGTGGCCGTCAAAGCTTTAATAGCCTACAAGATTCGGTGCCTTAAGCTCGGCAACTTAACTGATCGTCAGATTATGCGATAACTGATGTTCTCGCATTTACACATGACGGTCTTCTTAGTTTTTTTAGGGGCGAAGCAACTTAAGGTCGAGGCTTGGCCGGCGTCTGGCGTCCGGGCTCACGGCACAGTACCGTGTAAATCGAAACATCTGGGAACAAAAGGTTGGCAAAAGGTTAACAAGAACAACATAAAGGGTTCACTAAAGTTGAGAGAGAGAGAGAAGAGAGAGAGAGAGAGAGAGAGAGAGAGAAGAGAGAGAGAGAGAGAGAGAGAGAGAGAGAGAGAGAGAGAGAGAGAGACGTGTTGCGCATGCGTGAGGAGCATTGGATTGGATTGAATTGAATTGGATTTGCATTGGATTGAAATGAATTGGATTGGATTGGACTAGATTGCATTGGATTAAATTGAATTGTATTGGATTGGATAGGATTGGAAATCGTTTCAGCAGCTGTAAGCACTCTCACGGGTGATTTACGATAAGAACAATCCCCAGTGCTTCGCCCACTCGTCATGATTCACTTCGTGGAGATGCGTGAATTTTTTTTTACCTTGACCAGAAAAACAGTGCCCGTGGTGGCAGCCGAGCCCGTGACCTTGTGCCCTTGTGCACGATGCCCTTGGTGTTCGTAGTAGTGGCGTAGCCAGAAATATATTTCGGGGGAGGCGGAAGGGGGGGGGGGGGGAGCGTTATACGCCACTGGGAAAATAAAGAAAGAGAGAGAGAGAGAGAGAGACTATGCCAGACGCCCAAACAATATAATGTCCTCTTTCTACATGTATAAATTTTGAAGGCTGTTGAGGCTGTCGATTGAAGTTGAGCGTATGATCGTACGACTCCGTATTTTGGGTTGTCCAACTTCTCGACTCTATTTCCACAAAATCCTACAGAGCGTCAAAAAATTTTATGTGATTCAAACGAAGAATAGGGCGTGAGTTCCCAGGTTCTTTGAAAGGATGCGATGCATATACTGTCCTAATTGCGTGAGGGCCATGCGCCATGCGTAATTGTTTTAATTTGTGAGCATCACTCGTTTGATCATATTGTCTTGGCTCCGTCGGGGGAAAACGCGCCGTCCCAAAACCCGCGTAACCACGAAAAGACGCCAGGAACCTGTCGTCAAAATTCCCATCGGCTGTGAACGGATATTTAAAAAAGAATTAACGTATTACCCCATGAGTGAATGTCTTCCCAACAAGGCGTTTGAGTAGAACAGTGAAGCCGACTTTAAAAACTCAAAATGACGTAGAATGGGGCTAGTTGGTACGGGTTCATATTGAATCGCTGGGGTATTGCGCTGGGTTTAAAAACTCGGTGTAAAGCTTAAATTTTGTAAAACTGCCCTTCCCACATTGTGTGTTGCAGTTAAGCCTACTCATAAAGGAGAAAAAGAGTGTTTGTGTGTTTAGCGACATCATACACTCAGCGACACTAAACGGCGCGAAGTAATGCTCGCTCGTTCCCTTACCATACGAGAAAACTTGGGTGCCGCCGAAGTTTTTGGTCACGTTTCAAACACGACGTTAGTGTAGTATTATTAGTCTTAGTGTATTACCGACATCCTACTCTGCATTACCGTTAAGTACGAGCGTGTCGACAGGCGGTAGAAAATAAGCGTTCACACCCGCTCACAAGCTTTTTTCGCGAACCACCTGCACGAGTGTACACTGCAGCTGTGGCTCTCAGGTTTGGGTGTGCCGGGGAACCTTTCAGGTGTTAGACAAAAAGAGACCCCACGATGAGGAAGGTTAATTGTTGACACGTATCATATTGTTAAACAATTACTTCCTGCAACGAAAGTTACCTTCACACGTATTCAATGCCCCTTTTGTGTTACTGGCATTCTTTCAAAGCTTAAGTGCTGCGCAAAAAGCCGACTTTAAAACGCGCGCTATGCGGAGAACTCAAACAAATGTGCCATACGCTAACGCCATTTTATTGCATTGTAGCAGCGTCCCTCAATGATTGTAGGCAAGGATTGCCGAAAAGAAGAGGAGGAGAAAATTATAGAGAGAGGAGATAGTTTTTTGGAGGACTTCGTGGACCTCCTAAAAGCGCGGACTTCCGTTGCACGTTAGTCCGTACTGCACGTAAGTCCGTACTGCACGTAACTTATAGCTGGTATATTCGCCTAAGACTACGTTTCCAAGTTGCTCACAAGCACCATGTAAACTGAGGTGCCGTATTTGGTCGGTAATGGGCCAACCCTTGCGATCATCTCGAGCTGTGATTATCTGCGATGCACGAAACGGGAGATACTTTCAAACAGCGATGAAACGGTTTCCAATTGTGCTCAAGTAATTCCCCTGGCCTGTAGAGTATTTTAAATTGCCGAACGTGATGCGCTGATTTTTTTTTTTTTTAGAGCGGGTGCATTAAACATAAACATTTCCGGCTCATGTTTCGCGGCTATAAACGCTTCACGCTGAAACCAATATTTTAGTTTCATACTTGTTTGAAACCTTCATTTTAAAACATCCATCGTTAAGTACCCCGTTATGCGTAATGACAGAAATCATGACACGCGTATAGATTTTTTTTGGTGACGAATCATGTAGGTATTTGTTTTTAGCTACGCCCGTTAAATTCAATTTTCAATTTGTTTATTTTTCACCAAATCAATACACCAGGTGAAAAATGGTGAAAAAATGGCGGCCGAAAAAAAAACTGCAATAAAGCAGCTTGACTAGCAGCAAAGAAGTGCAAACACAAGACATACATACATACTGTTGGATGATTCATTTCCTACTGGGTAACATTTCACACAGGGAAAAAAAACAGAAAAAAAAACGAGATAGCTGAGGAAACACGGTAAAACGCAATTAGAAACAGTATTTATTCACTTTAGAACAAACTAAATGAAGGCGTTCTCGATTTAATCTCGAATTTAAATCGAGAACGACAGCCGTTTATCACGACTATACGGTCCCTTGATACCACCGTGTATTCGGAATCGCGGCATTTGGTTTAATTTCAAAAGTGCAGCTACGTTACTTTCCTGTCAGACTGAAGGCAACAATTTCCGACGCTCGTAAATTAATTTAATTAATCGTAACGACAACTACTAGTCGCTGAGCCACGTTTTGCCGCGGTTTTGTCTTCTAATGTTTCTAATGTTTCGGATAATAAAAAGAAATGTCGCCGCACGATACCCTGTCAAAAGATATGCTTCGCATAAGAACTCCACCTCGTCTGGGAATGACGGTTCGTTCAAATCTGTACGCCGCGCATATAAAATGCGCTCGTGCAGCGATCGGAACTTCGTCGTCGCTTCTATAAAGCGCCGCTTCTGCTTTCAAAAAGAACACGGGGCGCCCCCGGTCGATATTTAGCGAAGTTAATGGGGCGGCGCGACCTGCCCCTGCACACTAATGCCTCACTTGCTCACGTCGATGTCGATCGGTATGTGAACAGCGTCGCCGCTCGTACTGCACACGCCTTCTCGGGTTGGGAAACACTCTCTTCGCGACGGCAACTTGTTCTTAGCTCCCAAGGCCGGCCGGACCGGCGGGCCTGTTCAAGACGCTTTACGCGTCGTGGGCGTACTCCGTAACGATGTGTCAGCTTTTCGCGGATTCACACCCGCTGCCTCGCACACTAAAGCGGCGACACTTTCGCAATAGTATTATGATGAAGCGTTTTTGTGGAGACAGCCTGCTCGGAAGCCGAAAAACTCTTCCTGAATTTAAAGTGCATGCGAAGGTGAGAAAGGCGCTCGCTGTGTTAATTTTTATTTAATGGGGTATTTGCTCACTTCTGACTGCTGCTCTTCGATTCATTTTATCTACTAATCCTGTTGGCCAGGGGTGGGAGTTTTCTTTGAATATTCAGACAACTAGGACAGCGGTCGCGGCAAGGCGTGACGAGATTTCACTCTGGTTACGTTAATGCCAAGAAAGACACGTGAAAACTTGTTTTATCTGATGCGAATTTCGAAAATATAAGTTTCACTTGCTGATCAAGAAGAAAACGAACAAAATAACAGAACAAACAAAAAGCGTGTTTGAGACTGATGCGTGCACGGCAGTCCTTTATTTGCTAAAGCTATATAGGAAACGGCTGTTTATTTTCACGAAGTCGTGGTCAGCTGTGGAGGATGAATCTGTGGCTTCTGAGTCTGGAAAAGTATTCACGCCATAGGGTTGCCATCCTAAACGTTTCAGGCGCGGCCGTGGTTGAGGAAGTTTGCCGCTTGTATAGTTGCTTACGCTGTGAATGACCACACACACACCACCACACACACACACACACACACACACAACACACACACCACACACAGCACACACAGCACCACCACACACACGCACACACACACACACACACACACAGCACACACCACCACACACACACACACACACACACACACACACACACACACACACACACACACACACACACACACACACAAATACGACTGATACGGAGTTGTGAAGTGATGTTATGTACACAATGAGGGCGATAAGAGATAAGAGCCAGTCCGCGTCAGTCAGCTGGCAGCTAGCCACCAGGTTCTCCTACCTTCGGCTCTTCCCCTAGATGCGCCACAGCATGGCAACTGTCCCGCCAGTGGAACATTGGCCAGTCGAACTTGCCGCTCGCCGTGACAATATTATACTTGCCCTGACGAAGGCAACTCTTGTTGACCGGATTGGCTCATATAAATTGCATACTGTGAGCGATGGTGGCGTTGCTTTAATGTGATACGCTGTGCAAGCGTTACCGTCACTATCACGGCCAGTGTGAGCACCGAAGGGTACACTTCCCAATTTCTTGTACTCACACCCCATCGCCATTACCATCTGTAAATGATAATCATCATCATCATCGTTGGACTCGCGCTCCCCGGAACGTTCGGTCTGAGCAGGATAATAAACGTCGTCTCAGGGACCTCGTCCCTCGCTCTCTATGCATACGTACATGCATACGTACATGCGTACGTACGTACGTACGTACGTACGTACGTACATACATACATACATACATACATACATACATACATACATACATACATACATACATACATACATACATACATACACATACATACATACATACATACATACATACACATACATACATACATACATACATACCCATACATACATACATGCATACATACGTACGTAAGTACATACATACATACATACGCACGTGCATGCATGCATACATACATACATACATACACACATTCATACATACGTCAGCTCGCCGACTTCGTTAAATCCAGGAATTCGTTACACAGAGGTTCGTTACATCCAGTTTTAGCTGTATTCCCTCATTGCCCACGGCCTCGCTCGAGGCCAAATTTATAAGGTGAAGAGGAAGTGTTTTTGCACTCGTTGCAAACTGCTCGTGAGCTCCAGGGGCCATATTCCACGGCATTTTATGGCAGTCTTTGCGAACCACCAAATAGGCGTCTCCATATTCAATGAACCACTACCGTGTACGAATTCGTCGAAGGGCCGCGAACAATTCTTTCCGTCACACTCGCCGATCCAAAGCGTTCGTCAGGCTTCGTTCGTTAGGGATAATTATTTTCCGGCCTAATTACTGCTTTCCGCCCCACCCTAATTAGCAACACGATTACACCCGAGCCGCGTTCATATAGAGGCATACGAAGCACTGCTCTTTGGCAACTGGCCAGCAGAGCAAATTGCACTGTCGCGGCGACTTCCTCGCATTGATTCGTTCGCCGCATGCGATGGCGATGTGCCATGCATAACCAAGTCGTTACCCGCGCCAGTATTACAACGAGTCACTTAGATGGAGGAGAAGATAGCTTTGTACAACGCATGGTAGGAGCAAGGTCTCCCGCCGTGCGGTACAGCTGCGTCGAATCATTAATCATAAAAGGAATGGCGACATTCTTTTTTATTCGAGTATAGCTCTCGCAACGACTACCGTTATCTGGCCCTCCACGTCCGCGTACAGGCCGAGCTCGCGCCGTGTGGGAAGTGCGGCACAGTGTGTCCTTCGCACCGAACGTCTTTCGCCGCAGGAAGCTCCTTGGGACGGACTCACGTCTCGCAGACCAGACGGCGCCGCGCACTCAATGCCAAGGGCGAAGCTGCAGCGATGCCGCAGCCGTGTCCGGGGATTAGGAATTTCCTCGGACTCGGCAGTCTCCCGTTGGCATTGAACACCGCCGCTGCTGGCTGAAGTACTTAGCTCCATTGAAAATGAACCACGCAGCTAAACTTTCGGACACCAGTTGTTCCTTTTTATAGGCCTGACACTTGGAGTGGCGCGAGTTAATTCGCATGAGTGTCACTCCGTTAAAACAAATCATTGGTAGGTGCACAAGGTGTGCGCCTCCGTAGTTGATGATGATGGTTGGTGTTTAATGGCGCAAGGCCCAAGGCAAAGAGCAAATGTCTAGTGAGTGATGTAACCGTAAATACTAAAACCTACGAGTAAAAGTAAGAGTGACACAAAACAAAAGACAATGGAGGTGACTGGCGTGGGCCAGGATGATTGCGCGTGATAAGACAACAGCTGCAGAAATTTTATCTCTGCTAAAAACTTAACAAGACGTTGGACAGAGAACACGCCTCCGTAGTAGTCGTTTCAACCGCGTCAGTAAAAGGCTACACCTGGGCTGTGAGGCGGCTGTAGCGGGTACTCCGGATTAATTTTGACCTTGGGATTTTTAACGTCGCCGAAATCTAACGCACAAGCGTTTCTGCTTTCCGCGTCTGTCAGAAAAGCGGCCGCCGCGGCGGGTAATCGAACCCGCGTCCTTGGGGTTTCCAGCCCAACGCCTTAGCCACTGAGCCACCGCTGCTGATGGCCGGGCCAATGCAACGTCGGCAATGAGGGTAACTCGCGTTTCGGCATTGCCAGATCATGCATCTAGATGCGATGCTATTATCGTGTGGCATCCGAATGTTCGAATAGATTGTCCCGGCTATCGCTTCTGAAAGGCATCGGTCTGTGCCATGAAATGGCGAGAAGGTGGCGCTTGTCTCGATCGGCGGCGATCGTCTGCTTCCGTTCCAACACCAGCGGACCGTACCTCCCCGCGCTTTGACGATTCGTTCCGCAGTGCGACACCGGCCGCTTTTTTAAAGCGAACGCTTTCTCAGTGGGACTCATGACGTCCTGTCAAAACAGTAATGGATTCCACCTAGCCGGGTGGTCGACCGGAAACCTCGGAAAGATCTTTGGGCCCACGGCGCGTGCGGGAAACCAGGCTTCCATTGTGTCGAAAACGGTTACTTAAAGGAACGGCACATATAGAGCCGTTCCTTGTATTGTCCGCGTCTATTTTCTTACCTTGTATTGCCGCTCTTTGTATTGTATGTGGTATTGTCTTACCTATAGGTAAGACAATACAACCATCGATCACGAAGAAGGAGTACAATAGTATACCTTTGTCTCATAAACCCCGAATCGGTATGCATTTGAGATCGCTCGTACATGCGTTTGCTTAGTGCGTGAAAAACCGTCGCATCGGTTCGTTCTTCGCTTGCAGTTGGGGACTTTGAAGGTATGGCGATCGACTGGACCCGCTTTCCTTGATTGGACAAAGCTTTCGCGCTTCTATCAACTTTCTTTAAGAAGGGAGGGTAAAGTTTTTTAATACGACAGTATTTCTTAGGCTGCTTAAACGCTATAATTTTCGTCTGTCTGTCTGTATGTATGTCTTTCGCACGATTCAGCCGCCCTGCCAAAATTTAAAAGAATTTATAAGCGAGAAGTTTATGTAGGCAAAGCATTTCCAAACTAAATCTGGTAGCATACTTCGTACTTGTAAACATCGTAGAGCAAAAAAACACATTAAGCATTTTTTGCGACAAAATATTAATACATAACTGGTACGAGGCAATGTTCTTCAAATTGAACATAGATGGGCGTTCGATATTTTCTAGCAAATTTTTAAAAAATGTGCGTTGAAAAAAACATTTTGGACCAAAACACAAACATAGCTCGCGTCCGACCCTAGACAGCGTGACGGCATTTTAAGACCAACAGTTACGAAACGTCTCCAACAGATGGCGCAGCAGCAGTGAGAATGCGGGAAAATTGAATCAGATTGAACAAACCTCCTTCACGCACTTGAAGGAGGCGACCGAGGCAGGAGGGTATCAGCGTGAGAGGTTGGCGGGGAGGGGGAGGAGGAGAAAGGAGAGGAAGTTACGGGGCAGAACGGCGGAAGACTATCGTCTTTCGGCGACATTTGCAGGGAAGCAAACAGATACGCGGCCATTTCGTTTCTTTTTAATCTTCTGATGGTAGCTGTCAGCCTGCGCAGGCTGACGTATAGTCGTGACGTCCCAGTGCATGATGGGACACAGCGTCTCGCAGACATGCATGGCCTAATCCGGCACTGACATCTCCGCTGTAGAACGTGCTACGTTTCTACTGTTACACTCTTAGGAAAAAAGGACTAAAACAAGGACTAAAATACAGCTGTTAGTCTTCGCGGGCAACAGTTCATCTTCAATGGGAGTATCTGTAGCAGAGTGTGTGCCGTATACTTGTACCCGCTACAGTAGTAACCGATGCATTACAGTTGTGTACGACCCATTTTATGCAGCATCCCCAAATTGAAGGGTTGAAAGCGCATGATCTTCTATGGTTCTTACGATATAATCAGTTGCAGCTGTAAATTCAGGCTCATCGGAGTTCTTTGAGAAATAATTACTCTAGGGTTATTTAGTGTAATGGAAAGTATTTTTTGCGCAGTTAATATGAAGGGCGAAAGCCAAAATCGTGCGCAGTTCTAAGATTAGCACACTACTCTACCAGGTTACCGGGCCATGCAAACTATCGGCAAGTTTGAACAACGAATTACGTGTGAGACATAACTGTTTTTGCGATGGTTGTACTATGTTCCTGAGGGTCGGTCTTTTGAGCGTGGAGGCTAGGGATAAGTAATAATGAAGCCTTTTTTTTGTTGTTGTTTATCCCGTGAAAATAGGTAGGTCAACCGTACTTACCTGCCTATTTTGACGCACCGGCAGTTTGAAGAGCTTGAAATGCCCATTCCGGAACACTCGGTTCCGAACGGGGCAAGTAGGCGACGCTGCCTGAACGCTGTCGAGGTCCCAAAAATTGAAACACCGGAAACGTTTTTCACTCTCGCAAGATTAAGTTTCGAAGTCCTGGGCCACCGAAATAGGTTTCGACATAGTTGTAGCTAACACTGCCGCATCTCGTTCCCTTCGCAAATGCCCACTCAAAATTTCCCGCGCATATTTTCGCTATACCATGTGTCTTCCGTGAGGAGGGGAGCCCCCAACAGCGCTCGAGTCAATCAGCAGTCTATAGGAGCAGCCCTTTCGGAACGCGCGCCCAGACAGATAAGGAGTGAATAAGTGAATAACCTCTTGCACGCGAGCCCCTTTGACTGCTCCCTTTCAAGCACACAAGGGAGGAAGGTGCACGCGAGAGCACGACGCCGCTCTTCCCGCCAAGGCGGCGCCGGAGCAAAGAACAAAGCTACACTCCTTGCATAATGGAGTCGCTAATAATAAATGATGGATAAGATGAGGGAGGGGCCGGCGCTCGGCGTGGAGGAAAAGTTTGTGTGCGCTCCTGCTATCTCGTGCGGATCTTCTTCCGCAAGACGAAGGCCGCAGTCGCAAAGATGGTTGTGCTCGGAGGGAGAATGCGTTTTTGCAGCATCGGCGCTGTTTCCGGGGCGTTGAGACGTTGTTGTGGTCCCGTATGCCCACTTTATAAACAAGGCCTGCAGTCAGTTCTTGATCAATGGTGCTCTGAGTCCGCTACTCGTTTCGGTTTCCTAGCAAATTAGCCGTCCGCTGCTGGGCGCGGAACGCGTGTAGTTTCATTGGACAGCCTTATCGGAGGGATTATCGGAGACTTATCGAAGCTTTAAGCAGCTTATCGAAGGGAGCCAACCGCGGAAGCTTCTTGCGCGTGCCGGAATTTCGTGCGCAGTTTATAACTAGGGTTTAAATCTTTCGGGTTAACTGAAAAACGAAACGAACGCCAATAAAAGTGCGTCGAAGACATTTGTAAAAAAAGTTGGTTATTACGAAGAAGGTCACATCTTTAGACTGAGAGTTGGGCTAGCTGGTTGCTTGAATACTACTGGGTGGAGGAACATATGGGAGAAGCCTCAGTCTTGCTGTAGACACAGCAGGATGATGATGATGATGATGATATCTAAGTTCTGGCTTTTAATACTTAATTAATGACTACCGCTGGCGTCTCCTTTATCGCGGTTGCTTAGCTTGCTGTTCTTGGGGTGTTTCTCTTTATGTCGGTCGGGATGACGTAATGTGCGTGGGGTGCGAGGCGCAGCCGTGGGAGCGCTCTTCGCTTTTAATCGTTTTTTTCTCAGGAGGATGATATGCGCGTGTAGCCGAAATGAATATCTGCAGCCTGGAAAATGTCCATTTCGTTTCTTTTTTCGAAGCCTGAGCGGCACTTTTTTTTTTTCTTTCTTTTTTTGTATCGTGGTGGGAAGATGACGATATTTTGTGTGAGCGTATTGAAGGGGTCACGCTAGTTAGAGGCCCTCGGTAGGGAAACATGAGCTGCAAGGTCACTGGAGGAGTTAGCAAGTGTGAATGGGAAAGCGGGACGCACGGTCTGGCGTGCTTGTACTGGCCAAACTAGGAGGGAGTGCGCCAATTCGTTACACGTCTGTCGCCTCGTCGACGGCGACCCGTCAGGGAATGGACGGCAATCGCTATCGCCATCGGCAGCCCGTAACGGCTTCACGGAAAGCGGGCACGCGCTAACAAAGAAGGGCATTTCTCGGTGCGCAATGTGATTATCGGACGGCACGCAAGACGGACAGAAGTCTGGTGTTTAGCGCTGATAGTTTGGCGGTTATTCTCTGTTGCTTGTCGGTTTGTTTGTTTTAACATGTGTTTAAGGAAGCGTCTTTGAGTACCGGGATAGAGGGGATTTTGGATCACGTGGTCAATTGTGCACGCACCTAGGATTGGTTGTCTCTTGTGGCCAATCAGCGGGTTAATGTGGATTAATTGACGGGCCCTTGTTTCCCGCCATTGGAATTCAAACCAGGGTCTATCGGGTTTAAATGCAACCCTCTACACTACCGCCCGTTTTCGAAGGGAAGGAAAACTGCTCGGAGTCTATCGCGTTTCGCAGCCATGGCAACGCCCAGTCATAGCAACGATACCAATGTAACGCTGCACCCATAGCAACCATTGCGACGCAATTACGGCGTGCGCCCCTGTCACTTTACCTGTAGGTTAAGGGACAATTGCGTACAGCTAGATGCGTACAAGGGCGTACGGTTAAGCAGAGTGCGTACAGTTAGATGGTCAGGGCCTCTTTCGCCACCCATTTGCAGCAGTTCACGCTGCTAAGAGTGAATACGTAGCGGAGAGGGGCGCAGCCGCCAGATGCGTGCCTGCGCATGTCATTCAATCATTTGCTGACCTTATGCCGCCTCCCGTACTATCGTTACTGCAAGGGCTCCGAGTGGGAAACGCAGACGCTGAAATGCCGAGCTACAGCAAGCGTGTCGTCTGCGGAAGAAAGAACTGACGGAGGCACAAAGTCCCGCGACTTCAACCAACAATCACGGAACGAAAGATGAGGAACGATGGCGTTCTGATGCAGCGAAGCAGCCATGCTACAGGGGAAGCCGCACTGCAGGACAAGCCCAGCAATACAAGCGCTTGGTGCCGAACATCACTGAACTCACTTGGATCAGAACGAGACACGAGTCATGTTATCGCGAAATACATATCATCACAGGGAACGAAGAGCTGAGTTGGACTGTGGGAAAACTCCAGGTTATACGCGTTCATGCATGGCGCGAAATGCCATCGTCAACAACGTGCCCACGTCGGTCATCACAAGCAGCACCCGCAGCAACCTCGCAACGAGTACTTTGGAGAAAAGTTTCTCGAAGACAAATTCAGACACTCATGTAACGTCCGAGACGATTGGATAGTTTCGGTACTACGTTACAAAGCGCAGCCAAATGACTTTGACACACTACGTGAAGCATTTCCTGGCTATTCAGTGTAAAGTATAGTAGAAACGCCAGAACCACAAAACAAAGGCACTGTATATAATACAAACTAATTGTCGAATTCGCCTAATCTACAGATGTCTCACTCCATTTCAATCGCTTCAATCGTGAGAGAGAGAGAGAGAGAGAGAGAGAGAGAGAGAGAGAGAGAGAGAGAGAGAGAGAGAGAGAGAGAGAGAGAGAGAGAGAGAGAGAGAGAGAGAGAGAGAGCTCAAAAATAGAGAAGCTAGCAAAGACGTTTTTCCAAAATCTCAACACTGACATGCTTCTCGCCGCGGGGAATGGGTAGGGGAGGATAGAAAAGGCCCCATAGGTAACAGGGCAGAAGAAAGAGGAGAAAAGAAGTAAAATGGAAAAAGCAGACTGCGTGCAGCTTGTGTAAGCAGCTAGTTCGATGAACATCACAATCACAGTAGTATCTTAAATAACTTCAGTGACGCATATCTCGTCCAGGTATTCAAATAACGCCACGAGTGCTTTGGAAGTTCCGATGATGCGTTAACAGTGCTACGAATCACAATTTCTCCGTCGCTGCGTCGGTATTGTAACGTCCCGCTGGTGTAAACTCGTTTTTCGGTTCTCACGATTATTTGGTGGTGTTTTAAGCCATCACACTGAACACCGCAGCTAATGACGACAAATTCCAGGCCCTTGCTAGCAGCTGCTTTGCATCACTCCCAAAGAATCTTCTGCGTGATATTTTAAACTTTGTTCACAGTAAGGTTTTCGTAAATAAGCATCCAGCATCGAAAGTATTCTCCATGTTTATCTGTCACTTTTCTGGTTGTTTTTTTTTTATTCTGTGACCCCGCTTAGTTGAGAGCGATGCTTTTTTGCTATTATGCCCGCGTTGTTACAGGGTTAATAAATAGGGCTGTGCGCAGTTGCAAACATTTACGGTCGTCTTTTTGCGTTGTTCTTTATTAACTATTGAGTCATGGTACTGTGGGACTTTAAACGTGGCTCTGGACATCGATTTAGGGCTGCAGGCTGCTTTCCTGTATGTTTGGGGCGCTGCGGAAAAGTAACCGACATAGGGTAAGGACGTACCGATTTAATAAATCAAAAAAAAAAAAACTTTTCATCTGTGTAGCTGTTCACAAATCTGTCGCTGAAATGCCGTTGCTTTCAGTCGACGATTTCTCTCGATATGATTGGGTGTTTTCAGGTCATTTCGCGTAGAGCAGGCGACCGTAGCGTTCGGCACACGTTTTACCGTTTGGAGCATGGAGGCACAAAATGATCGAAGCTAGCTGATTTTTTTGTTGTTGATTGCTCTCTTTTCTCCCAAGAATTGTAACGATTCGCTGCTGCCAGGAGCACCTACTGTATACTTTGTACTTAATATAATAAGATATAATTAAATAAAGAAAGTTATGAAGCAAAAGGCGCCTGTACTATCCGCGAAGTATGATGCAGCGAACGCTCACACGTCCTGGCTTCGCTCCCTTCTGGACCACTCGCCTTATGATCTTCAGTTCAGCAAAGGTTAACTTTTAACGAACTTGTA
Source organism: Haemaphysalis longicornis (assembly GCA_013339765.2). Lineage (NCBI taxonomy): Eukaryota > Metazoa > Arthropoda > Arachnida > Ixodida > Ixodidae > Haemaphysalis > Haemaphysalis longicornis. The sequence continues at coordinate 109,219,047 of CM023452.1, read as the reverse complement.
GTCGCCCGAAGTTCGTTCGCGAGAATTTTTAACGCGCCCTACTTCCCCTCTGATGATCGCTGTTGTCTTGCTGACGTTTAGCCTTTGCTACACCACACGATCGCGTGTCTGGCGCGTTATGACGCCGCTGCACGAAACTTTATACACCGGAGCAATCTGGGTCCGCGGACGACGCCGGAGTGAAGAAGCGTGCACGAAGCCGGCGGGAAAGAGATCGAGCGGGAACGGGCGTGGTTCCCGCCATTTTTTTTCCCCGCTCTTTTTGCCGCGCGGACACGCACCCCAGGGCGACCGGGGGTCCGGACCCCGCGACCTATCGGCTCAGAGAAAGTAAAGAGGAGGGAAAAAAGACGAAAGAGGATGAGGAGGAGGAGAAGGAGGGGGGCATCGCGTGCACCTGCCTTTCGGTGGTGGCTTCTGCCGTGCACACCAGGCCACCGCTGACGGACGCCCCCTTTCCCCACTTGTCCCCCTTGCACTGTGCCCGGGATTCAAGACGGCCGCCCCCGTTCCCTGTCATCGTCCGAGTGGCTTGCTGCACTCGACACGGAGAGTCCTTAGTTCCTTTTTTATTTTTTACTTGACACTGCGGACACGTGAGCTCTCACGTGCGACACTGTTCGAAATGGGCGCTGTCTTGCTGGGGTGACCCGCGTGGAAGAGCACACGATAGGCCGGGATGTCAGGGCGTGACTCTGAGTTTCGTAGTAGTCCTAATAGTGGTCAACAGCATGAACCGATTAATGCAGCTTTTGTTGCTTGCGCTCTTCGATTTCGTGTTCAGAGGCCGTCGTCTTAGCTAGTTGTTAGTAGTCACTAGTCTTTTTGTTAGTGGGCCCAAAAGCAGACGAATCAGACAATGCTTCGATCTGCAGCTGTCTGAGTGCGCTTGCCGCCTGCATTACAGTGCAAGTGCATAGGTCCGCCATTCCATACTCGCTTCCGCAAATCCTTACCAATAATTTCCTGGGCTGTTCTGTCGGACATCATAGTGTGAAAACGGAATTGTCTGGGTCAGGCACCAACAACATTCACCTACTTGGGGGGTCATTCTCGAACAATGGGCCTGCCGGATAAGCATTTCTTTGTTTTTGTTCCTTTTTCCGTGGCCACGCTCAGATGCGTTCGCTGTACAGTCCACGGACAAATGAAACGCTGACACGAAATATGAATCAGAAGACACACATGGCGCGGTTCCTTTCATCCGCGTCTACGCGTAGCCTTAACTTACAGCAACAAAGCTGAGAAATGTGGCTTTTCCAAATGTAACAATAGCGCGCCATTAGTGGACATCCACGGACAGTATTTTTTTCCCTCCAATTTTGCGTGTTCTGGTTCATATTTCTGTGTTCCCGTTTCATTTGTCTATGACTGTGCATGCGTCCAAAGCGCCACTCTAGGCGCCTATTCGAATTTCCCGGTAAGGGCACCTAAAAAAAAACTGGCCAAGCTCGCACTAAGTTCGCGCAAGGCTCTGAACCATAGCGGAGCTGGAGGATTTCTTTTTATGTAAGCACTGATGACACACCACCACTATTTGCATTAGGTTGGAAATTGTTTATTTGCATGTTCCATCGTCCTTTTTCACTGTGGTAGTAGTCATCGTCATATCCATCTATTTCGTCGTCTTACTCATGCACGCCTGGCGGGCCGGGATCGTTTTCTCCCCAAGCTTTCACATTTCTCCCAAAATGGAACGCGCCAGCACGCGCTAGAACCGGCGGCAACCGGCTTCGCGAACTGGGCGTCTGTAGCGCGAGCTGTCTTGTGCTCCCGCCTTGAGGCGCGGACGCACGTGACCTGTTTTCTTGGTATTTTTTGCGAGCGCCACGCACAAGCGTGGGCGACGCCGGGCGCTCCTCGTGAGACCCATGCTCACGTGCGCGTTAAAGGGCCGGAGTAACTATGGCCCAATTTTCTGATGACGCCGCACACCGCACGCATTACGGCCAGAAATGAGAGCTTCGCGGTTGAAATTCCTGCGTATGTTTCAGGCCTGTGGTGAACGCGTTTCGATTAGAACATCATTTCGATTAGAACAGCGGAAGCATAGGGGGTTGAAACTGTAAAAGTCTTTGTCACACGTGTTTGAAGCCTCCGCGAGGGGAGCGCCGAACGGAGGAGAACGAATTTGATAGTGCACTCGAACAGTGATGTTCCGTATTTGGAAGAATTCCCATTTCTAGGTTCGAAAATTCCCTATTTTGTAGCATTTTCCCCTGCAAGTTTCTCTAGAATTCCCTGCAAATTTCTCTGCATTCTCGTTTTGTAGCTGATAGTTTTTCGGTTTTGGGGTGTTAGCTGCAGCGCCACCTTTGTCTACTTAACGTAGCCTTCCTCATTCAGATGCCGTTCAAAAAACAAGAGTTTCGGCGGGAGCAAAATACCACTACATCTGCCGCTCAGCAGCATTTGAATATGCATTTCACGTTTTGTACCAAGCAGAATGTTACTTTGCATAGTTAAAACTGCCCAAATGAAGAAGAACGACATATTGTTGGGTAATTCCGGTAATTTTGGCTCAGCGCCGGAATTGCGGGCGCCATCTCTTGTTGGCAGCACGTGAAGCAATGCGCACCTGAACTGTTTTTTTTTTTGTATGTTGCGCAAGAATACACGCGAACAGGCTTCAGCCCTCAAGGCGCCGCAGTTTCACCCTTCAATAGGTCTCTCTCATGGAGTATTTTATCCTGTATGCTGTCTCTTGTTTTGTGGATCGGAAACGATCTGAGGTGCGTGTGGCTTGAGTAACCACGACTCTGGATATTTGAACATAAATCCTGCGAAGAGCAAGGGAACTTTTTAAACAAAAACAGAGTAATAAAGATTGCAAGGTCGGGTTTGCTGACATTATTTTTTTACTCCAAGACTCCTAAAATTTCCTGAATCTATTTAAGGTTCCGTTTTTCCCTTTTGGCCAAAATTACAACTGAAAATTCCCCGAAAAAGGGAAAAATTCCCCGCACGGAACATCACTGCACTCGAATAGACAGAGGACCTGTGACGTCGGCACGCCCGCGTGCATGAGGGAGCGCGGTTGGCTTGTGCGTTGCCCAGCGGGCGGGCTCAACAGCGACGTAGCTGATCGCGGAGGCCGTAGTATGCGTGTGCGTGTGTGTAATGGGGAAGAAGAAGAACATCATTGACGAGCGAGCATGCCGTGTCTTCTTTCCCAAAATTCAGCCTCGCGTGAAAGGCGTTCACGCGTTTTCCAACCCAGCAGTGAGTGAGTGAGTGAGTGAGTGAGTGAGTGAGTGAGTGAGTGAGTGAGTGAGTGAGTGAGTGAGTGAGTGAGTGAGTGAGTGAGTGAGTGAGTGAAAAATATCAAAGCGCCTTTTTAAGAGAAATATGGTTAAAACGAGCTTTCTCCCGTGCAACCTGAGTCAAAGTCAAAGTCCAAAATCCAAACTTCGACCGTGCCGGCCACGGCGTAATCGGATAGACGTCGACTTCGTAACGCGGGGGACACTGGCTGGATTCTGAACATGCGAAGCGTTTTCTTCTTGAGGAGCTTGATGCGTCTTCGCTCATCATCATCATCATCGTCGTCGTCGTCGTTTTATGGAATCCATTGCGTAAAGTTGGCATTCCTGCATTGCATTTTGGCGCGATACGGAACGCCATCAGTGAAGTATAGAAAGCTGCGCTTTAAAACCGTGGTTTGACTGGAGAGGTCGGTGTTGTGGCGAGCTTGGCTTGGTACTCCAGATGGCGACGAAAGGGGCGAAGCGCTCACATACACCGCTCTCTCTCAGGACTTACTAGGGGAAGCGGATGCGAACCTGCATATTTAGATCTGTTAAATTATGCCAAATGGCATACTATAGCAATTACAGAAAAAAAAAAGACCATGAAGTTTTGTGCGGTCGCGGATGCATACCCCGTACATCAGTCGAGCTTGTGTGCAGTGTTTTTTATTTTTTCCTTTATGCTGCGTGCGCTGAAGTTTCACGCCATCTGACGTTTTTCTCTCTTCCTCTCTTTTTTTTCCCATTTGCAGACGAACAAGAACGGGTGCAGAAGAAAGTGTTTATGAACTGGATAAACAATTTTCTCTCACAGGTGAGTGGCATTCGCCATTTAAGCATGTTTTAAAACCGCAGAGCCTGCTTTCCCGCAAGGCTGGTGTCCACTTTACGGGGAACACGTCTAGAAGGCAATGACCTCATTTCATCGTTATACGTTCCCCCGTTCGAATGGTTCCCGTAACTTGCGAACCTCGGACATTTTCAGTGGGTCAGCTTTTCTTTCCTCTACGAGTGCCATCGAATGAGACGTATACCACGCGTATTACCATGCGTATACTCCCTGCCTTCAAAGCCTGCGTGCTGACATGGTGAATTGTGGTTCTGTTGTATCAGAAATCTGTTCTTCGCTTCTATTTATTGCAAATCCAGAAATAAGTAATCATATGCGATCGTGCAAGGAAAACTTAATTTCTCGAAAACGCTGAGGACTACCTGAAACGTTCCGTATACACGGAATTATGGGAATACAAAATTTTTAACTACTGACGCACCACCGGATAAACTGGGATATGTGTCCGCAACACATGATATAGAGTACGGTATTACGTTAAAATTTCGACACCGTTTTATCTCTGTATGAGAGCCAGAAACGCCAAATCATCCCTCCTGAAAGGTTCCGTATATACGGAAATAAGGGAATATGGAGTACTTCCTAGAATGACACAAAGCCCCACAAAACAGAATATTTTTGAAACACAGGTGAACGAAATACTGCATATTTATACAAAAATTTACACCGATGTTATGTCTTAACTTACTAGAACCGCCAAATCATTGTCCGTATGAATTCGTAACGGAGTATACGGAAAACATAGGGAGCGTCATTTTTCTAAATATTGAAGATAAAAACACAACCTGTGCCAAGTTTTATTGCGCGAATAATGTGGTTTCCTGTTTTTATATAACATCTACTTTCGAGTGCTTGGTTTGGGCGCATAATCCGTATGAACTGTATTCCCATAATTCGTATATACGAACGTTTCAGTAGGGATGGTCTGCATGTTTTCCGTATACTCCGTAGTACGGAATCATACGGACTCACTTGTGGGCCGTATTTGCGCTTAATTAATAACAGGAAACACGAAGACTGTGTCAAGCGTTTTAAAATTTTGACAAATAGCTGATTCTTTTGTTTGGAAAATCATCTGCATTAGTTACGCCTGGGTCGAAATCTCGGTGGAATTCTATTCCATAATCCGTGTATACGGAACGTTTCCCTAGATGACGCTTTTCCGACAGGAAGCGATCATTTCAGTTTCCTGCCTGAGGCTCCTTTGCAATACATGTGTTGCACATTGGTGCATGACAATTCTGCAACACTTTTTTCAAATTTCTTGAAATCTAAATCTGGCAGAATGTAGTGCAAAGTCGTTAGGGGTCGCAAGTACCTAGCCAAATTACTGCTCAAAGATTTTTCTGTCTTTCCCGGTCTTGACGTACTCGACGGCTCGAATTACGTCGAACTAACCCATGTAGCGGCGTGGCCGGATTTCCTCAGTTGCAGCAATGAACGCTTTCGTATAGCACTTAAACGAAAAAAGCCACAAAAAACGAATCAGAAATGAAAAGGCGTATCTGGTGCGACGAGCAAATCCGCAGTGCCGCTCCGTGCTGGCGATAACTATAGGTTTCGTAGTGGTTCCAGACGCAAAGGAAAGAGTGAAAGCGCTCATCGAAGTGTTGCACGGTCCCTTTCAGGGGGAGATGGGATTGGTGGTGTATCTGCTCGCTCCGCTGCAAATGTCGTTGAAGGACGGCGGTCTCTGCCCCCTGCCCCTACGTTCCCTCTCTCCCCCTCCAGCCCCTCGGGCTCCTTCCCTCTCCTCCTCCCGTAAACAATGAAATGCGATTTTCTCAAGTCATTTTTCCCGCGCTCGCATCGCTATGACGCCATCTGCTTCTGTTAATTTTTATTTATGGACTCTAGGTGCGAAGACTGGGAGGAAAGTATTGATATTATTGATACAATTCTTCGAAAGCACTGCCGCTGGGAAGCAACTAGATGTTAAACTGGGGTTGCTAGAAATTTTAATTATCGTAATAATCGGTGAGCGAATAAACCTTCATTTCAACGGGCTTCAGACGCTGATGGCTGGGCGCCAGCCTGGTAATAATAATAATAATAATAATAAATAATAATAATAAATGAGCCTTGTTATAACGAACACTGTCATAGCGAATTATCGGCTATAGCGAACTAAATATGAACTTTGGTTGGTCACACTTCATTTCAGTGACACTATTTTTTTATAACGAAAGTGAAACCGTGTGAGAGCCGCGCGCACTATCGGATATAACGAAGAAATATTTGACCAGTAGGCTGGGAAGCTACTTGGAAAATACTCCCGGCGTCCGAGACTGCTGAAGAAAAGGCCCTTTTGTCGTGGGCACTGTGGAAAACGTCATCCATGCTCAGTGTTGTGAATAGGCATCATACAAAGATCACATCCTTCCTCGAAAAAACTGTAGTTGATTCCTCTCTCATAGGAATCGGTAAAACAGCGAAATCTGCAGCTGAGCATGATTTGCGGGTCGGCGGCTGTCTTGGGGGTGTGCTTGGCGAGTGACGTCCTGTTGGCGGGTCGTTTCGACAAAGGTGTACTGGTGCCATTTCCGGGACGGATATGACGTCAGAGAAATCTTGGTGTATCCCGGCATAATTTATAGAACCCGAAAACGAATAACCCGAAGTATAACCTACTCTTTAGCACTAAAGGTTGCTTCCCCGCAAAAAGACCCTGTGTGCATGGGTGTACCCTCTACAGGCCGCTTGCTCCGTTGTACTGGCGTCACTTCCGTGACGGATATGACGTCAGCGAAATCTTCGTGAAGCCCGGAATACAACACTTTCGTGTTAAACAGTGGGAACTCAGGCCTGTTTTGTCACATGAACTTTGTTCTGTTGTAGTTTCCCGTTCCACGTTCTGGTTCAGTGAGCTTGAATTGCCGAAAGAAGATAAGGGTTACCTTGTTTATAGTAGGTTCGAAGATTAAAATAATGTGTTTTTGTATCAAGACGTTTTGCAGGAGCCAAATTACCGATTGGTTTGAGCCGATTCTGAACTGTACTGTTGCAACGAATATCGGATATAACGAACTAAATTACTGTCCCGGTACTACTCCGTTACGACGAGGTTTGGCTGTATAAGCAATATAACCTTGCGGGCGCCGCGGGACGTGCACAGTTCATTTTGAGACCATGTCGTCATCATCACCGTTCTGTGGGTAATTTAAAATTATTCCACTTCCCTGTACTTGGTTACCATCATGTCGCGTGCCGGTGGGTCGGTGGAATGGGGTTCGCTAGGAAAGGGCACCTGCAGCAAAGCCCCTGAAAAGGGATCAACGGCTGTTGCAGCAGGCATATCTTACAATAACAAATATTTATTTGCACAATCAAGGCCGCCCAGTGGCGTACAGACGGGTAGGCAGTGAGCCGTTATGCGATGCGCCCGCTAGCCCACCAGTGGCTGGGCAATATGATGTCAGGTTAATGTTTATACACCAAAAAATAAATGAAGAGGGCAGTGAAGAAGGATTAGGAAATGAGCAGGAACTAAGGAACAGTTCTATGCGCAATTATGGACTCCCCGCACAGAATTCCTCCATACATCCTGCAGCGGTCCCGGGATCCTACCCACGTAGGGAACCACCAGTCTAACGTATGTCCGACGGAATAGAGGGGAACCCTTGGATACCGCGCTCCTGTGTTCGAGCTGTGACAAGACGAGCAAGGTATACAGGGTGCGGAAGGTGGGAGGGTTGCATCCGGTGGTCACAGGGGACCCAGAATCCAAGGTCCGACGAGCCCCGCTATCGACACAAGACACACGGCAATGTCCGGTGTCAATATGAAAGTGACTTCCAGTATAGTGACTGAGTCGCGTACTGGTACAGGAGCAGGACGAAGTCTGAACGATGTCTGAATCAGTTGTGCGAGCGCGCATAGGCGCATTGAAGAAAACTTTGGCGAGTATCAAACCGCTGGCGGGACTCAGGAGGTCCCGCCGGCGGTTTCTTACCCTGGGACCTCCTCTAGTATACCTACATTATGTAATCGCACATTGTTGTATTCTTGAAATAAACTTTGAAACTTTCAGTATATTATGTCGCACTGCCAGAAGTCTATCTTATCAAGATACAGCTGAAGGCTGTGACACGTAGTCGGCGAAGCGGGGGCACCAGGTTGATATAATCGATGTGTCACCGGAGTACTGTGCAACCAAGAAGTGGTCGTCACGTGGCATGTCATCGGCGTAGGCCGAGAACAGCGTAATCCCCGCAACAGAGCCCTGGGGAAGTCCAGACAGAATTTGGATGTCGTCTATGCCCCACAGAAAGCGAGTTTTTAGCCCCAGCGGATAGCCAGCAGACGATATCCTAAGACCCTGTACGCCAGGCGCATGTATTTTTTAACATTAATTACGTCTAGTTGTGTAGCAGTTAACACATGACATGTATAGGGATAATTGGAGATCTATGGGAGAGGCATTTGCCCTGCAGTGGACGTAGATAGGCTGATGATGATGGTATGGCAGGTCTGGTCTGTATAGTACGTCTTGTATACACTGTCGGGTGGTCACTATGAAATGAGTTAATGTAGTCAGTGCTGTCTAACAGCTTCGGTTGGGTCGAAAGCCATATGTTGCGTGTAAAGTATTAGGCGCGCTAAAAAAAATATGTGATGCATGCGCCAGCACACGTACAGCCGGTAAAAGGCTTGTCTATAACACAGCGTTCGTACTCTCAGCCCTATCCTGCCCCGCCGGAGCGGGATTTGAATAAAACTACTGCGGAATTCTGAAGTCTTAGACCTTCGCTTTTGCCTCCGACATGTTTGGAACGAGTATGTTTCGGCAGTTTTCGTATGTAGCTGCTTTGAAGTTGAAATCGCTGTTATAGACAAGCGTTTTACCGGCTGTACAAATGTGCGACAGAAAATAGAAGTTATGGACACTGGACGGCAGTTCTTCTGGTAATCAACAGGATTTCGGCGCTGTTGGAGCAACTTGATAAGAAATGTTAGAGGGTTCTTGATTACACGAGGGGGAGAGGGAGAAGGAGGCGAGAAAAAAATTAGCCCCATATTCCCGAAGGGAACGCTGAGTAGATGCGGGTTATCGCGGGGTTCCGTTGTGTTTCCGTTGTGTTCGTAGTCGAATTTGGGGGAATGCCAACTCACTAACTGACGGGACTGTTGCTTCCATCACACTTCATCGGAAGAACGGAGTGAAGTGGAGTCAACCGCAGCAAGCGCTGAACTGAACGCGCGCAGCGCGCTACCCGATTTACATTCAAGGTTGAAGGAGAGGAGACGAGAGGAGGAGAGATGCGCAAGCGCCGAGCATGCGCCGCGAAAGCAGAAGCGAGAACGCGGGAGAAGCGAAAGCGAAGTGCACGCAGCTGGTTCGAGAGAAGAAGTGGCGGGAGTATCTCGCAGCTGTGGGAGGGAGGGAAGGAGGAGAGTTGCGCATGCGCAGTGTGAGTGCGGACGCCGACGCGGGACATGCCCAGACTTAAGATGCTCCGCATCTAAAAAGGTTCATCCGAAGTGCTGTCTGTATAGAGTCAAACCGATGCGAAACGCTAGCGCAAAAATATGGAGCTGCGTGCGCACTTATACTCAATTTTATTTCCTCGAAACGTAAAATACGGTAGATCGACTCTCGCTATGACGAAGTCTTCGGGACAAGAAATAGGCTTTACCCGCCGCGGTGGCTCAGTGGCTAAGGCGTTGCGCTGCTGAGCACGAGGTCGCTGGTTCGATTCCCGCCGCGGCGGTCGCTTTTCTGATAGAGACGAAAAGCAAACACGCCCGTGTGTACGAGATTTCGGCGCACGTTAAAGATCCCCCGGTGGTCAAAATTAATCCGGAGCCCTCCACTACGGCGCGCCTCATCGCCGTTGCGCCGGCGCGTTAAACCCTCCAATCAATCAATCAAGAAATAGGCTTTGTTATAAGCGATGCTGCTTTTAAAGCGGGTGTGATGGACTCTCTGAACATTACAGTGGGGGCCGTGAAACACTGGAATAAAGCGAGTCGTTGATCGAAGCGATTTAGTTTTAACAAGGGTTTACTGTAATCGCAAAAGCGCTCTTTTACGAGCTCTCTGTCAAACAGAGGGGGAATGATGCTACATCTGACAGAAAAGAAGGAATACCCCGCCGTGGTATCACTTACGATGAAAAAAAAATGCGCTAATGGAGGTGCCGGGGTTCGAACCCGGGGCCTTTCACATGCGAAGCGAACGCTCTACCACTGAGCTACACCCCCACACATACCCAGCTGCGAAACCGTTTGGGTGACAGCTTGCTCGTTGGGCTGACCTTGCAACGCCACTAAGTTTCATTGTACAAATGCACGATGGAGGAGCGCGCTGAATAACCGTGTAAAGGGGCATCGTGTTTTAACAACAACCTCAGGAGAGTGGCCACGTCATGGCGGCACAATATTCATTTCGTCCACACTGCGCGGACGTTACTTAACTTGGCGCATTTGGGACGACTGCACTTTGCTTGTTTGGGATGACTCGCCAAATGCGCATGGCTGCTGCTGTGGCAGTAGAAGAGGTTACCATGACAACAACGCTGACGATGGTTTAAAGCTGCAATGAGAGCATTGTTTTTATAGCAGCGAATATGGTTGCAATGGCGAATGGCATGGAATTTCAACATGGAGTAAAAGAAAGTTTCTTGAATGCATGCCAGTGGCTCTCAAAGCCATTTTTGGGGTCCGCAAACCCCTGCCAGCGAGCAAAAAAAAAAAAAGAAAAAAGAAGAAAGAAGAAGGAAGCTCACACTAACGCGTAAGACTTGAAGGTAGAGAAGCTGTACGCAACCTTCACGACCATCACGAAGGTTTAAGTCCATGATTACAGCCGATTTGCTTCTTCTTCGCTGCTGCAACGAACGACCTTTACTCCATCATTGTTGTTATAAGTGTGAACTTCTTTTTTTCTTTTTTTTTAGTGATAATCTTTGGACATCACCTTGGAGCGTACGCTATGACGTGTCTTTCTTGTTCAGAGCAAGTGTTGCCACGATTACGGCGAACGCTGGAGTTTCTTTTTTTTTTTTTTTTGCATTTTGGCTAATCTCCCTAAGGGGTATGCTTGGCTTGACAAACGTGTGCCCGGGACGTTGGGCGGTCGCCGCGAGGCCCGTGCTCACGTGCGCGCGCTCGGCAATTTCTTGGTATTTTTAACTGCGGACACGAAAAATTACGATTTGCTAAACAGCTTCGCTGTTAAAAAAAAATTTTGTGGAACTCGCCCACCCTCCAGAGCCTATGTCGGCCTTAATACATTCACAGTGTCGCTGCAGTTCGCACAAGATGGTTCCGGTAAACCCATTTTACTATTCCCTCACAAACGGGTGAGAGGCTTCCGTTAAAAGCTTCAAACTGTGTTGAACATTCGCCTTTTAAACTGCTCAGTGATCTCGCAAATCTCCGGCATAACATCTACGAGTGACAGAGCCACAATCGTGGCCATCTGAGCACGCTGAGTTGTTGCCACGTCAAGGACTATACTTCCCACAATCTGCCCCAGAGACATGGCATATGTCGCCCCTTTTGAAGCTGACGTAAATTCCTACGCACATGAACGTGTCCCAGATAAAAAAAACATGAGTTGATGGAGGTCCAGGAAAGCGCAGTGATGCGTTTGCCTCGATGAGCCTTGAGGCAATTTGACTTATCATGAAATCAGGGGCGTAGAAAGAAATTTTGATCAGGTGGGGAGGGGGGGGGGGATTTTTCAAAAGATTAGAAATATGAATAATAAAAAAAATTGCAAGTAAATTCTCACCATGTAGACAAATGCTGCGAATTTACCTGCGAATTCGCTGCTGCGGCGCCGCTCTTGCGGCAAAACATTTTTTTTGGTCGCTGTGACAATAGATTCTCCGCACGAACGGCGCCGCAGGAGAAAATTTTAAGTAAATTTGAAACATTTAGAGAAGGTGGGGGAGAGGGGAGGGTAGACGAAGTCCCAAGTCATTAGCGCACTGGTTTCCGCCGGCGGCCCTGGCTGCTTGGAGGCAACGTTTTTAGAGACCTATAAAAACGTTGTTTGGAGGTACTGAAGCAGCCATGGGTCTTCTGTTTCGCTCCCGAATCTGCCCTAGTTTGTTCTAAGCAGCGACCCTCCGTCGTATCCCGGAGCGCGAGTTCGCAGAACACCCCCGTAGATAAAGGTGCTACGGAAGAATTAGTAGGCATGCCAGGAGGAAAACGGGCTACAAAGGGAGAGTACGTGCGCTCTCCGGACATGATTCCTGGGGTTCTAGACAAAATCTTAGGATGTTTTCCGGCGCACGTGGTTGCCTTGTCGCCGTGTCTGACAAGGGCTGACAAAACATTTCACGAGGCGGCTGAAGCCCCATAAAGCCCCCCGCCCCACCCCCCTCCCCAGCTACGTCAATGGAATGGCTGTGAAACGTGTTACACTTATCTCAAAGGATGCACGCGAGCATGCTTTTTGCGGGGTTGCATATTTGAAAAGAAAATGCCGAAAGCGGTTTAACGTGACCGCAGATGTGCGGCTCTGATTAAGCGTTACTGTGCCATGAATTGATGAACTATCAAAACAAAGTTATGTGGCAGCTTTGCAAATAAAAAAAGGACCTGTTTTACGGAGACGCTGGGACCGCGTCGAGTGGTGTCAGGATTATCGTTGGCAATAGGCCCCTTGTCCAAAGCTTAATCGGGAATAGCCCAATGTGACGGAGATTTTAATTTGTGCAAGGATTAAGAACGTCCCTCCCTTCCCCATCTCTATGGCGGTGCGGCATGGGCCACGGCTGGGTTGCGCGGAGGCTAGTTGTCATGCACCGCATCGAATTTCCTGGTGTGGTCAGTGATGTTTTCGTGTCCGAGGATCAAATTTAAGCTATTTCAATGCAGCGCACGCGTCTCCCCGTACAGTTAAACCTCGATATAACGGATTCGGCAAAAGTTCGCAATCTTTCGTTACGTGCAGGCTTTCGTCACACGCAGTTTCCAGTGAAGGCTGGCGTAAATAGAAACGATAACAAAACCTAGGAATCAGCGACGGTGAACTCTACTTCACAGCGAGAGAAACTCCGATATTTCCGCCCGTTGCTTTCCCTCGAAGTTTTTCAGTACACGGCACTACAAAGAAGCAAGGTCCTTATACCCCCGTATTCACGAACGGGGGTAAAATTATGACTTTTATAATTATAACTTATAACCGAATTATAACTTTTCATTTTGACACCTGTCTGTGGCTTAACGCGTTTCGAGGACCAAACGTATGCTGAAAAGAGGCCTTTTCGCGTATACTTGAGGCACTTTTCCACGCTTAAAATTGGTGAGAGGGTACTAGCTGGGATATTACTGTGCCGGGTGGCGAAGTTCTTCTTTCTCGCCGGCGGAGACGCCATTTAAAATTGCGAGCTTGTCTTGGAAAGACAAAACTTTTCGCTTTCTGGCAGTAGAAGTCATGCCGGACGAACCGACACCACAGATACGACACACCAACAGGCAGGCCCACCGCACTCCCACGTGGAAACGCACGGTAGTATGCGGTGCGGGAGAAATTCGCTAAATTAGTGCGTTTCTCCAGCCGACTATTATAAAAAGTGCGACAAACAATGACTCATCAGCGTAGCGAATTCGTTACATCAAGGTTATAACCGTCGCAACGCCTTCGTTAAATAGAGGTCGCATAAGCACATGTGTTTCAACGGGGCTGGCAACGGGGATTTGAAAAACTTCGTTAAACCGAGGAATTCATTGCATAGAGGTTCGTTACATCCAGGGTTAACTGTATATGTGCAACACAAAAGTTAGCATTTTAGAGAAAAGGTGTTGACAGCTTGGCGAAGCAGTGACCCCCGATAGTGCAAAGCTTTCCAACTGAACTCGTTCTTTGGCGTGCTCTGTGCGGGACGGGACGTCCGCGAGTCCCGTAAAAAATGTGTGCGAGTCCTCCGAAAATCGCGTTTCGCACGTGAGGCGAAGCGTATAACGGTGACGAAATAATTACGAAGTTCCTGCAAAAATCCAGGGGCAGAAACTCTTCAGATTATTGCGTGGTTGCCTGCTTTTAAGTTTGTTACGTCAACAATGTCAACGAATTGTCCGCGGAGAAGAACAGGAGGCAAATTCAAACTCTGATTTCGTAAGACATCCACGTTGAGGGATTGCACATATCAAATGACCCTGTGTGGAACAGGGTAGTTCTCCTACTGGTTAATTATCCGGCAGATAGAACAGCGCTCAATTGTGAACGTGGGGACACTGCAGGCTTCGGGGCTCGCAAGTCTGTGTTTCCACGTGGTTACGGGGTGAAAATGAACGGAAGCTCAAAACACAAAGGGGAAAAAAAAAACTTAATGAGGTACAAAGGCAACGGAAACGGGGAGGCGGGGAAGAGGCGGCGGGGGGATGTGGCAGTCAGCTGGAAAATGCCTTAGTTCTGCTGTAGGCTAACAGTGACACTATTATTGCAATCGCGCGCGTGAACTCGGCAGCAAAAAGGCAGGAAGGGGGCATAATATTACGGAGCATAGAATATGCTATAGTTAATCTCAGCTGGCAACCAGTGTGTCTAGGGTGTACCTGCATAACAGTCCATCGCTAAAAAAGAGATGCCTAGTGCGTAACTTAGAACGTGCAGGCGATCGCCAAGACATCAATGTTCTGCCACACATTTTTGTTAATATCCCTTTCTGCATAATTGTATATATTTGCAGAAGTTATATCTATTTTTGGCTCTTACCATACTTATTTGGTTCGTTTTGTTCCTCTTTCATCGTCTAGCGAACCCCACCCCTACGAGTGGACGACGTCATACAGGACTTACGGGACGGCACAAAGCTACTGGCCCTGCTAGAATGCCTGTCGGGACAAGTGTTGGTAAGTGCGCACTCGTCGGCTGCATACTGCTACGAAAAGGATTCATGTATGACGTGCGTTCTTTTTTTTTTCCCTTTCTTTCTCGCGTTAAAGATGAGTGCTAGCTTGCTCTTTCTGTTTGGAAAGCACTTCGTCAACGGGCTCTGACACGGGAGGGAGCTGGTGGCAGCCCTCACTTAGTGGCTTTACTCGTAGAGGTCGATTTTAATATTCAGCTTCGTGCTAGGGGAGGTGAAAAATGAGATTAGGAAAAGTTCGAAGCAAAGGAGCAAGTCATGCGGATGGTGGCCAGAAACAACCGAGGATGATCTGAAGATGCCTTCGTCTTAAAACCCTGTAATTCCCAGATAATGAAAACAATAGATAAAAATTATAATGCTTTATTACATTATAGTTTGTGACTCAAACAATAAAGAAACGCTCAGAATTTTTTTTTCTCCCAGGGCTATAAAATTACATAATGTAACATAAACACATATAAAGGAAGTATATATGTAGCGACATATATAATGTAGGTATATAATGTAGCATATACCCATTTACATGTAGGCATATGTATACCTGCATATAAAGTAGGTATATAATGTACCATATACCCCGTAAAAAAGTGTATCATACATCCTTTGAAAGTAGGTGTCGGCGCGCCGGGCACGCTTACTATGGTGGCTAGAAGGGGATAGCCGCCATACGCTTACTGTGGAGAAATCCATCTTGAAACTCCATGCGGCCAGTTATAGAGCTATATATAGCTTTTTGGAAAAAAAACATTTAGGAGGAGTCAGAAATGATACAGCGGGCATTTCTTGGCGGTCGAAAGGCCCAGGTGCGACTAAAAAAATCTGAAAGATGGCGTATCAGATATGATACGTCGGGCATTACAGGTTGAGCGTTAACCACATGGAGCTATTTTGCCAGCGAAACGGGGAACGATGCGACGAGCGACGAACTGCTTTTCGTCGCGGAGGGAATCGCTCATCGCTTCGCTCGCTTCTGGCTCACCAGAAAACATCGCTGGTCGCCAAAAAGTGGCCTGAGTGACTACCCAGTAGTAGAGCCCTTTAAAGGGTCGCAACTTACGGCTTAAAGGGACACTTAAGGGTGAAAACAAGTTGACCTGTATCGATGGGTTGCGGTGCTGAGAATCTAAATGCATCATCGCAACCACCAGTTAATTAATAAGACAGAAAATACCAAAAACGTGAAAACAGGGACGGCGCCCCGTACGCTTTTGGGTACCACGGTTTGTGACCATACAAAAGGGGTCAGCGGCGAGAGCTCATCGGAGAAGCATTTATAGGTGTTTTCCTAAAATAAATAGTTTCTAAGTGGCTGAGCACGTGATGTAAACGTAAATCTAAAAGTGGTCGAAAATATTTCGCAGCACTTCACTATGACGCGGCTTTTAACCCACGTCTAGCCTCAGCGTGTAGAACCCTGCTTTGATTCCTACTTGCCTTTTGTGCGTCTATAGAAGCCAATTTTCAATTTTTCTCTCCATGAAAGGATACTATGAATTGAAGCAGAATCCGTTAAAAAGACGCCCGTGTCAACTCGAACCGACAAATTAAATTATTGTATTGTTTACTCTGACATTGTTTCAGATAAAATGTTTGCATATCATCTTAAAAATCACTGCTCTCTTTTATAGACCAAAAGTGAAACCGGCGAAAAATAAAATGGGCGCGCTATAGAGAACAAATAGTAAAGGCAACGCCTCAACTCTTTGTACTCCCGTTGCTTTCTGCCGGTTTTACCCATGCCATGCATTAACTGTACCAGTTTCCAACGTTTGCCCTTGACTCTGACTACATCTCTCCAGAAAATTTATTTGCACAGGCCTTCGTCGCTGCTTTCGTGAACTAAAGAAAGCGCCGTACGAGCTGGCCCCGCCACTCACTCCGATGGAGAAGCGGTGAATAGACGAGCGTGCGCTTCTAACATTACACCTTGCTACACCCAGCGGCGGCAGCTTCATGTTCACCCCCCTAAAATCTTTGACTGTACATCACCGTGCGTTTGAACTTTCCGCGCGAGGCGAACACGTGATTGAGGATGTTGTCACGTGATCTCAGGAACCAATTATCGCCGCCGTAAGGTGTGACGTCATTGGTAAACAAAACAGGGCGCGATAAAGCCAATGCAGTTGCCATTGCCAAGGGAGAAGAAATCACGCGTTGTCGTTATTTGGGCGCTGCAGCTCCGGTTTTGACAGCGCATAGGTGTTTTTTACAGCTTCTGGCAGATACTGAACTGCCGTGGCGGAAGTTTTATTTGGCTCAACGCGTGTGTTTTCAGGTGTGCGGGTGGGTAAGGGATGCGATGTAACCTTCTTTAATTCTCCGAAATAAAAGAAGCTTTTTTAGATCGTTCCAGGAATAATTGGGAAGTTCAAAACAATTAACATAGATTTGTCTGGCATTGTTAAGGTGGATAGAATAGCATTATCACAGCACCGGCAGGAGTGGAGATGGTTACCGATCGGTCCGTGTAGACATAGACCCAGTCTCAGTACGCTTCAGAAGCAGTAGGGAGAGCTGTTGGACACCACAAGGTGGAAAGCATGCTCTTTTGTTCATAAAGCAGGAATCGCAAATAAATTGGGCTGTGATCTGCATTCGAGGCCCGCTCGTCAGTGCCTTCAATCTGCCCTTCGCCGCGGCCCATGTGAACATCTCGTGGCCGAAATCCGGTGACCGAAGTGTAGTACGTCAGGCATGGGCATGATATTTTCCACTGGCTTCCAAACCACTGCGGCATTACGCCAATATCCTTGCGCTCCATTGCCCGCGAGGTCACACTCGCTTTACATATTTTACAAAATGTAGCCGGTCGTGTGTGGAATACACCAGAGTACTCGAACGCTAGTCTGCTCGCTCGACCCCGATCTGCAGCGCCACCGACCTATTAACATGCCGCGCTCGGACGTCACCTTACTCCTCGCCTCGTTGACTTATTTCATTACTTTGTCGTATGTGGCTAGGTGTTGCCTTCACTGCAGTGCTTACTGTGGCACTACCGGCGTGGCCACTAAGGAGACAAATGAACACCTTTTATGCCACTGTGAATGATGGACAACGACGAGCCAGCAGCTCTCAACCACACTCCTCAAACTCGATGACCACCCAATTACAGCAGGGACTATTTTGGGTCACAGGTGGTGCCTGTCAACATCCCAAAAGGCTGCGAAAGCCTTCCTTTGCCTTTCGAGAGACACAGGCCCATCTGAACGGTTGTACGGACGTTACTAGAGTGTCCGCCGTTCTCCAGTTTTGTTGGCTTACCTGCTGAGTTTTACGCCTTTCCTGTTTTTTTTTTCTCGTTCGCGCTGTTTTCTCGTACTTACCATTTGCCCTACCTGTTTTTCTTCTTCTAATTTCCTTCCTAATCTTTTCTCTTTTAGTATGCACCATGGTCCTTTCTTTCCCTTTCACATCCCATATCGCCATCCCCATTTGTAGGGTAGCCAACCAGACAGCTTCCTGGTTAACCTCCCTGCCTCTCCTGCACTGTTTCTTCCTGTTTTCCCTCAAGAAAAGATTGGGAGATTTTACGTCACATTTCTATTACACATCTTATTTCTCCTGAACATTTTGATCGGAGAATAATATCGATAAAAAGGTACAGCACGCGCAAGTTCGCTGGAATTGAAAAACTGAAACGTGACGATTCCCTGTCGGCGTTTCTTGCAGCCGAGGGAACGCGCTCGCATCCTGCGGAGGCCTCATTTCCTCAGCAACGTCAACACAGTCCTACGATTTTTGGAGTCGAGGCGGGTGAGTGAACTTCGAATAAATTATCGTCAGGGAGGACTTTGTTGTGCATTCTTTTGTTTTTGGTCCGCTTGTTTTTGTGACGTGGTCTCCTGACTGAGGTCACATTTGTGTGTGCGTAAGTTGCCCACTTTTTCGTCCTAATTGGTTACTTTTTGTTCAGTGGGCTTGCTCCCAAGTGCATAACGTTCACTAATTAAGCCTAAGTTACAAGCAGCTTTTTATAAAAAATGTCAGTGCATCTCATTGCAAGTATCCCTTATGGAGTTATCCGTAGCGATATTTTGGTGACTGTATTTCTTTGCTGTTTTTGTTTTGCTTTGATGCATATATTAGCATTACCTTAAGCGAAACCCGCAAATGCTTCATGCGGTAGCTGTTTACGAAAAAAAAAAAGAACCTACTTGCAACTCTGAAGCGGTGTTACGTGATTACGTGAACACACTCTACATCTCGTATGAGATGTGTAGTTCATGTACGTGTGATCATGTGTGATCATGTGTGTTCATGTGTGATCTGATCGGGCTCCAACCCTGTGTCTGTTGCAGATCAAGCTTGTCAACATAAATGCCACAGATGTTGTGGATGGAAAGCCCGCCATTGTACTTGGCCTTATATGGACAATCATCTTGCACTTCCAGGTGAACTTTTCTTGCCCTCTGCCCGCTCTGCTCCTGCCCTCTTTAAATATATTCTGCTTCGCAAACGTAATCGATGACTGTGTTTATTTGTCTGCACAGGCTTCTTTTCCCTTTGTTCGTCCTTTTATGCATAAACAGGTCATATTTGGTTTGAGCAGCCAAGACTGCTGTTCTGGCAGTCCGACATAAAACGAAAACTTCTCTTTAAATTCAAATTGCCGATAACCTAACAAAAATGACACATGGTGTTGACATCATAGAACCTGAGTGCAGATGTCTTCTTTGCATGTTGCTGTTCCCGAAAGTGCCAATTTTCAGTGATTGCAACAGTACATAATTAGAAATTAAATACTAAAAACAAAACTTGTCACCCACTATGGTGATCTTAATTACGGGGACACGCAGTCAGTCTATGCCTAACAGTTTGCTTGGAACTGCACTTCATAGTTTCTGGTTGCCTTGCAATCAATTTTTGTTGTCACCCGTCCCCTTGTTCTCACAGTGGGATTTCTTGCCGTGGTCTGTTTGATTGAAAACAAGGCTTAGACGTTGAAAATGTATTTGCTGTTAGGTCTCACTGTCACGAGTCAGCGGTTCTTGAACAATTTCTGGGAATTTCCCTGCAGATCGAGGAGCACACTCGACTGCTCGCCTACTCCCCAGCCTCTGGCGATGACAGCTCGCTGGAGTCGACCGCACTCCAAGAACAGATGGTGGCACAAAGTCCGTCTCCGCGGAGGCCCACCGCGGCGGAGCGGTGGAAGGGAGGTGCCCGCAAGGCTCTCCTGCACTGGGTCAAGAACAGCATCAGCCAGTAAGACAACACCGGGATGCATTTGTCATCTACATTCTTGTCATTTCTTTATAGCTGACATAAAGTTTGGATAGAGTGTTGCTGTATTGGCAGGGCATTTCATAGTGGCTGTAGTTACACGGTCTTTGCCAAAATTTTATAGCCCATGTAAAAATATCTGCTCAAGTGTGACTGAATTATTTTGTGACAGTGGGAGAGGAACGAGTTTTTGTTAGCTTTATGGCATTTCAGTCTCGTTTGACATGTAAGCTTGTATTTTGAATTCTTTATGACCTATTAATTTTTGGCATGGACTGGAAAATTTTGGCAAAGGCTGTACATTGGCTAACCAATGCTCTTACCTTTCGGATTCAGTTCACTAGAGGACATGGCAGTGTGAGGGAAATTGGTTTATGAAAATTTCTGTCATTGTCATGACGTCGGTAAAATCACCCAAGCCATGTCTCAAATATGACTTCTGTCAACCTAAATTATAAAATTCGGAGTTCTGTTTCAAATGTTTGGGTTTGTAATTGTTGTGTCGCTGGTGTTATGTAATGGGCGTAATTAGGAGCATGTGCCATTTTTTGTTTCTGTCTCTATTGCATTAACTTTAGGTAAACAAAAAGGACAAATGTTTCCCTTCCCCAAATAGTCAGGTGGTTTCAAGTACATGTGCAAAACGACTGAATGTCGTGTACACGTGTCCTGTATTGTTTATAATGTACTTCATAAATACTGCGCACATTTCTTCTGGCTTAGCATAAGTTAAAGTTTTTTGAAGATCACTTATGTCACTGCCTTAAACAGATCATTCACCCCTGCACACAGAGTATTTCGTCAGCTCCATGAATGAGGCAAAAGGGAGCCTGTGTGTGTGATGTGAGGGATGGTAAGAGGAGGAGATGAGAGAGAGAGAGAGAGAGAGAGAGAGAGAGAGAGAAGAGAGAGAGAGAGAGAGAGAGAGGAGAAAGAGAGAGAGAGAGAGAGAGTAGTAGAGGAGGTCGGAGGCTTTGGACGACCGTGCGATACAATAGCTCATAGCAGCTTCACAATTCTTTGCATTTATTTAATTAGTTACATCAGCTCTGTGCCAGAGTACTTTCCATTTCTGCAATCTTTTCGCAGCAGTGTTGTGTGAATTTTAGGATATACAGCCTGAAATGGATTTCTTAACACTGTTTTATTTGTTGAGTGTCAAGTGGAAAATCTGTCGGTGTTGTTTCAAAAATGAAAAAAAAAAAAAACGAGCCTTTGGTATGTAACCTTTTCTTTGTGCGCTCGCGGTTGCCATAACAGCCCTCTCTGTGTGTGTTTTGCAGGCGCTTTGGCGTGCAGGTGAACGACTTTGGTGCCAGCTGGCGGGACGGGCTGGCTTTCCTGGCCATCGTGCACAGCATCAAGCCCTCGCTGGTGGACCTGGACTCTGCCAGGAGGATGGAGGCTCGAGCCCGCCTGGAGAGGGCCTTCTCGCTCGCCGACCGCGAGCTGGGCATTCCGCGCCTGCTCGACCCCGAGGGTGAGTCGGCAAAGTCGGGACATAGGAGAAGCACGAAGTGTTCGCAAAAGCAAGCTGGTTTCTGCATTATCAGGTTCTGGAAGAGTTGGGTCAGTGAGAAGCTGAAGCTGTGTCTATATTGTAAATTTGTGACAGGACACAAGGAGTGCGTTAACAACAACGCTAACAACTGTTTTTTGGCCCAAAACACATCTGTCATTGGAAACAAACAAAGGTTGAAGGAAAAATAATGTGCGCCGCGTGAAAATTCAAAAGTAGATTGTAAGTCATTTACATACCAAGTGTAATTCAAGGAAAGTGTAGTTTGAGATGTAATTTGCGTAACAGACTGTGGCGAAGCATCACAGTTCTCAAGTTAGGGAAGAGGAGGAGGAGGAGGATGATCAGCTACTCACATGCCTAACACCGCTGTTCTTGAGAGCAGGAGCACAGCCTTGTTAGGGGAGGCATTGTCCCGCTATCATTGTTTCGTGCAAATGGCACAACGAAGCGATGTCCTATTGTTCGGATTAAGGGTAGACCCAGGAGCATGTACTCACTTATGTGTGAGTAGGCCCATCAGCTATCATCAAGATACTCTATGTTCTTATGAACCACTTCAGAGGAGAAATTGACCCTGAATGTCTTTTCGTAAGTTTGTTCGATCTACACTGCAAACCAAGCAGCTGCTTCTCCACTTGTGCCAGCTTTTTTATGATGCTCCAAATTCTTCTGGCTGTGGGATCCCTTTCTGAGTTAGCCATAAGTAGTAGTGGTGGTGTTACGCAAGGTGCCATACTGTGTCCTCCCTCTTCTTTCCCCTCCCTCCACTGCAGACGTGGACGTGCCCCAGCCGGACGAGAGGTCTGTGATGACTTATGTGGCCCAGTTTCTGCACAAGTACCCTGGCACATATGCCACGGAGCAGCCCCTCTCGCCCACCGTCACCTCGCCCACGTCCGCCGCCCCGGCTCAGGACGACCTGTCCATCCTGGAGTCCTTCCTCAAGCGGGCCGAGACCACCTTGCAGATCCTCCAGAAGCCACTCACAAACCTCCGCGAGGAGTACCAGGTCGGGGAGCCGCTTTGCTTTGTGGCGTGCACTTGAAGCTCAATTTTCACAAAGTGTCATTAACGCAGAAGCATTAGTATACTCAGTTTGTTTGAAAATCGAGCGTTTCCGCTCAAGTAAGGAATGACGCACAAAATGGCCGATGATACAGAGAGAACAAAAGTAAAGTAATTAAGTTGAAAATAAAATTGGCTACATGTGGGTATGGAGCGGAACTGAACCTAGGGCCTCCGGAATACGAGATGAATGTGCATCTGCACCGCCAGCTCTGCTCGATGACTCTAGCTGACGAAAGACGGACATAGTGAATGCCATGCTGCCTTACAAATCTGTGTCAGAGACATGTGCGAAGGCCTACATGAGTTATTATGAAGTAGCAACTAGGTACTTTCTCAATAATGTCCTGCTTTCTTGGCAATTGTGAATGTGGGTATGTGCTGAGTCATACGAACAAAGAAAATAAAAAAGGGTGCCTAGGGGAAAGGATGATTAGTGTATACTTAGGGGGGCACAATCGGCAAGTAACTCAGTGCTTTGCATTCACTGCATCATAAGGAGTACTTTGGTGTCCGTTATTTTGCTTGTGAATTTCTAAATTTTATGAAAGATGTGTTCATTCCCCTTTGGCAAGCCGTTGAGTTTAATCTGGTTGTCTATTTTACGAAGCTCTCGACTTCACAGAATGTTTTACGGTTTCCCGCCAACTCCGTAATGTCTGGTTTCGACAATACCTGGGGTTCCAGCAAAAAGGGACGAAAGTTCTTGAGTGTGTAACCAGTCTGACTTCATAATACATCATTACTAATTCTTCTCTTAATATTTATGTAAAAGGATAATTTAGCATGGTAACTGAGAAAATAATTATCGGTGAAAGAAGTAAAAACTTAAGGTCACATTGAAACATGCCCTTGTTTAAAATGCGACTGTTGCTTTGTAGGGTCAGAAGTGGCGAGCAGTGTCTGATGACCACATCCGGAATCACAGTGGTTTATATCGGTGTTTCACCTCATGCTTCAGAATGCCAGTGTTCTTGGCCATTCTACTTGATGGTTGACATTTGGAATCGTGGTGTATCTGGAAACACTGGCACGGATTTCCACTAATGGGTACTTTGCTGTTGTACGCGAGGCCAGTGGTTTGGCTCCCAGCCATGGAGGCCATTATAATGAGGAAATTGGTAAACGAAGGCACCCCTTTCGTTTAAGATCCCGGAACGCATTAAGAGAACCGGAGCCGGTTTAAATAAATCTCTGCCTCTCCGCTCATTGTCTTTTCTGGTGAGGAAACCACGCAGAAAATGAGACGTACGGTAGACGTAGGAAACATAAACACATTCCTGGCTTTCAACGGAATTGATTGCTTGCAAGCACGTTAAATTACCCCGTTCGTGGCAGTGAAAAGGGAAAAGGGAGGGGAAAGACAGCAATTAGATGCAGGAAATACGAACTGCAAAATTTCAACGCTTGTCGGGAAATCACCGTCAGTCTTGAGTCTAAGGCGTGTCTCGTCTATGTCGTGCTGTTTCCTCACATTTAAACATGCACTAAGCAGCCCACTTCCTGCCTATTGTGGCTTTTCTCATAGCCCAGGTGGAACTTAACTTGAATTTTCATATCTCATTGGAATGACCTTTTTGACACTATCGCTACTGTATCAAACCGTGACAGATTTTATAAACTGAAAGCGCATATTTTCTAATATTTTTGTTTTGTATTTGCACCTCCTACATACTCTATAACTGTGCCTTTGTACCTCCATTTATTCCTTCCTTGAATGTTGTTCATAAATTTTGCACGGTAGTTTTTCTTAAAAAAATGTATAATGATGCTCTGATAATCTTGTCTATATTTCCCTCTCCCGTGTGTTGGATATATGCCCCCCAGCTCCTCTTCTTTGTGTAGCCGGTCTTACCCCATCCTCCAACTGGAGCCTGTAAGGTTTTTCTAAATGAATAGAGAAATTTTTCCTGTACCCCCACGTCTGCAGAACTACTTGAAGCTGTGCCGGGACTTGGACGGGCACCGTGAGCTCTATGCCAGGCTGGGACGCCGTGCGGCGCGCGCAGACGGCACCGTGGTGCTGAGCCAGGCGTGGCCCCTGATGGAGTCGCGCTGGCATGCGGTGGAGGCCGGACTGGCCCAGTGGCGCAAGCGGCTGGAAGCCGGACTTCGGGCCGGCTCGCCCAGGTCGCCGAGTGGCTGGCGCAGACTGAGGAAAGGCTTCGCAACGACAAGCTCGCCCTGGGCCAGATTGACGCGGGACACGGTGGACCGCCAAGCTGGCCTGAGCATCACGGTGAGGCACACCCTGACATGTTTTTGTGGCTGCCTTTAGGAGTTGGCTCAGAGCTGGTAATTTCTCAACTGGGGGTTTGATGGGTCATGTTGGGACTGCAAATCGTCCTTCGTTCATTCAGTGCAGGTCGCCCGCAACAATTTCGTGTCAAATTGGTGGTATGGTGGTGTTGATGATGATGGATTGGTAGTGCGTCATCCCCTTGTAGCAGGGGATGACACGTACATCTTTACCAAAAAAAACCCAAAACAGCTTAAAACAATCTGCCCTGAGCGTCAAAAAGTTAGCCCTTTTGCTTGCAAGGCTTGGACCATTCCTGGGCTCTCTCTCCTCTGTGTGTCTTGCAAACATTATTATTATTATTATTTTTTATTATTATTATTATTATTATATTATTATTATTATTATTGTTGATTGTTTATTAAGTGTTATTGCTGTTACGTTGGCTTTTCTGTATGACTCATAAGCTCTCAAAAAAAGCTGGGCAGCATACAAATGGTGTAGAATGCGTGCAATCTATTGAAAAGTAAAATTGAAGTTATCATGCCCCAAAATGCAGCCAAATGCAAAAGGTATACATATATCTACAGAGAGAAGATGAATGTATACCTTTCTTAAACTTTCATTGTTAAAAGGGAAGAAAAGTTGTCCTAGTTCAGTGTTCAAACCTGGAACCTTTGCGTGTTTGTGGAAGTTGGCTGGTGTGTGTAAATTGGCGAAACTGGTAAGTCTGAAACCAGTCATAAAAATGAGGATGACGATAATGTTACAAGAGCGCTACGCTGTATTGGCACTGCCCTATTATTTAATAGTGCTCAAACTTGCGCACAGACCTTAGCGGCCCTGTTAGGGCATCAATTTTGGCCTGTTAATGTTTACAGTTGCGAAACGTTATCACTGTGCACACAAGACAGTGGTGCGGTAGGAGCACATGTGGCATTAGTGCTTGCTTTGTGTGCTTCCTGGGTCCCGCTCTTGTGTGCAGTAAGTGATAATGTGGCACAACCTCAGCAGTGCACTGAACTTTGTCCCCCACGACATTGTTACGTAACCGGTCGGTGACCGCTCCACAACCGCAGTCGATCCTGAGCGATGTGGATGATGTGAAGCGGTGGCTGGCCGAGCAGAAGGGCTCGCCGGTGGTCACTTCCACCGTAGCACCCGAGCACTTGGCCGACATTGAGCAGCGTCTCGAAGCCCTGTCCTCACTGGTCCGCAAGCGGCTGCTGCTCCTGGAGATGGAGCGGCGCAAGATCCAGCTGCTCGCCTTAGTCCGAACCGTGGAGCAGCATGTCGCCCAACTGGAACAGAAACACGGATCACGCCCACAGGTGGGGGGCAATGTGCCAGAGTGTGCGGCTGTGATGGTAGTAACGATGTGGTGATGATAGTAACAATATCATGCCAGTAATAGTAACGGTTTGGAGTGGTAGTAATAATGTCCAGGTCTTGGTGAAACATCGGGATAGGGGTAGACTGCATGGACACAGAATTGACAATCGATCAAATATCTGCCCGAAAAAATCCTTCACTAAACAACATGGTGGCATATGCAGCCAGGTAAGGTGTCCCTTTCGAGGAGGGTGCGGATTGAACTTTCCTTATTATGCCAAGTTTTACTGCACTGTCAATTTTTAAGTGTCAGTATATCTGATTACTCTGCTGATGACATGACTTAACAACATGTTTCTGAGTCAAAGCCATAGCCAATTTCGTTGACAGAGAGATAAATAAGTGTTAGCACATGAATGTGTGATAAGAAAGGTTAAGCTAAGGTATCACTGCTTGGAATGGCACAGATTCCTCAACATTTCTGTTGATGATAATCTTTCACGTTGTCTGTCATTGTCAAGAATATGTGTTCATATAAATATGCTCAGCAGTCATGCGTGACAGGTGCATAATTATGACAAGGCAAGCCAACTAGCATGATGTCCTACAGGTAGCTTAGATCACCCGAATGCACGAAACAGTGAACCTAGAATGACAAAACCTAGCATTCCTGTAGCCCCTCTCCTTACGTATTGTGAAAGCATTGTTTATGGGGAACTTATGATCCATGAAGCCATAACATGTGTGTGTTTTTTCTGCCACTTCAAGAAGCATCTGTACCGTAAGCACAAACGACACTCCCTCGTCGCACAATAGTTGACACTACTGTGGTGCTGTGTGTTGCTACTT
Source organism: Haemaphysalis longicornis (assembly GCA_013339765.2). Classification (NCBI taxonomy): domain Eukaryota; kingdom Metazoa; phylum Arthropoda; class Arachnida; order Ixodida; family Ixodidae; genus Haemaphysalis; species Haemaphysalis longicornis. Next base: position 109,191,887 of record CM023452.1, on the reverse strand, counting down.
GCAATGAATTTTGATACCGGAAGGTCAAAGTGGGCTTAAAAAGGCCCCACCCTAGCTAACTTGTATAATGATGAATGCTTATTTTTGCACCACGCAATTTTACTGTATTTATTCGATTATAAGTCGGTCACGAGGGTGCAGTTTAGAGCAAAAAAAATCGCCATATATATATATATATATATATATATATATATATATATATATATATACTGAGCTACGAATATAAGGCAGGGCATGACTTTGAGACTACAGATTTTGGAAAAAGCCTTACATTTGAATAAATATGGCAATAGTCTGTCTGGTGACGTGGCACTGCGATAAAGCTTGTTATTTCATTGCAGCTTCCTCTCACTCGTCTTCTACAACTTTCTCAGTGCGAAACATACTGAAATTCTTTTCTCGAACTATCAAATGTATCTTGAGACTGTGGAGGCAGCTCTTATGCTTGTTACTCTACAACTGCTTTACTTTTAGCCAGGTTGCTGGCACGTGTTTAATTTGTTTTATCAGATTCGACTTACCTTACAAGTATGGATTAGCCCTGCAGTATGCTTCCAACAGATCCATGGCCAGTGCCACTGACGGAGCCACCGACGTTGCAGGTGGAAGAGCTGCTGCGGAGACACCGGGAGCTGTTGGAGCAGGAGCAGGTGTTCCAGCAGTTTGACCGCCTCTTCCGGGACCTCCAGGAGGCCCTGGACCTGTGCCAGAGGGGATCCGCTCTGGGTGAGCAGCTCCTCTCGAGGGCTCAGTTTGAAGGGTTCAAAGGTCAACGCTGTGCAAAAAAAAGTGTGAAATGATTTCTGTATAGAAAACAGAGGACCCACAAGAGGGAAAACGGAAGTTTGACGCTAGTATGTAAAAAACAACAGGCTATGTTTGACGCATTGTTGTGAAACATTTGTGTTGAATGGCTTGCGGGGAAATTGGGTTACATTTGTGAAAATGTTAGCCGCAACGCTGCGCTTCACTTGTGGTTTTACATTTGCTTCAGTTTGCGGCTGTACAGGTGCCGTCATAAGTTTTTGGACCAAATATTTGTGAATATGACAAAATATTTGTCTTATTGGCTTTATGACATTTGTAGGCAATTTGTAGGCAATCCCTGCTTGCAGCTCCTGTTGATGTTTCATTCTTGCACCTCCTAAAATGGGCTTGCCAGATGACAAAATTACATATCATAAATTGAATTAAAACATTTAAATTTGTATTGAGTACATGTTAAGCCCAAGTAAGCAAAAATTGACAGAAAAGAGGAAGAATGCACCCTTCATTAGTAACTTTGTTGAAGAACAAAGTTTTTTATATTACACTTTGTGGGTATGTACGAAGATGAACCAGCTCCACCTTTTTATTTTTAGCATTGTTTTTTTTTTTTTTTTTCTGTTTGCACAGGAAAAGTCTGAGCCTTTTTTAATCCTCACTGATCAAACCATGTTGTGGTGCTTCATCGTCCTGGCCGAAACATTTTCTTTTTCACTGCCCCTGTGAAAGCGCATCAGCAGCGGTCTCCCGCAATATAGATCGAAGGAATCGTATGCCAGCTAGCACCCACGAGTCAAAGATTCATACAACAGCTATCTCTTTGCCATATTTGATAAAACACGGCAAGGCAAAAAGCCTGAGTAAACAAAGCACTGGGGACATCTCCTTTTTCTCGAGTTATTCAAGTTGGCTCTGACGTTGTGTCGTGTTACGAACCGAAGGGTAACTTTCGTGGCACAAATGTCGAGCACCCTGTCTCCTGGTGAGTGCAACTTGTTCCTTCTTTCTGCAGGATTCCAAGAAGTGGACGACCAGGCTAGGTTCTTGGGTGACATTCACGACCACTGGACAAAGCTCTCGACGCGTCTCCGCACAGCGGGCAACGTGCTCAGCGAGGTTGTGGTCCAGTGGCAGAAATACGACGCACTGTACGGGCCCATCGTCCAGTGGTTGGACCAAGCCGAGGTCGTGCTCCAGTCCAGTCCCTTGCAGAAACAGGTGAGCGTCGCGTTTCTGTGACCGTGTCAGCTTTTTGCACTCAAAAACAGGCCTCTAGGTCAAACATGTGCATGTTCTTACTTTTGTTCAATAATGCAAGGAAAGCGTCTAGCTAGAGTAGGCGTCTGCAAAAAAACAAAAATGAAGGAAGTTCACACTAACGCGTAAGTCTTGAATGTAGCGAAGCTGTATGCACCCTTCACGACCATCACGAAGGAAGTCCACGATTGCAGCTATTTGCTTCTTCTTCGCTGCTGCTTTGACCTTTACTCCATCATTCTTGCCATAAGTGTGATATTCTTTCATTTTTTTTTTTGGAAGTGTTGATCATTGGACATCACTTTGGAGGGGTGTACGCCATGGCGTGTCTTTCTCGTTCCGAACAAGTGTTGGCACAATTAGAGCAAACGCTGGAGATTTTTTTTTATAATCTTGGCTAATATCTCTAAGTGGGTATGTTTGGCTTGACAAACGTGCACAGGGGACACTGGGCGGTCGCCGCGAGACATGCACACACGAGCGCTAGGCATTTTCTTGGTTTTGTTAACTGCCGGGTGGTCGCTGCGAGGCCCGCTCCGACGTGCGCGCGCTCGACCATTTCTTGGTATTTTTAACTGCAGACTCGCAAAATTGCGATTCGCTAAACAGCTTCACTGTCAAAAAATTGTCCTACATCCAAATGCAGCCGTGTGGCTACGAGGGAAGCAGTGCAGTGTTCTTGGGAAAACTTCGCCATTGAGGAAAAATTAATTCTGGCCTTTGGTTCAAAACCACGACCTCTGGTTAGCTCAGTTGGTCAACAACTGCCCTCGAAAAGACATAAATGTGAGTTTGCTGGTGGCAAGGGTCATGGTGTGACGTCAGGACTACCCCCATCTCGAATAGAAGGACACCCATTAAGCGCCTGTTTTTGCACTTTTTAGAAGCGAGTGTTTCCTACACTGTGATATGGTAAAACAATAAAGAGAGCAAAGATAGCACGGGCATAATGTAATTGCTTCCTTCTTTGCTTTTGTGGCTTGAATCCAGGATAGCACATATTCACTGTGTTTTTTGTTTGCCCATTGTTTGTTTGGTGCTGACTACTTTCCTCTTTTTTTTTTTTCTCTCTCACTTCAGGAGTTCTTCCAAGACTTACCCGCCTGGAACGAGAAGAAGAAGAACGTTGTGGAGTCCGGTGACTACCTTGCAGCGACAAGTCGAGATGACATAGCGGCAACCATCAGGGCCCAGGTCCAGTCTGTGAAACAGCGCTGGGACTCACTCTATCCCCAGGTATGTTCCACGCCTCAATGAACCCGCCACGTTCTTTCATTTTTTTCATTCTGGAATGGCTACCCTTTGGTATCTGCCTGCAGCAAGGGTGACCACAATAAGGCAAGGCCGAAAAAAATACTGTATTTTTGCGCATATAACCAACCCGCCCCTGCATATAACCCGCACTCCCACTTTTCTCCGACGAACAAAAAAAATATATCCCCGTGTATTGCCCGCATATTTTACACATAACAGGATGGACCAAGGCTACTACTCAAGCAACATCACACATTTGTTAATGCAAAAGAGCTTACCTAGCTGACTACATGGCTAGATGACTTGCCGCATACATTTTTTCAGGTTGGTGTACTGTTGAGTTGTGTGTGCAAAATAGGCACTGTCAATGGGATAACAGCGGCTTAGTCACTACTACGGCTGTAGGGGCATCACGGCCCAACGTGCATTGTGGTGAAGCTGCACCAAAGGGAATACCTCGCACATAATCCGCACCTCTACTTCACCCTTGAAATTTTCGCATTGTTGGTGCGGGTTATACGCACGAAAATACGGTGAGCTTTGGCTTGCGGTCACGGGAGAGAATTGGTAACAGCATTGTGGTTGGACAATAACAAACAGGGAATAGTTCTTTCTATAGTGTCTGGTTGTAAAAATAGTAAAGGGATATTGTCAATTCTTCTGAGTTTGGGTAGCGGGAAAGAGAGGAGCAAAATGGTAAAAATGCTGAAACACGTCCATAGTGGTAATTTGCTACTAGTGCCTGGTTCTGATTTATTGCAGTTTCCGATAGACAAGAGGCCACTTGCATTATTAATTTTGGCTCTGTCACTATGAACCGAGTGAGAGCCAGTTAGTTTATTGTGTGGCCACTTGGTTTTCAAGCCAGCACAATTGTAAGCTATGTATGTTAGCCTGTTGGGAAAAGTTAATTTGTTTTGAAGAAAGCTTTTAATTTCAACGACAGCCTTCAGGATCTCCCTGCCCTTGGCTGCTCAAAACCAGGATGGATTTGAGGTGGTAATTTAAGCTACAAGGAACATTTTGTCAGACTCACAGTTTATAATTCTTTCAGAATTTTATTTTCGCATTGCTTTTTGATAGTGCAAGTCTTGCACTTAAAAAAAAAAAAAAGGAAGAAGAGAAATATGATTTGCAAGACTAGCGGCTTGCAAGGTGGGATTTGGTTTCACGGTGTCAAGGTCAAGCTCATAGCACATGCAGTATACCCTGGTTACAGTATAGTCACTTCATTCATATTCTCATTTCAGATAACATTTTTTCACGGCTTCCCATTCCAGTGCACAAAGAACATACCACACCTGATTTCGACCAAATGCCGCGTAACAAATTCAGTTTCTTTTCCCGACGACTTTTATACGACAAGGGTTCGTGCGACCAGTTTGAAGCTCAACACTGCACGAAACGGCCCGTTTCATGCAACACTGCACAAAACGGCTTACTGCTGTGTGACGATAAACTGTTGACGGCCCTGGGTGGCGGTCTGACATGCGTTTGGGGCCTGGCTGCCTCCCTATTGTGCGCCCTCGCAGATGCACCCCTTCCTGAGCAGCGGAGAGTCCCTGCGAGCGACGCAGCAGTTCCAGGGCGGCCTGGACAGCCTGCGGCAATGGCTGCAGCAGGCAGACCACCTCCTCACCGCACACGTGCCTTGCGACGTGCCTTTCCTGGAGCGGCACGCCGAGGACCTCAAGGTGAGTGTGCGCCCTCATCTGGGGTGGTCGCTGTGGCAGGCGACGGTTTGAAAGGGATGTCAGATGTGAGTAGTGCCAGCGGTAAGGACAGAGGTGTGGGTCAGTTGTTGCAAGGAGAGGGAGAGAAAGAGAACGTCTTTATTGCCGAAAGCAATGGGGTGACATCTTCACTCCAAGACCCCTTGAATGACTCCAGGTCGTTCTATGATGGACTGAAATGCATGACGGATTAGTCTTAATAATGTTTTTTGTTCGAGAGAAATTCGCTTGAAAGGAGCTTTTGCTGCGAAACCACCTTGCCAAGTTGCCGTTGCCTGGTACCGTTGTCTGATGGAAATGGATAATGTGCGTGAATGCACGCATTGCAGACCGTTGTGCCTCTGTACTAGCTGCCTATGGTCCCACATCTTTGCGTTCGGTATAACCGTTTGAAAACGTCAGATGGGGTCAGTTTCCAACACGCGAGTCGAAGGCCAGTTTTCAGGGCCAGCGTATCTCTGTTCCGATCTATCTATGTTGCCCACTCCTCTCCACCACAGATGTCCTCAATGCTTACCATTGATGTGTAAAATATTTGTGCCTAGCTTGAATCCAATGTGCTAGTGTGGCCTCAAACTGAACGCAATGCATTCATTGAACTCATGCACCATAACATTTCACCATAACTCAACTAGTTGTCTAAAAAGTAGGCTTGTGCGAATAGTGATATTTTAGTTCGAAGCGAATTCGAAGCGAATAGTCCTAGGGGTCGAATGCTTTCGAAGCGAATTCGAATAGCTGTCAGGTGTCACTGAGACATCCGGTAAAAAAGTTCTAGAGTAAAATCTCGATGATACGAATATCGCGGGACAGCGAAAAATATTCGTATCATCAGAAATTCGTATGAACCAACCCAGACCAAGAAATTGAGCACTGAAAAAAGTTTTCGTTTAATTCTTTTCTTACTTTCGCATGGAGAAATCCGTGACGTTTTTCTGCTTGTTCTTAACCTCCATGTCGCCGAGCGGTAATTTCTGGACTTTCGTCTATTCACTCGCGGTGCCCAAGCTCACTACAGGAGCGTTTTTGCACGCGATTCATGCGCGTCAACGTTGCGCGCGCGATTTTAACGCCTGCCTCGGCGATTCCGCGCTCGCGGTCGCCTGTGCCTCTGTCAGAAAATGACGCGCGTGGCAGTGGGAGGAGCCTGGCGCCAATGGGAAGGCGTGCACCTCAGGGCGGCAGTTTCGAAGCGCTCGAGACAGCTGGCTGGCTCCACAGGAGATGTTTAGGCTTAGCACCCCGGCAGATATTTCATAGGCGCTTTCACTGGCGGCGCGGATGATTTTTTATAGTACCATTTTTGCCCACATTGTTAGCTCGTTTACCGCACAAGAAACTTCGTGCTTGGTTTGAGCGGTATCTTAAGTAGCGGTTAGAAGCGGTGGCTCGAGCGCCCCGCACCACTTCGCTACCGAAGGTGCCGCCTGGTTGCCGCGGCCGGCCGGCAGCGTGCGGGTGGTTTTGCGGCGGCGTCAGCGCGCCTGTGGAGTCCGCGGCGCGTTTTCGCGAACAGAAAACAACAGCCCGGCCGTTCCTGGAGAAAGAGCCCGTACGTCACCGTCTCTCGCTCGTTCGTCAGTCAGGCGCCTCGCCGGCTCGTTTGTATCATCCGCCGGGCCGCGCAGGCCCGTTCGCGAGAGCCGAAATTTTTCCCATTGTTGCAGTGGGAACAATTTTATTGTTTGAAACAAGGAAACAGGAGTCTCGACTACCCTGCCGAACATGCGCGAAGGCTGCGACAACGCTTTGAATGTGGCTTGGCTTGTCTTGGCTCCACATGTAGTCAAGATGTAGAACTGATGTCGATGGCACTGCGGCTTGCCTAACGAAACCGAAACTTGAACGAAGTTTTGATATTCGTTCATCCCGAATACTTCGAAATATCAGAAATTTTAAATTCGAGTCGAAGCGAATTCGAATACTGTAATATTCGTTCGAATATTCGAAGCGCCCGAATATTCGCACAAGCCTACTAAAAAGCAAAGTTGCGACATTTTCTAAACTTTCGTGCAGTACTATACCTATCTCAGGAACGACGGGTTCTGCTGAAGTAAGGCGAGGTGCAGGACAGGAAGATAGTATGTAAGTGTTGTTGGTCTTATAGTCAGCTACCGGCAAATGGGGCTGATGATAGTGGTGACTCGGTGACAATCTTTTTACTTTTTAACATAGTTACTCGGGCTGTTCTCACAACAGAAATTCATTGCACATACTTTATCCATTAACTTTGGAAGGTAGCAACTTATCTGGCAGCCTATAATTGCAGTGCAAAAGTGTGACGTAATGTGCCTTTTGTGTCTGCTGCTGCTGCTAATTGAAATTACGTTACAGGCACTCATTTTCCTACAAAATTTCACCTACAATGACCATTACACCATTACCCACAATTACCCATCAAATATTACTCGCCATGAATTACAACCACGTGCTTGCATCAGCTACCGAGCTATACGAAGGAAGAGGTCTGTGGTGCTTCGGCTGGACCTTTACTTTTTTGAACTGCCTTGACATTTGCGTGTCGCTGGCTATACACCCCGTAGCCCTATTGTAATTAAATCCTTCCCGTAACAGTATGTTGCGAACTCATTTGACCTCTCTGAAACTTTACCGCAGGTGTCCAAAGCGCTTGACTTTGCAGAAAGCTGTGTTAAGTTGAAGTTTCTTTATGTTCTTATTTGGAAAGCACGAGTGTCTCAGGTGCTAAAAATGGCAGCTAGAAAAATAAATCAGCTCAACATACTTCCAATATCATTTTTGGGCATTCTAAACTTTCGTGACATGAGCACTTGGAAATTGGCAGAAACAGAAATTTATCAAGTGACCTGTACTGCACTTAACTGGTCAGATCACTAATGCAGTTCTGTTTGCTTTGCAGAGGTTCCAGAACACCATGGAAGAGCAGCGGTCCCAGTACAAAGCCCTATCGAGGACAGCCCAGGTCCTGGTTCGGGACCTTAGCCGCACAGAAGTCGACAAAATGATGGCCGACATGAAGAAGGTGCGCAGCTCTCCAACTGGCTCCATTTTTTAATACTTTGAGGTCGCACAACTTTTGTCGCTCATGTAACGCGACGAGCCCACCTGTCAAACTTCGGGAAGTTCTTAGTTCCTTGTTGAAAATTTAAATCTCAAACAATTTGCCACATTTCTCGTTTTGCACCCACGTGTGTGGTTTTCACGAAATCGGGTGCATTGTTTACTGAAGTTCAAGTTTGAGGGAAAACAGAATTCGTGGGGGATACGTGAAGGAGAGCACTGAATATCAGTGGCTTAATGTTGCTTAATTAAGGATGATAAGAGCAACACTTATTAAGGATGGGAAACAAAATCCCATATCGGAGAACAAATTGTGGAGGGAAGATGTCATAGCTCTGAATTAAGGGGAAGGTGTGGGTGTGGGCTGGGCATGTCATGTGGAGAACTGTCAACTGGCAGACCGCCACGATAGCAGAATGTCTGCTGAGAGATGGGGCTTGAAGCACAGAGTCCATTAACTAGATGGAGAGATGAAATCACAAAATTCAGAGGCAAAGAACGGTTGGAGGAAGACTGCAGAGGACATAGATGGGATGATGATGATGGCGGTGGTGGTGATGGTGATGATGATGATGATGATGATGAATGTTGCGCTTGCATTCATGCCTGATTGCTTCTGTGTTGACCAGGAGAAGGAGAACCAGGTGCGCATGGAGGCCCGCTGCTCGCAGCGCCTTTGCACTGTGACCCAAGTGACGTCCCTGGTGCGCGCCCTGGACGCCGACCTGGATCGGCTCGACCGCTGGCTCGACAAGGCCGAGGACGCCATCTCCACCTACGCGGTGCCCAACACGCAGGCCCTGGTGCTGGACCAGCTGCAGAAGCACAGGGTGCGGATGGGTGATCAGTTAGCCTGCTCTGCTATAGTGTAGACCACTTATAACGTATGTCGCGGGAGCCGCAAAAATCCGCACTATAAGCGGTACTGCACTATAACCAAAACGTGCGCGAATTCAACCAAATCGCCACCTACCTCTCATGTCATCCTAAATTTTTTATCACCCAAACGCACAGCACCTAAAAACGAAGGCAGGGTCTTTATTTGTATTATTTTTAACATAAGCCGCTGCTGCAGGGTCTCACATTGCAAAAGCGCGGTCTTACAAACGGCGAGTGCGGCTTTAACTTCCGTTGTGTTTGTGTTTTGAAAGACCATGGCTGCGTTTTTTGCGTCTATGAAGATGCCGCAGGACATGATAAGAAAGGCCAGCGGGATTTTTTTTTTAGCCCACCTTGTGTTCACGATGCTGAAGGCGGCTGCTTATCAGCGCAACGTACTGGTGGTGGAAACCTTCGCGCGGCTCGCTTGTTCAGAAAGAGCGGTGGCTTATCTGCACAATGCTCTAAAGCGTGAACCGCATGGAGTGATTTCTCGCGAAAACCTGCAGCGCACGCCGCAGGCGCGGCAACGCCGGCGATGTGTGCGGCGTAAGAGGTGGCAACATGGCGTCGGCACTGGCCGTGAAGCGGTGCAGGCAGCTCCAGCGACAACTTCTAACCGCTCGCTGAAATGCCGCACGAGGCGCAAGCGAAGATGCTCATGCAAGAAAAGAGCTGATAATGTGACCGCAAAGTGGAATATAAACTGCCATCCACGCTGCTTGTGAAAGCGCCCATAAAAAAATACCGCGGTGGTAAGCCTAAACTAAAGTCCCTTCATCTGATCGAGGGACTTTAGCCTAAACACCTCTGGCGCGGCTAGCCGGCTCGGGGCGCTTCGAATCTCCCGCCACTAGGTGCGCGTCTTTCCATTGGTGCAAGTCGTCAGGCTCCTCCCACTGCCACGCAAAGAAGCCACCGCGAGTGCGGAATCGTAGACGCGAGCATGAAAAAAACGCACGCGCAACGCCGATGTGCACAATTCGTGTGCGAAAACGGGCCATGCGGTTCACGATTAATAGAAACAACTTGCCACGCGCAGACGGGGAGTCGGTCGCTATCTTCAGAGGTGCATCAAGCAAGGACAGCTGTGGTTATCACGTACGTGCGAACTAAAGGGTGCCTATTTTTTTCTTCTGTGTCGAAGTTAGAGGAGAGCAAGGGGTGCGCGCTGCGTCAGATGGCCGATTTCATCATTTCTTTTTTTCTTTTGCTACCCTAAAACGATGCCCCAGCTGCGCCGGTCGATCAGCAGACTTGCCGAAAAACCGCACTATAAACGGTATTGTGCTTCGGCCAACCGCATCTTAAGCGGTATGCTTATGCATTGAGTTCTATGGGAGGCAAACCGGTGGTCACAAAAACCCGCGTTATATCCGGTCCCGCACTATAAGCGGTTACGTTATAAATGGTCTACACTGTACTTGGTTACAACTTAAGAACGGCAACGGAAGTTGCTGCGGCGCCTCATCACCGCAGCCGGATGTTACTCCGCGCTGCGCAAGCATGCGCTACTGGGAGTATTTTGAACATGGCATGAGCCGTTTCCGTGATTTTGCTGACTCAATATGCTTATAAACTAATGCAGTGACGACAAATAAACTGCACAAGAAAAGGCAGGGAATATCACGCATTCATAGCAATCTTCTTTCAAAACGCGCGCGCCTGTTGACATTCGTGTGTGTCGCTTTGGCGGAGTGATACCATACATGAGCTATTGCCGTTCTTAACTTGTTCCCGAGTATAGCGTCAGTGTAACGTAGGCATGGAGTAGTGCTTTCTATAGAAAAGTAAAGAGTGGTGTAATTTGTGCAACAGTGCTTGTTATTTCCAGGGTTTAGCATGCTGGCAGTTTCCGAAACTCCCTTTTTTTTTGTTCTAGGCATTAAATGGAAAGTTTGTCTTGGGGTGGCACTATGCCTGCAATAAAGGGGGTGGGGGTATGTATACCATCATTCAGATATCTAAGTGCTTAGCAGCAGTAACTATTTGTGGCTGTGGTTTGCACCAAGTGTGGCGGGAATTTTCTGTTAGCTGTACACATTGTCGATCAGGTTGCTTGCACATGTCCGGCAAGAAGTTAAGGGTGAAAGAAGTAACCAAGACACACAAGGAAGGCTTGCCCTTGTGTTGTCAGTCTCCCTTGCTTTTTATCTCCATCTTAGGCTCTCTTTCTCTTATTCTTTCTTTTAAATTTTGCCCGAGGTTGGTTTAGCGAAAACGAGCGGTCCTCAGCTAATTTGTAGCTGCAGCTGATACGTGTTCTAATCGGTGACATTAATTCTTTCATCTTAATTAATCAGACAGACGATTTGTTGGCATCGCTGGCAAAGGCTATAGTACTACCATACTGCTTTCTTAATAACATGCATACTACTTGCAACGATCAATAGTTTGCACCAATAGCCAATAGCATTAACTGTGTCGTCTCTCACTCTATGCTTAGGATAAAGGTGGATTGCAGTGGCATAACTTAAACGGGGAGGCATGATCTGTTGGCTGCTGAATCTGCCTCTAATGATGAGATGCCCATCAAAGATCCTGAGCGTCCCCTTTCCCGTTTCTAGAACTTCTTCTCTCAGCTGGGACCCATGAAGGCCCTGCTGACCAGCAAAAACAAGACCCACCGAGAGCTGAGGGAAGAGGTTGGTGCCTCTCCGGGCCTGGACACCTCCAGGGTGGACGCCAGGATGGCGCAGCTCAACGAACGGTTCCAGGTACTTCATCACCCTTTCTGGGATCCGTGGATGTGTCCTTAACTTACTCACTACCCTGGTGTCGCTGTTTGCTTGCTATGTGTACTTTGGTACCGATATGGTTTAGTGCGTTCATTGCATCGTTATTGCTCGGTTTGACATAAAACATCTGCTGTTGGGGTGTTGTAGCGAAAGTGCTACCAGTGACGTACGAGGGTTTGACTACTACATGCAGAGCCTGCGTTGACTGGAAGTGGCGCCATCAATGCACACAATGTTGTTTCCTCTCGATTGGAATTATCCTTGAAGATCGGTGTTCAGGCTCGTATTGCTAACTGTACACGTTGCGCAAAATGACGTCTTCCTCAGTCATAAAGTTGTGTATACACTAACCCTTTCTTGCAGTTAATGTGTCACATGCTTTGTGGAAAATGTGACAGTTGGGGACTGATTGCCAATTTGAATATTTGATGCCACCGAGTGCTGTTTCTACACAAACATTTGGCTCGATTTCGCCACAACTTTTGTTATTTGTATTTAGCTCAAAGTAACGAATAGGATTTTTCTTGCACTTTTAGTCGTAACTGTTATGACGGGCCGAAAACTAACTTCTGTTTGTGTCAGTTTATTAAGCTAGCCAAATGCATTCCACACTGCTTTTTAGTGGGAACCGGGTGTAACGTACCCTCCAACACCCCTTTTGGTACCTTACTCTTTCAGAACTGCGCCTCGCTGGCCGAGCAGTGGGAGCGCGCTCTACAGGAAGCAGCCAACCGCTGGGAAAACATCGACGACGCTGAAAAGAAGGCGCTTGACTGGCTCGCCAAGGCTGAGGTGCACGTCTCCGACAAGCGGAACCCCGAAGCTGCTAGGGTGAGATGCTGCTTCCTTGATTCGGCAGTTCGTAACGCACGTCGGTTCACTTTACCTCTAATGATACCAGATGCTAATACAGTAAAACCTTGTAACAGGAGACACCCAAGGGGCCCAGGAATCATGTCTCTTGTAACCAAGGCCTCTTGTATGCAGTGTCGCTAACATGGTGAACATGGGAAAACCAACCAAACCGTTTTCATTGAAATGTCTCATAACCAAGTGCTCTTGTGACAGTGTCTCTTGTAACAGTGCCTTTGTAACGGGGTTTTACTGTATAGACGGCACTATGCTAGTTCAAGCTCTGCTTTGCATTTTAGTGAGGGATAATAGTGTTGACTCAGCCAAGAGTCAGCGTTACTGTTGTTATCAGTTAAAATAACTGGTTTGGCTAGTTTCACTTAATAGTAGTGTAAGCTGTGCTGTTATAACTAGTCCCAGCTACTTTTTCCCTTCACACCATTACTCGCATGCATACTTCACCATGAGTGCGGCTAGCATGCATTTTTCAAGCTATGTTAGAGTGGATGCAAATTTTAGTACACAAAGCGAAAAGCCAGCGCTGGTATTGAATGACACACCAGATCGCCAGATGCAGTCACATTCTGTCCTTTTTCCTCCACTTATTAAATCCGCAGGCATTCTTCAGCAAACCGTACGAGCACATCTTGCTGCGAGTGATCCAGACCAGCAAGGATGTGCTGGCAACCTTGCCCCCGAAGACCACCTACCCATCGAAACCAAGGTCCAGCATATCAAGGAAAAGTGGAAGGTACTACTGGCTTGATCGACGCTCATTCCCAATCAGTGAAACCGTGTCAACGGTGCACTTTTTCAATTCCTGCCTCTTTTTTGTTTTCTCCTGTAAGATTCTCAGTTTTTGGGTTGCAGAATTTCAGCAGCATGTTTCACCCCCGTGTTGTATTTTTCTTGAGAAAAGTGAGACGTGTCTTCTTCTAGGAGTAATTGTTCGTTGCATCTGCTTTATTTCCCCATTCCTTTGGCCTCTTTCCAGCTGATGGGAAGAAAATGAAAACTGCCCTCAGTCGGCTCACTGAGATGGGGTGTTTTAGATTTTGAGTTGTGCAAAGCATTTTTTAGGTGATTCCAAACAATGAATTTATGTATGTAATTTTTTTTTATGAATTGCTACGAGCTGTTGGTACTGTGCATTGCAGCTGTAAGGATTATGCTTTTATAAACCACTTCTGCTGTATTAATTCTGGCTGTATACCTTGTGTCATGTTGAACCACTCCTTACATAGGTGTTTAAACTGATTAAAACAGGCTACTGATCTTTTACACAGCCTCGTTGGCTCGTTGGCTCGATGGCGTCTGTGAGCTCGCAGGTAGCAGTCCGTGAAACATGATCTCTTGCAGATGGATCAAGGTTTGGAATACAGTAGGAAGCAAGTTGGTTTGAAATGCTGCTTTGTTAACCTTACAGTAGAAGTGACCTTGCACATGGTCCTTTTAAAGCGAAAGCTTTCTCAGTGGGACCGATGGCGTCCTGTCAAGAAACTAGTGCATTTCCCCGCGGACTGGTTGGTCGATGGAGAAGCTCTGATGCGATCTCTAGACACACGGCGTGTGCGCAAGACCGGGCTTCCATAATCAAAATGGTTACTTGAAAATTGCAAAAAAGGAACAGTTTTAGACAAGACAATACATGCATCGATCATGAAGAAGGACTACTACAGTACCCCTGTATTTTATAAACCACGTATCGGCGTACATTTGGATCGTTTGTTGAGGCATTTACTTAGCGAGCGAAAAATCATCACATGGGTTCGTTCTTCATTTTGTGATTCGGGTCTTTGAATGTTTGACGATCAATTGGACGCCCTTTCAGCAAAGGTTGGACACACTCTTAGCTTTTGCGCTTCTCCCAACTTTCGTAGTAAGGAAGTGATGGTAAATTTAAAAAAAAATTGTTTTCTTGTGTGGCTGTACAAGTGTAGGCCGTCTGTGCTTTTATGAATTCTCGGAAACGCTCGCTTTTTGCCGCCGCTTGCAGGCCATCCAGCAGAAGTTGCCTCGGCTGAACGACGACGAGCTGTTTGGCGAGCTGCAGGACTCGTTTGACCGTCACCTGGAGACACTCAGCAAGGAGCTGGATGAAGAGCAGAAGCTCATCGACAAGGGCGAGAAGCTCCGAGTCGTCCTCACCCGCCACGAGGCAAGTCCAATCCCAAAGCGAAGACGCCAAAGGAGACAGTGATCTGTCTCCTTTGGCGTCTTAGCTTCCTCCACTCACGAGCGAAATGTGTAAAACGGAAAGCAGGCAAGCATGGCCAGTATGTTGTAAAATGCAAAATGGTGCGTATTGGTAATTGGTTTCACAATACCTCAGCTGTGTGGCTGATCTTGAAGGCCACTAAGTCGGTTGTAATTGGGTATTTTGTTGGTTATGTGCCCCATAAAGGGCTAAGTCTGAAACAGCGGGTTTTGCTCATTGATTCGAGTGACAAAATTAAATGGGATAATTACTACTGGCTGCATTCCATTCTTCAAATGAACGCCAAGAAGTTTAGCCAAGCTCTGGTGCTAGCAAGTGGCCATTGAAATTGCTGCGCAGTGCCAGGGTTTTGGGTGAAGGTTAATTTCGTTTTGCACCTTTGGAAGATAGACGGAGAGGTTTCTCAGTACTACATGGTTGTGCTGCAAGACTCATACCGCTGGATACATTTACTTTAGCGGCACTTTTGTTGTTTTTAGTGGGGAGGGGCTAGCTGTAGAAAAGAGTGGCAATTCAGTTTACTCCGAGTACCGTATTTATTCGAATATAAGGCGGTCACGATTATAAGGCGAGGGGGGAGTTGAAGGACCCAAGAAAAAGAAAAAAGTTTGCACACTTGTAATAAGGCGAAATAACGAAAGGAAAAAGGCAACTAAATTCCTTACCTTTCAGCAAAGCAGACACCAAGTATTCAGAACTATCTGCACACGAGATTGATTTCAAAGAGAGACGAAAGTGGCAACTTAGAAACTCTGTCTGAAAACTCAGACCAGCTCCGTCTGGCTGTCCATGAGCTGCGTCTTCACACCTTCCGGTAGGTGGCCCGATGAAGGCGTCGAGCACAGTGCCCCCTGGTCTACGGCACCACACCGATTTATCCAATCAAGAAAAGCGCTCTTTCCGTCACCCACCCTTTCTCCTGGCAACGATTGTGGTACGTTCTGCGGGAACACCTCGTTCTTTGCCATAGTCTTCTGTGCAGGATGATGAAGAGGGGGGCAACTTCCGCCCATCGGCGGTGGCAGGCTAACATAACGGTTATCCGTGCCTTCTCGTTACCTGTAGTGCGCAGTCTCACTTGGCGATCACCCTTTTGGTGAATGGTCTGGGCCGACGGCATGTCAAAAAAAAAAAAAAATCGGAGTTTCGTCGGCATTTCCAATCTGCCCAAGTAGAAAGTCGTGGTCGCGTCGCAGGCCGATAACTTATCTTTGAAAGGAAATTACTTTTTCTTCGTAGTCTCCTGGCAACTTCTGCATCACGGAGGTCCGCCTTCGCAACGAAAGCCCGGCCCTCTTCATGTACTTCTGCACCCAGGCTTTGAACTTGAGAGCGGGAATGCCATGCTCTCTCGCGATTTCGCGCGCCTTCATCTGCACGATGTCGGCAGTAACGGCCAAAGCACGGCCTCTTCTCTCTTTGACGAAGTTCGTCAGCACTTGTTGCACTTTGGGAAACGCTCCCTTTCTTGGGCCACGGAAAGCCTTCCTCGTAGGGGCGCATGCAAAGAGCGACGTCTTCTATTTGCGCCGACGACGCACGTTGTTTTCGGGAACGTCAAACTTTCGACCAGTTGATCAGTTTCCAGTGATTCTGCTATGACTTTCCTCTTGAAGGCTGCATCGTAGTGGCAACGACGACTCGCCATTGCGCTGGTCGCGTGAAAGAAGCACTGAGAAAGAAAATCTTGCAGTATGGACTCCGAGCACTCCAACAAATAATGCAAATGGCGTCCCGACTTGTTTACAAGCTTTGCGGCTACTACTGGCTTCGAGCGGCTACTGCTGGCTCGGCTCGTTGACATGGTCGAAGGCGTCTGCTGCCATGGCTTCTGCTGTATCGCGAGCTATTCAATACCCTTGCAGCTGCCGAAACTCGGTAATTACTATCTGCAACCTGCATTTGTGTAAAATGTTATGCGTTTTATTCTGAAATCTTTGTTACATTTCAACAGTGTTGTCTGGCTCTTTTGGAAACCAAAACTGTCACACCAGAATCGGCAATACTGAGCTTCGAATATAAGGCGGGGTATGACTTTGAGACTGCACATTTTGGAAAAAAACCTCGCCTTATATTCGAATAAATACGGTATCCCCGGGAAAAACTTTCACTCCTTCAGTTACAAACCTGCTGAGTTTATTCGTGCAACGCCTTGCATACTTGTGCCTAGTGTAGCCATTTGCCATTTACCAGTGTTTTGCTGACACATTAGCAAGGTGTGCTGATACAAACTCCCTATACATGCTCATTTGACTCTAAGAGAGGGTTGCAAAGGGAGGGATGAGATCTCTCTCTAAAAGAGAGAAATGAGCTACAGTGCACCCGTTTTTCCCTGCCTGAGGACTAAATTTTTTAATTTGTGTATGCTTTTTACCCCCCGTTGCAGGAGTACTTCACCAAGTCCCGTGAGATGGGAGTGCTGCAGGACTGCTTGGAAGAGATGCAGCAGCTGGCCCAGTCCTGCTCCAGCCACCGTGCCCCGCTCTCCGACTGCCAGACACGCTTCCGCGTTCTGCACGACCGCATCGTCACCACCAACCGACTGCTGCAGGTGCCCAGGGACGACTGGCTCGAGTACTCCAAGAAGTGAGTGGTCTCCCTCCCTGTCAGTGCCAGTCACTGTTTGACATCGGGGTCACAAGCACAGTGTGCAAGCGTGCAAAAAATGAAAGAGAAGGAGAGGTGGGACGTAGTGTCCCACCGCCTCATAAAGGGTTACGTAGTACACGTGTTCTCCTTAATAAGCTTGGCTAAACTGTATGTATAGTCTCTGTCAAAATTTTCTAGGCCAAGCCGGAAACGTGCAGGCCGCAAAAAATTCAATGTACAAGCGTACATCCCTAGCGAGGCTGAAACGTTTTGTGCCGGAAAACTAATGAAAACACCTTTCTTTCTTACTGACATAAAATAGTTTCGTCACTTTGAAAGGTAAGGCTTATTCTTCGAATTCTTTGTGGTCAAAAAGGCTTAGGTTGGGCGAGAAAATTTTGCCAAAGGGTGTATATAACCTGCAGTGAGTTTTTCAGCTTACTCGAAAATAATGCGACAAGAGACAGGACTAGAAACGAGAAGACTGATAACTCAAAGGAGGTATGAGATAAGGAAATTTGGTAACAAAGGATAGATATGTACGATAGGGGATAGGAGCAGTTGGAAGTCTAGGAGAGGAATCAACCTGCTGTAGTGGACAGAAAATGATGATGAGGATGATGATGATGATTAAAATTGTTATTGTGATGGTGATGGTGGCAGTGATGATGACAATGCTGCTCTGAAAGTGGAACAAAGAGGGGAGTGAAATGGGGGATTGTTCAATGCAGGTTCAATGGCCTACTCAGCTGGATGGACCAAGTGGACCAGCGCATTGAACAGCTTATGCAGAGTGACACCAGCTCTGCGTCAGCCTACGAAACCCAAAGGACCGAGTTTCTGGTAAGTTCAAGCACCCACTTCTCCCACTGTTTTTGGCAGAAGTTTGGTTTGTGCATTTAGGTTGATGTTTATATGATCTGTCATGCTTTTGACAGGAAAGTAACTGTACTGTTTGCTTGTATTTTTTTTTTTCTGTGTGAAATCGACAGCTGAAGTGGCCAGTTGGGTCAGTTCAAATTCCGTTTCTTAAGAGCATATTGCATTCCATTCTTATCCGCTGAAGTAACAGTGAAAGATTTGGACCCACTACTTTACGGATTCATTTTCTTGAATGCCATGGGTGCCTGGTTGGTATAGGTAGTGGATTGTAGGTTAAAAGCCAGAATAAGCTAAAATCTACCCTATGTATCTTCACAAATTGGGAAAAAAAAGCCTAAAATAAAACAACATTAAAAGTGGCATGACATTACACATTGCATACAAGATGTCACCCTTTAGCTTAAAACAAAGCATGCCTGTTAAAACGCAGTAGTTGAAGCTGTTATGGTTAGGCAAACTTCTGCAGCCCACAAAATACAGCAGCATAGTAAATGGAGGGTTGATGATCACTCACTTGCTCTCATGCTTTCTTTACTGACTGGACCTCAACAGAATTGGTCCATAGTTTGCAAGTGACATCACGTTGGCTTTATTTCTAGACACAGCAGTTTCCGAAAGGTGTTTTTCGAGCCTTCTTGCGGTGGTGGTGATTGCCAACGTCTCCTCTAGAACTACTTTGAGCTGATTCCGTTGGTTTGAAGTTGCGGAGAATAGTAGCAGCACTGAAACAGTGAGGGCACATATATGTCACTAATTAAGGTCCAGTAGCCTGTAGGGACTGGTGAAGGGGATGGTGGTGGTAGAAAGGGAGGAATCATTTTGATAGTTGGCTTTGTAAAAAACGCTTCTTGTTTATCTCAGCGCATTGGCTGTCATTGCTTGTATACTCATTTTACACATTTTTGAAGCTTGCTTCTTATTTTTTAACTGCCAATGCAATTAATAGGGATTACAGGGGAAAATGTTTGCCGAATAAGTAACAGATAGCTATGAGGTCTGCCATTTAAAGTGTTACGGGTTTTCACTGCAAGTGCTATTTTGTGCTGAAGGTGAATCAAGTGAGTTACTCACAAAATGGTGGACTGGTCCCATGCAACCCCAGGCAACGCTGAATCCCGGCACTGCATACCGAAGGGAAAATAAAACAAAATAGTCCTGCAAGTGTCATGACGAGAAAAAAAAATTGTTTTTAGTATGCATGTGGTCCTGTCGGAGGGCGTTACTTGGGTGGGCGAACAGATTCAAACAAACTTGGGTGGGCGGACGAATTCAAACAATGGACCTTTTTCCAGTAGCGTAGCCTTATAGCGGTGGCCACCCGAACTACGCTTGGAGGATTATAGAAGAAGATGCCCCCTTTTTTTTCACCTGCCCTGCGCAGTTGAGGGAGCCATTCAGGCGCCAACGCAGGTGGTTTGTTGGTGGCAAACGGAAATTTTTCGATGTCAGCCGTAGCGCCTACCGGTCGGCCGCTTTCAGAGCTCAGAAAACGGAGCAGCACTTAGCTGGCCCGGTGTTCGCAACTGGCCAATCCAACATGGCGTCGTTTTGTTTACATTTTGCCCCCCCCCCAAGAATGGCGGATCGGTCGCTGGGAGTGAGAGTAGCGCATGCGCAGCGCGCTACTGGAAAAAGGTCCATTGCACGTTCCTACAATTTCAGGTGTGATTTTTACTTTTGCCGCCACTTTGCAAAAATTTTTGTGTAGCCTCAACTGCTCTCTCGCTCTATTTTTGGCGCCGTGTGAAAAAAAACTTCTGGCACATGCGTGTTGTGTGGAGAAGCCAGAAACGCATACTCACGTTGCGACAGTGACAACTTTTTGCCTCAATCGCCACCAAGTTTGATTGACATGAAAACCAGGGTGACTGGCCATCTATGTCTGTCACTCATTACCTCACTTTACGGAAAATGTGGAGAACTGAGTACCGAGAGAGGGGACTATAAGTAGGGGAAAACCCTTAAAACGACGGAGGGATGAATTCAAGAATTTGGATGGAAAGAATGGACCAGGGCAGGTTGCAATACAGGAACGGTTGCAGGAACAGGGGAGATGCCTTTGTCCTGCTCTGGACACAAGGAGGATGGATGATGGGAATGTTGATGATGACCTGACTCCCCCGTGCCCTTTGCAGGACATCTGTGAGACGGTGGACGCCCGTCGTGGGGACCTGGACTGGCTGAGCCAGCGGCTGGAGTCCCTGCTGCCGGGCATGGAGCCGGAGGAGGCCAAGAAGGAGAAGGAGCGCCTGGCCGGCCTGGTGGCCCGCTACGGCGCCCTGCTGCCCGTCATGGAGACCACCACCATTGTTTCGGAAACTGTTTCCAAGTGCTACCTGTACCGCGAGGAGGTCACCCAGGTAACCACCGCCACCACCGCCCAACTTCGCATGCATTTCAAACTGGTGGGACAGGCAGGGGGCACTGTAACAGCTAGTGACTCGCTTGCTGTTAATTTATTGTGCTGCAGATAAGCGTGCAACTATCACGATAGCAAACGTGCAAGCTTCAAGGAGCTGTTTCATTTAACACCGGTTTCTGGCACCAAGAAAGTTGTTGTAATTCGGTGCCGTGTCCCTGTATCCTCTATTTCTGGCACCACCATTTCAGGCTGTTTTGTTACCACTTTCGCCAGTTGACCTGCTTGGTCGTACTGGTAGATTTTTTTTCTTTCTTTCTTTGTTTCTTTCTTTCTTTCTTTTCTTCTTTGTGCGGTGCAAAAACACAGCTTGAAACAAAAACTGACTGTTTTGCATTTCTGGGGAGTACAGTACGAATTAAAAAAAAAAATTGAGTTTATTGAAGTGAATGGGATGCGAACAGTTGTGTCTCTGTGAAGCAATTGTGTTATTACTTCAAACTGGAGACACAACCGTACAAATGCACTACATAGCCAGTGCATAACTACTTAGAACACTTGCTTGTCACTATGTAATCTAACAGTAACAGATTTGGTTCCGGACTGCATTCAAGTCCATTCTTTCGATGGAAATTTTTAGTTTCTGGGCACGTGGTTAGATCGTGTTCCTTCTCCGTTTTTTTTTTTTCTTTCAATTTTCTCACTCTCTCCGGGTTTTGGCTCAATTCTGCTTCAGCTTCTTTGCCTTTTACAGTCATGCTTCGTTGCCTTTGCAGTGCTTGCAGCTATAGACACTCAGCAATCTAGTGCTGCCTTGTGACGGGGGACAAAGCTTCTGTGACACTACAAGTCGCAGGTGACGACTAACGTGACTAACGTTGCAGGTTACACGCTGGCTGAGAGAAGTCCGAGAGTCCAAGGCCATTCCGGAAGAAATTCCTCTCGACAGTCCGGAGAAGCTGCAACAAATGGTGCAGAGGCAAAAGGTGAGGTTGCTGCTGCACCAGGGCTGATTTTACGCAAATACGTCGATTTTGAATCTGCCCACAAGACTGAGCAGTTTGACATGGCTCAACGGTTCTGCCCATCTGAGAGTAACGGGCAGCCTGTTTTGGAGGAGACGTTGGTCATTTTGTTAACCATGTTCTTTTTTTTTTTTAATTTTTGAACTTCAAATTTTCCTGTTGAGTTGGGCATGCGAGAACATATGTACTATGGAAAAAAAAGGAGGCAAATGCGGTCATTTAGAAAAACTTTCAGTGTGTCTGCTTGGTAAATACTACAGATAAGAGTGAGATATTTTGCTGGTATAACTTGTTTGAACCTTGTTGATTCAAAACAAAAATAGTGCGTGAAATTGATTTTCGTGGCCTCTTGGCTCAAAGACCACCGTTTCTTTTTAAGCTTACGTGGCTGCTTTCTGATAGAGATGAAAAGGGAAAACGCCCCTCTGTTGATATGTCGGCACACAATAAAGATCCCCAGGTGGTCTAAATTGGTCTAAATTAATCCAGAGCCCTCCACTACGACACGCCTCAAAGCTCAGGTGTAGCTTCGAGCTTCGGCACATTAAACCCCACAATGAATCAAATTGTTTTAGGCCCGACACCAACAATGTGCAACTTTCAACTGAAGTCCTCTCCCTAAAACGCACCTGAACTTTGTCAATATG
This sequence comes from Haemaphysalis longicornis, assembly GCA_013339765.2. Classification (NCBI taxonomy): domain Eukaryota; kingdom Metazoa; phylum Arthropoda; class Arachnida; order Ixodida; family Ixodidae; genus Haemaphysalis; species Haemaphysalis longicornis. The sequence continues at coordinate 109,169,650 of CM023452.1, read as the reverse complement.
GGGTCAAATAATGTTTTCTTACGCTAGTTAATAAATGCGCTTCATCTGCAATGTTTCAATACACCGCAAACATCAGCCAGCAAATCACAGAATGTGAAACCTTTCGGTGAAATTTTCAATGTACTGTATTTTCACGTGTATAACCTGCACCAAAAATGCGAAAATTTCAGTGGCAAAGTAGGGATGCAGATAATACACGGGGTTTTTTTCCTTTAGTACAGCTTCACAGCAATGCACATTGTGCTGTGAAGATGACCTTGTGTACAACAGTGAGGACTGCAGCTCAAATGATAGCTCTAGCGAGAGCAGTGACACTGAGTGAACTTGCTGTATATGCTTTTTCTGTCTACATAGTATGTGATGTGTTGCTTGAGCAGTAGCTTTGGTGCAGCCTTTCCTGTATCAGATGTGTGGGCAATATGTGAGGATTGTTTTTTTCTTTTCTGGCGGGCTGAAAGTGAGGTTGCGGATTATATGCAGGGGCGGGTTATACGTGTGAAAATATGGTAACTGGTAGTCCGTAGCGACCATGTGGTCAAGGATTTGTTCCCCCCCTCCCACCTTTCATCCCTTTAGGAAGTGGTAGAGGAGCTGGAGAAGCGGCAGGAGAGTGTCCTGGAAAGCATCAAATCCGGAAAGGACCTGCAAACGGAGAAGGGCGCGCCCGAGTTCGTGTCCAGCGACGTCAAGAAGCTGGAGCAGGAGTGGTCCCAGGTGTACCACGAGGCCGTCGAGAAGCTGGACCGGATGACGGTCAGTTTCATTACACGGTCGGTCGCGTTGGAAGTCGCTCACTTTCCGCCCACGGTCAGCCAGGAAACAAAAATTGTGAGGCATGATCGCACGGGGCACTGGAAGGTTCAGTGTCGTTGTTTAGTAGATTATTTGTGCAAGGTTGACTATAGCCAAGAGTCCCAGTGGTGGGGAATGTTCAGTGTCATCTGGAGCCATCTTTGATCCTAAGTAGTTACTGGTTGATTTAAATTGATTGATTGGTATGTATTGGTTTTTCGACTTGCTCTTTTATTAGGCTTCACCAAATCCCCTTGGTGTGTGTGCGCTTCCCTGTATGTGTTCATGTTCATATAGCATAGTAAGGAAGCTCAGACTTACTTTCAGCCCTCCTTTTCGTCCCACCAGTTCTAGCTTACCTCGGAAAGTGGCATCTGTTGAAAATATAGCAAATAGCAAAACATCTCTGGCATGAGTTACTTGGGAACTCCCACACCAAGTTCTTTGCAAACTAAAGATTTCCGTCTGCATCCTTCATGACGTCATGATGGGCTGGACAAGTTGACAAAGCATATTCTACAGTGCACCTGCCATTGGTGCCTCAGAACAAGCTGCTTTACAAGGTGTCAAAGTTGCGCCTTTGCCAAACTCTGTGCCCTATCGTCTTCCCTTTCGCCCCCTTGCAGAAGGACAGCCAGCGGTGGCAGGAGTTTGAGAACCTCCGGCAGGAGATCCTGCGCCTCCTGGCCCAGGCGGAGCAGGAGCTGGTCAACATCGGACTCCTGGCGGACATGGAGCAGAAGAAGCTGGAGCAGTGCATCCAGGAGAAACAGGTTCGTCTGGGGGCCAGGCTGGGACGATTATTGGCATCACGTACTTTTAATTGCAGAATAGAATCCTCAACCGATATGAGGCCAAAGTTTTTCACGCAGTGATTCACGCATGAAATCACTGCATGAATTTTGAATTGTACAGCCAAAGGAGTTGCAAGCATTGTTGAGAAGAACCCCTTCCTCAATGGTGTTTCACACGTAAAGATCCGCGTAACATTGCAACACTGCCGTGTGTCATGGTCTCTGAAGAGCCAGAGCTGCCGTGTACAGATGGAAAGCAACTGTGTCTGCCCCCCTTTCAGGAAGCGGCCAAGAAGCTGCAGGAGTCGATGGACAGCATGCTTTCCCGGCTGCGCTCGCTGGCCGACGAGCTGTCTGCGCAACTGGGGCCCCAGCGGGAGCACGTGCTGCGCGCGGAGCTGGACCAGACCGGAGCGCAAGACCACCACCATCCTGACCACGGTGCACGAGACGGTGCATCGGCTGGAGACCGCAGCCACCACGCGGGGCACCGACCTGTCCGACCGCCTGTCCCGCCTCAGCCAGTGGCTGGACACCGCCCAGGACAAGCTGCACACCGCCACCGACGGGCCCGTGCCCGAGCAGCTCGACGAGGTGCAGGTGCGTGGGGGGGGGTGTCTCTCTCTGAAGGGACGATGGCGGGTCCTTGCGTCTGTCGGAGCATCACGCAGGGTTTGGTGGGAAAAGGAGGGAATGGTTGTCCTGTTCCTCACAAAAAACCAAGGTACTTCAGTTCTATTTGGTGGGAAGAGCGGATCACTGATCCTTTTGTTGTGGTTGGACCAGCGTAGTGTCCGCCTTAATCACTGGCATCACCAGTTTGCACACACACAGCACTGCTGAGGCTGAAGATTACGGCCCGTGCTACGTGTTGTGACGATGGTGATGACGGTGGTGACGGTGGTGACGATCCTCCCCCCGCAGGACCTGGCCAAGGAGATCGAGGCCAAGCGGGAGGTGCTGGAGCGGCTGGAGCAGGAGACGCAGGAGCTGCAGGGGGCGCGGCCCGAGCTGGCCCAGCTGGCCACCTCGCTGCACTCGCAGCTGAAGGAGCTGGGCGAGGAGGGCGAGGAGGTGAAGCAGGAGCTGAGCGACCGGCAGGTGCGCATCGAGGTGCTGCGCGAGCGCACCGTCACCGAGCGCCGGGAGCTCGAGGACACTGAGGCCGGCCTGGACCAGGGGCTGCCCACCCCGGACTCCCTCGAGCAGCTGGCCGCCAAGCGGGAACAGCTTCAGGTGGGCAGGGCCAGTCTTTTTCTTTCGGGGCAAAATGAGCTTTTGGGGAGGGCGTTCGAGTCGGAGGTGTTATGAAAGAATTAACAGCCATTTTTTGCCACCCTGACAGCAAGGCTGGTGGACGTAAAATACATAGTAAACCCAAGTGCAGAGCAACAGTCTTGTGTGCTCAGCTGACTCGTATGGAACTCTCTGGAATTGGCTTACACCACCTTTGTACATTTTTTTTACATCAGAACAGCAGAGGGACGGTTGAAAAAAAGGCTGACTGCATTCTTCAAAAAGAAACAATCCCATGATCTCTTTTTTGTCCCTTCCTTAAACATTGTGAGAGCAGAATTTTACAGTGAGAGCATAATTTAGGAAATAAAATGACGTTGAGGGAGTGATTTCTCTGGATTTTTGAACCGAACCGCTATTCTGTAACTGAAGGGGATCAGGAAAGCAGGTGGCTGACATTGTTGTATCCATCATCCATGCTTCGTAGGATTCGATTTCTACGGTACTTTGAGCATGGCATTGCTATTTTCGCTGTCAGCAACATCTATTCCACGATACAGTCGACGACAAGTTTTTCAATTTAGCAAGATCAAACGTTGACTACATGTGCAGTGCAGACAAACTTGAGCTTTGCTGATGCGTAGATGCCGGTGGTTTGTTTGAAAGCGAGCATTCAGCTGTCATCTAAGACTCATGGAAGGCACTGCGCAAGTTTTATGTGTGCATTGTTCGAGCTGTACAATGCCTGGTGCTTCCTTGGTTTTCCCCCCTGTTCAGAAACTTTACGAGCTCACGAAGAAGAAGATTGACGCGCTTTACGAGCTGGCTGCCGAAGCAGGGTCGGATGAGCCGGACTTGCAGAGGAGCCTGGCCGAAATCATGGAACGCTGGAAGCAGATCAAGAACCTTCTACAGGTGAGCTGTGGAGGACCGCTCTCATATTTTTCAATGCAGGTCTTTTTATCAGTATGCTTTTTTAGGAGGTTGGAAGAAGAGTTCATACAACTAAAGCAGGTACCGTATTTTCGGTGTATAACTCGCGGTTTTTTTCTGAAATTTTCGTTGGTGCGTCTTATCCACCGGTGCGACTTATGTATGGAATAAATATGGTTCGCGGCGGCTGCGCGTGGCCAGCGCACATTGAGACACAGCTCTATGGTGTAAATCAATCCCAAGCCCACCGGTACGGCATTTCTCATAGCCCATATGTCGCTTCGGGACGTTGCACCAAAGAATTTGCAGCTTTTTTTAGTCAAAAACAATGATAATGGCCTGCGACAACTGCGCGCCACTTTACGCCATGTACAGGAACTACAGTTCAGAGTAAATTCAAAGTAACATCAAACTGGGTTGAAAAACAAAATGCAGCTTATAAATTATTACAGAAAGTTACTCTGGAGGAGGTAAACGTGCTGCTAATTTTTAAAATGACAGCTTGCGGATAAGTTTCGATTGTCGGGCCGCTTCTGGTCGCGTCACTTCCGTCTGCCATGACACCTTTATTGCGCTGATTTACGACAGCACGCAAGAGACGCGCGACGTTTGGAGAGGTGGCCAAATGGGTCTCCGACTCTTGGGACTCCATTTCTACAAAAACAGTTGTAGCCGGGTTGATAAAGGCCGGAGTAATCCGGTCCGCGAGGGGTAACGATGTTGGCGAAGAAGACATCAGAAAGTCAGAGGACGACAGTGATGCGCCGGTGGAACTCCCACTGAAGATACTGAATTATTTGTTAGCGAGTCTGAGGAAAAAGACTTCGATGGTTTTGCCTAAACGCCGTCCGTAAGTACATGCCATCTGTGTGTATCAATAAACCATTTTTGAGACGTTAGTTCTGTCTAGACTTTGGATGTTATATGCCCGTGTCTAGCCCTCCTTACAGGGGGATGCGTTCATAGGCGGCGGCAACCGCAACCATTTACTTTCGCCGCACTTTCTAACAATCTTATTCACTATAAGTTTACCTAATTAACAAGTGCGTTTTATATACCGGTGCGTCTTATACACCGGTGCGACTTATATACCTTTTTTTCCGGAAAAACTGTCATTTTGTGGGGCGTGCAACTTTACAAAGGTGCGACTTATAGACCGGAAAATACGGTACTCCTATTGGTAGTATCAAGCTTCGCAGTTTTTTTCCTGAAGCCAGTCAGCTAGGAACATGTTGCAATAAAGAACATTATGACTCTGTTTTACTGGTCAAGTAAATGTTTCTTGGTTTTTTCTCTTTTTTTTTTTGCAGTTGCTGATTATTTTAAGTTGTGCATATTTGATAAAGGCGCCAGGGAGCCTGAATGCAGTTGCATTCTAAAAACTGTGAGATGTAAAAACATGTCTTCCTTCGGTCAGTTCAGAAGTAGTCTAACCCATTTATAACGATATTGAAGTGCCACAAAAAAGTCATTGTTATAACCAGTAAGTTGTTATAACAGGGTTCGGCAGGGAAAGTTACTTTTTTAAAGCACTTTCAACCCAATATTTACAAAACGAAAATATTAACTGCATGGCCAGCCACCCAGACTAAGCCTTTTAGGTGCCAACCGAATGACTCTACAGAGCCCTTAGGAAAAGCCACCATCTTTCACATAGAAGGAAGTCCACACATCAAATCCTTGATTGTTTCCTTCTCTTTTAACGATTGGCAGATTTGATGTTACTGAAGTGGCGTTGTTTTCTGCCTTTTTTAACATCGGTAATCAGCAGTAGCCTAGAGGATCCCCTTTACTTGCTGTAGCTTTATTTTAATGCAGACAGTGTTGAAGAGCTGCCCCCTGCCTCCCTTATTTCCTGGGCCAGCTGACAGCAGGAGATAAGAGGGGCAGTCAGGAGGTCTCTTCCTTTGCAGATAGCGTGGCTACATAAGATGCCCCAACATTTTCTGAGTGTTGGAAAGATAGAAGATGCCACAACTTATTTCATGTTTGAAGTCATGCCTGGTCACACACAATGCACCCATCATCTCTCACAGATCTCCAAATACTATATCTTATGTAGGCTTACACTGTCAGGCTCAATTGTTATAACCAATATTAAAGAAAATGACCATTGTAATGAGTGGATTATTTTAACGTATAACGTACAGCAAAGTTGATGCTGCCGCAACTGTTCATTGTTATACATGTACAATATATTTTCATAACGGGTATTGTTATAAGTGGGTTGGACTGTACTGTGTGTTGTTGAAACACCTCTGGCACTTTCAACATTCATTGAGTACAACAGAAATACGTGTCCGTGGAAGATATACGACGACATTTTACCTCACAAGTAAAGGAAGCTGATGGAAAAACATTATGCAGAGAACTTTACACCTATCCACATTTGTTTGCATCGCTCAGCCGAATTTCGAAAACCTTCATCTGAAGAGTGCAGCAACCTGTATGACAGAGTCTCATACCACAGAGATTCGGTTTTTGGGGGCACTGCTGATGCAGCATCTCCCTTTTATTGAACTGCAGTGATAATAAGGTGCAAAGTTACACTACTCTTGTGAGAGCAGGTACAGCACATGGCAGAGGCGTCAGCTCCACAAAGGGATAACGACGACTTCAGAGGTGGATTTAAATTCACCGGAAAAGTGATGTGTGATGAGGAGTGACTTCTTTGCATACTCCCTTCTTTCTTTTTTTTTTTTTTAAATCTTGGACTGTGTTTTGATTTATGCTACAACTGGATGCTAAGGACACTTGATGGTGCAATTTTAAGCTCTGAGTGCCTTTTCGACGTGCCAGTTTTTCTATGGGAAAATATGCTCATTGCAGGCAATGTGTTAACATTATTACTTTCTTTTCTTTCATTCTTATGAATCTATTCAAAGTTTCTTTTAGCTATCACCCCAATTTAGTATAGCTGCAAACATGTTGTAATTACCTCATCTTCATGCAACCTTGATGAGCGCATTCACATTCTTATGTGCATACGGAGGTGGTTTCAAACTATTAATAATAATGAGAATTCATAGAACCAAATACTTTTCAGGAGAAAGATAAAGAAATGCATGCATTTGGGATGTCTAATTGAATACTCAGACCTTTCTTCCGGATGATGAAAGAAAAAAGAGGAGTTGAAAAGATGTGGTTTTGGTTTCCATTTTGAAGGTTCAGCTCACTTAGCCTATGGTTAGGCTTCAAAGGTGAGCTTCTACAACCCAGCTCTGTACCCCTCTATCACAGGCTTGGCTGGACTCACTTGGTGCCACTGGCGAAAAGTGGAAGGTGATCGTGACGCGAGTGGAGGAGGTCGTCACCTGGGTGAACGAGAAGGAACGCCAGTTGGAAGAGCCTCTCAAGGGTGCCACGGCACCCGAGATGGAGAAGCAGAAAGAGTCGCTCAGGGTCAGTAGTGAAGCACCTGTGTTTTTCCAGCCCTTCTGGCAGTGCATCTGTGTGCGTGGTAGGATCTTTGACTTGGTCTCTGCCACCCTTGACAAATTCGCGGCAGCTAACTACTGATGCTGCCGTTTGGCCTAACCAGCCCTCGGTTGGTTCTGTTCCTCTGCTTCTCCAAGAAATCTGTACCCCTCTCTCTTTCGGCGGCTTAGACAATTGCATGAGTGGCAGTGTTGCACAAATTCAATCATGCTGCGCAAACGAATCAGGAGGGACATGTTGCAGAAGAACTGAGGGACTCTGTTGAGAAACAGGGGGTTGAGGTCATTGCCCTAACGGTAGAATTGGTAAATTCATCCCCGGGTAAATTCATCCACCCTTACGTTATCATTGTACTTGAGGAAAGTGTTAATCAAAAGCTGCACTCACTTCTACAACTGATTTGACAAAGTTAAGCATTCACACTTTCACTCGGCAAGTTTGGCCAGTTCCGGCTGCGAGCTTTTCCAAGGTGGTTTCAAGAGCCAGTCATTTTACTCAGACCTTTCGAGTGCCCTGTTGTAACTGAAAGGTTTTAAATAGACCCATACTTAAGGGCTCTTGGGGGAAATTCTGTGCTCTCGTCATCTCCTGCCCTCTGTGCTCTTATTCCGTGCGCAGCGCCTTGCCAACGAGGTGACCCAGAAGCAGCAGACCCTGAGTGAGCTGCAGGCCAGCATTGAGCAGCTGGGGCCTGGCCTATCCCACACGGCTCTGGCAGCCCTACACGCTCAGGTGAGTGATGAAAGGCGCCACCTTACCTGCGGATATCTGGTCAAAGCTACGCTGCCTTTTGTTGCACCAGTTCTTTCTGTATGTCGAAGCACATACCTCCTCATAAGCCACTGGACTTTTTTCACCACGTGGTCCCAATGCAGCTCCAACACCAGCTTGTTTTCATGCACTTGCCTTTTCCTTGCCAGGCATGCTACTTGCCTTCTCACATTTTTTCTCCGGGGATTACACGTTGAAGGATGAGGTTGCACACATGGCTTCATTGCTGGCTACATCAGTAGCGGAGGAATCCTTCTTCCCGCAACCACGATGTTCTCAACAAAATGCCTGTTTTGTCTGTTACAAGTGCATCCCAATAACGGTGTGTGCTTGAGATGAAATCCCTGGCGAGGAAGAGAGATCCGTCGAGCGCACCTTACTGACCCCCAACCTCTCCCCTGCCCACAGGTGTCGGAGCTGCGCCGGCGTGCCAACGAGCTGTCCACCACGGTGCGTCAGCTGGTGAGCCAGCTGAGCTCGCAGCTGTCCGAGCGGGAGGAGCTCATGCGGCGCCTGGAGCTCTGCCAGGCGGTGCTCGACCAGCTCCGCCAGGAGGCCCAGGAGGCCAGCGACGTCAACATGGGCCAGCTCGAGGGCCAGCTGCGAAGGGTGCAGGTGAGGCCTTGGAAGCGGGAAATTCAAATTTCGATTATGAGGTTTAATGCGCCGACACTACACAGGCGATGAGGCGTGCCGTAGTGAAGGGCTCTGGATTATTTTGACCACCTGGGGATCTTTAATTTGTGCTGAAATCTCGAACACAGGAGCGTTTTTGCTTTCGCCTCCATCAGAAAAGCGGTCATCATAGATGGGAATCGATTCGCGTCCTTGGGCTCAGCAAAACTGAATTTCCAGCTGAATGTCCAGTCTTTATTTCTTTTGTTTAGTTGCTTAAAACAGTGGCTTTCATCAGGGCATGTATAAGGACCCCCTCATAAGACAAGAAAGAGCGACGGGTGCACATTGAGCAATTTGGAGTTCGAGATATTTTGTGAAAGCGTTGCCGTTGAAGCTGATCGAAAGTTGGGCTAGTTGGACGGTGTGGGTGCACACCAGCATTTGATGCCACTTGGGTGTTGGAATGTGGATTCGACCGAGCCAATTGAGTGATTAGCGAGGCCTATCAAAACTGCAGGGGGGCCTGAAAAAAATGTGGGAGATGTAAATTAACCTGCTACATTGTCCTACATAGCTTAATTTAAACCTCTTTGAGCTTGTCAAATGGAGTTTTACTGTCTATAGGTAATTTTTTTTTCCGGCATCAATGCATAACTGAAGTGGAGAGGCACTATATCTGGTCTGGTCGGGAACACACCAGAAGGCTAGGAACTAAAAAAATTTAAAAATGCATTAGCTGCTATACAAACAAGTTTAACCAGCGTTTTTAACTTGTACTGTAAGCAGGACGCATATGGGAAGTGTAGGGTTTTGGCTTTACTTTTAGGGGTGTCAGACATCTGTATTACAAGTCATCCAAGGTTTAACTTCTGATTCGGGATTTAACTCTTTTTTTACTCCTTTTCCAGTACCTTGCAGTTTGTGCATCATCACGGCTAGCAACATATCATCACTGCACCTGAATTGACTGTTACTTCGTTTTGAAGATTCACTGCGCTGTTACTTTTCCACATGAAACCTTCTCTCACTTTGATTGGAGATGCAGTGCTGTGGACATGACTCTTTGTTGCTGCTTCTTGTCCGTCCAGATAACCAAGGAGGAACTGGTGAGCAAGAAAGGAGAGATTGACACCCTGGGCCAGACCCTGTCGGAGCTCAGCGAGACCCTGGCCCCGGAGCCCTCGCAGCAGCTCCTCAAGAGCCTGGACAGCCTGAGGGCAACTCTGGAGGAGCTGTGCAAGCTGCTGGACAAGCGGGAGGAGCTCCTGCAGGACGTCATCAAGTTCCAGTCCTGGCAGAAGGACTTCATCGAACAGGTGCGTGCCCCCCTTCTCTCTGGCAGATATCCTCTAATACTGTCCCTAGCCAGACTTGTAGTACAGTATAGACCATTCATAACGTAACCGCTTATAGGGCGGGACCGGATATAATGCTGGTTTTCCTGGCCACCAGAGGCCTCCCATAGAAGTCAATGCATAAGCTTACAGCTGACAACATGGTTCCCTGAAGTGCAATACTGTTTATAGTGCGGTTTTTTGGTGGGTTCGTTGATCAACCGGCCCAGCTGTGGCATCGTTTTAGGGTCGCGAGAGAGAACAAAGAAGATGGAATCAGCCATCCCACGCAGTGCGCGTTCCCTGCTCTCCTCTAACTTCGACATGAAAAAGAAAAAAATAGGCACGCTTTAGTTTGCGTGTTCCATTTGCACGCACGTGATGACCACAGCTGTCCTTGCTTGATGCACCTCGAAAGATAGCGACATGGGGTAAGTTGTTTCTATTAGAACGTTGTGCAGATAAGCAACCGCCCTTTTCCTTTCGGAACATCTGGAGATAGTGAGCCACGATGCCGAATGTTTCCCCTACCTGTATGCTGTGGTGATAAGCAACCGCCTTCAGCATGGCAATAGCAAGCCGAGGTGAAAAAAAAAAAGGAAGAAGAAAAAGAAGAAGAAGAAAAGAAAAGAATACCCCGCTTGCATTCTTATTACGGTGTCTTGTGGCATCTGTTCATAGATGTTAAGAAATGTAGACGTGCTTCCTCAAAACACAAACACTAAGAAGTTAAAGGAGCCATGAAGAGAAAACAAAAGTTTGTTTTATTCGAAAGATTAGGTGTTTCATAGTACCCCAAGCGCTTTCCCGGAAGCAAATGATGCTTTATTCACTGAGAAATAAGGCAATTCAAGCCAAAATTTTAAATCTCCCGCTAAAATTGAACATTCCGTGACGTGTACAATGGCGTCATAGAGCCGGTCCATGAAACAGATACTTAGTATGTCGACTCCATATAGCACCCACACGCGGGAGTCGATCGAGACGGTGGCCATTTTAAAAATACTAGTAAAACCTAGTGCACCCGCAGCCCTAGTCATGGAATCGCCTGATCCGGAGAACAAAACTCTCGCCGAGGAGCTCGGGCTTGCATTTAACAACCTCACACCACAAAAACGCTCAATGCTTCTAAGTGCACGAGCGGCAAGAGTTGTGGGATACGCGGTGGACGGGAAAGCGACCATTCCGCGATAGCTACAACAGACGAACGCCCAGCCGTCGGCACCGCTGCCTCGTCAGCCCCGTCGCGACGGACGAATATAGACTGGTACGTATGTGCCGTATTTTGATTACGGTTAATAATAGTTCAATTTCAGTAGCAGTATCACTTATGCCAGTTGGCCGGTGTTGTGTATGGAAAGCCGTTCGCGCGAGCTCTCTGCTTCGACCAGAAAGATACGAGCGTCAATGTGCGCGTGTTTACGGCATTTTTTTCCCCAAGGTCAGAGCGATTTGACGAAGTCGGCGACGAGCGCCAGCATGTCCCAGGAGTGAGCTAACGTAAGGGTCCCTGCCGTAACTGAACAAACTGAAGTTTTCAGTGGTTGTAAACTGGAAACGAGCTCGTAACGACAGCAGCAAGCCAACACCATTCGAAACTTACGCGACGACTGGCACTATCTCGTCGCTTCTTGCTGTTCCTTACTCCCCTCGTTTCTATTTTTACCTTTGCTGGTTGGCGATATGACGGCCAACCTCCTGTGAAGGGATTACGATACGAAGCAAGGTCGCGGCTGTGCGTGCTTGAACGGTTCGTTGGCCCTGAAGAGCCTCGAACCCGAAAATTCGTCTGCGCGACGGCGAGATGTCGAGCTCGGCCGGCGCTAGTTTCGTCAGTTTCGTACGCATTGGCGCACACGCTTGCGAGTTCGTTCGGACCTTCAACCGTTTACTCCACCGTTCTTTGTCATAAAAAGAATGTGCAGTATGTTTCACGGGCATTTAGCTCGCTATGCAAGCTGTAAGCCCTGCCTAACATGCGTTTGCTTTTGCCGGCCTCCGCCAATCGCAGAGCTTAGCCCATGTGACGGCATAGGTTCTGTTGCGGGAAATGAGCTGGTGGGTCGCATGACCATTCCCGTTTTTCCTAATTATGTAGCTTATTTGAGCGAAGTTTGCGTTATAAGTGGTGTCGTTATGGTTCTAACGAGGCAATCTTTCGAATGAACCAAACTTGTGTTTTCTCTTCATGGCTCCTTTAAAGCCGCACTCATGGTTTGTAAGACTGTGCACTAGAATCGTCTGATGTGGGAAAAAAAGAGGAAATAAAGACCGTGCTGCTATTTATAAGAGGCCTTCGTTTGAGTGAGGATAAACAAAGAATGATTGAAAGGTAGATTGTGATGTGATTGGATTTGCGCATGTTTTCTTTAAAGTGCGGCACTGCTTATAGTGCGGATTTTTGCACCTCATGCGACATACGTTATAAGAACCCTACACTGTACTTTTCCTGTCAGCCATTACAACAATAGCTGTGACACCTTCAATGTTCAGCGCTCGTGTGTGCCAGGTCTTCTTTTTGTCCGTCTCCCAGCTGCACTGTCTTTTCTTTTGACCATGTCTATCCAACACGCCCAAATAGCCTCTCCAGTACAATTTATTCAATGGGAAGTAGTTATGCCATTGTATTGCGGAACACGGCGAGCATGGTTTCACCGCCCGCGAGCTTGCACAGTGAAACTCTAATGTGGAATCGCTAACAAAACGCCCCCATTTCTTGGTCAAGATCTCTGCTCTCTGCCAGGCATTTCATTTGCAGCCCAATTTGATTGTAAGCATCATACGAATTGGGCAGAATGTCCCCATAAGCCCCTTGTTCGCCAGCTTTCGATGTTGGCACAAGTAACGGTGCAAGCTCTCCTGGTGAACCTCCTGTGAACTGGTCACAGGTGCGGCTGCTGCAGCAAAATGCGGAGGCGCAGCGGGCCAAGGCGGGCAACCTGGAGGACACGGCCACCGAGCTGCGCCACCTGAATGAGCAGCTGAAGAAGAAGGTGCCCGAGGCGGTCAGCACGGACGAGATGGCCACCAAGGTGCAGGTCACCTTCAGGGACAGCAGCACCAACAACGTCACCAGCCTCAAGGGGCAGACAGACAAGCTGCAGGGACACCTGGACAAGGTGGGGGGGAGACTGCTGCCCAGTGCTGTTTGTTTCTAAATGCCGACCAGATGGGTGGGGAAAAAGTAATCCCCGACGTGGAAAGCTGGTGAAGTTGCAAAAGCGCTTCATTTGGAGATGCAGTAGGGCCTCGTTACAAGAGACACTGTTACAAGAGACACTTGGCTACAAAAGACATTTGAATGAAAACAGTTTGGTTGGTTTTCCTACGTTTGCCATGTTCGCAACATTGCATACAAGAGACCTTGGTTACAAGAGACCTTGGTTATGAGAGACGTGTTTTCTGGGTCCCTTGTGTGTCTCTTGTAATGAGGTTTTACTGTAGTGCCGACTCACATGCATGTCTGAGTAGTAGGACTAAGACAGGACGCAAAGGCCGTACTGACTTGTGTTGTGGGAGTTAAAGCACTGCTTGGCGAGCACAATTGATTGTTCACCTTCTGGTGCTGTCTTATGTGATGGCGTGACTTACAAGAGGTGTAAAAGGCTGTTCCACTTGGCTTTTCTGTGAAGTCCTAATACTTAGATCATGAAACTGAGAGGTGTCAGGCATTTAGCTCTAAAAAGCCAGGCCTTGTATACCGTTATGGTAAACACAGCAGGCCAGCAGCTTGGGGTCATCTCATTTGCAGTTTTGGACATTCAAGTGATGATTCTTTGTGTGTGTTTGTGGTACCGCTAGCCGGTGGGACAGTGCCGCTAGGCCATCTGCTGCTTGTCTGTCTCATTCCTGTTGGTCTCATTCTTGGCCTCAGCTGGGGAAGGTGCTGCAGAAGAAGCAGGAGGAAGTGAGCCAGCTGGAGACCAAGTGGGACAACTTCAACAAGAACCTGGAGGACAGCAAGCGCTTTGTGGCCAGCACCACCGAGAAGCTGCACTCCCTGCAGCCCACGTCGGCCACGCCCGAAGCCCTGGCCGCCATGATCGAGGAGGTGGAGGTGCGTAGTTGATACGGCCGACAGGGGTTTCACAGACCACTTCCAGACGGAAAGAGTTTTTCTAACGTTGTAGTATAGACTGTAAGGAAGACAGGCACGTTTTGCATCGCCAGTATCATTTATCCGAGTCCTAACTTCCAAAATGCATAACCGTTAAGTAGAATTGTGAGCCATTAATGGGACACATTACCAAAGCAGTTTTTCCCACCACATTGAAGTCTTTGCATGGTAGCCGTTAAATAACATTTACGAGTGTGACGAACTTGGCAAGTTGGTGAATGTTCATGGTGAAAACAGCACATAAAAGACGAAGACAGAGGTAGGGTAAACAGAGGTAGGGTAAACACAAGCTGTGTTTGGGTCTACCCTATCGCTGTGATGCGCTGTTTTGACCATGATAGACCTGCTTGCAGGCATCTCTTATACGTGTTTGGCGTTTTTGGACAACTCTGGGGTTAGTGTGAAAACGCTTGTTTGGGAAAGTAGGTGTGCCTGCGAAGCAGCAAAGTCAATCTTGTGATCCCATTTGACGTTTGGTAGACAAAAAAGAAGAGACGTTGAAAAGGGTGGCTTGAGTTTGGGGTCACTGCGTCGATGTACGCGAACCCTCATTTGGGAACCACTGACTTCTGACTTGCCGTTGACATCTCTTCCCCCTCCCTTTCGTTGCAGCAATTGCAGCAGCAGCTGAAGGCCCAGCAGGATGCTCAGGAGGCGACGCAGCAGCTGGGGCGTTCGCTGATCGAGGCGGATGCCTCCTGCTTCCCCCAAGTGCAGGAGCCCCTGGGGGCCCTGGCCTCCGACTGGGAGAACCTGGCCTCTGAGGTCACCCGCACCCACAAGCTACTCACCTCCACCCAGAGCCTCTGGAAGGAGTGCCAGCAGCTGGAGGTGAGGGGTGCCGCTCGTCACCCGTCTTCTCTTCAGTCGCAAGAATCTGGACACAGCACATAGCCTGACTAATGAAGAGAACATCAGAATGAGAACAAGGTCAAGCTTCTTAACAGCAAAGTGGTTTAAGCTTTTGGTTCCGACGTCCGGGATACCAGAAAAAAATACTAAGAAAGAATACCGAGCGCACGTGACCTGTGCCTCGTGAGGAGCACCCGGCGTCGGCCAGCTCAACCTTTGAGAACGCTCAGCCCGGAGTTCGTGGCATGATCTTTTGCATGCTCTTGTCCTTGTCAGTTCATGTGTGTTCGCACCTCAAGGGGAGAGCACAGACGCAGAGTTCACGAAGCCGGTCGCCGCGGGTTCTAGCACATGCTTACGCAGTCCACGTTGGGATAGATATGAAAGCCTGCCAGCCATGGAGTTCAGAAGTTTATGGAGTTCAGTCATGGAGTTCATGTGAGGTGGAACAGCTGGGTTACCGAAGGGAGAGGTGCCACCAGCTCTGCTGCCAATTTTTTCTATCCAATGAGACAGATGGCAGAGTGTTTGTAACTTTGCCTATATTGACAAAGAGGGCAAAGAGAGCAAACAAGTGCAGGACGCAAGCCTGTTTCAATTCTGCAACTGGTAGGTCGATCTTATCGGTACAGCACCCTGCTTATAATCACTGACTCATCTAGTTGTGCAGTTTGGTATAAAGTAGACCTCGGCATCTTGTATGTTCGTGGTAGAGCTGCCAGCAGTGAAATGGGTTCAGTAGCATTAGAGCACCCACCTCATAACTGTCTTCTAAGCGGGGGAACGAATAACGAAATAAGAATTTACCTGTAGCATACCTTTGACACTTGGTGTCACTTGCGAGTGTGAATGTTTCAATAAAAGTTTTTAAGCAGAACCCATTATTTGTGGGGAGTTCTGTAAGCTACGGAAAGAGTATTACTGGTACACCAAAAGCTAAACAACAGTTTCCACTTCATGGATCTCGTATTTTAGGAAATTGTGTTGTGACAATTTGTTCAAATTTACAGAACAAGCTCGACGACACAATGGACAAAGTGGAGGAGACACTGGAAGAAGTCGCCCCAGCCGAGGATGGAAAGGCCCTCACCGAAACAGCAGAAAAACTTGGGGTGTGTGTTTTTAACACGAAGGTGTTTTATTGTGGGGTTCGCGAAGCTTTCACTGACGTCATATCCATCACGGAAATGATGCCAGTACAACGAAGCAAGCAGCCTGTAAAGGGTGCACCCCTGCACACAGGGTCTTCTTGTGGGGAAGCAGCCTTTAGTACTAAAGAGTACGTTATACTTAGGGTTGTTCGTTTTCAGGTTTTATATTTAAACACGAAAGTGTTTTATGCCGCGATACACCAAGATTTCACTGACGTCATATCTGTCACGGAAATGACGCCAGTACACCTTTGCCGAAGCGATCCGCCAGCAGGACGTCACTCGCCAAGCACATTCACAAGACAGCCGCCGACCCACGAATCATGCTCAGCTGCAGATTTCACTGCACATTTAACTTTCATGTTTTACCGATTCCTATGACAGAGGAATGAACCACAGTTTTTTCCTGTTGGAGTTTTCGTGTAGCCACGATATGCATCCATGTCCAGCTTGACTTCTAAAATTTGGCCAACTTTTAGCTTCTCACGGTGCTTCTTCATCACTGCACGTGTAGTATACCTTTTGCATTCCTGTAAACTGTAACACAAGGCGTCGCACTCGAGAAGCAGAAAGAAGAAATTATGATATGAAGACAATAAGCAGTTGCCCAATAATCAGGAAGCTTAAAGTACAGGCTGAGCAGCATATATAGTAAAACCTTGCTACAAGAGACACTCAAAGGACCCAGGAAACATGTCTCGTGTAATTAAGGTCTCTTGTATGTGAAGTTGCTAACGTGGTGAGCATATGAAAGCCAAACAAGCCGTTTTCGTTCAAATGTCTATCATAACCGAGTGGCCCTTGTAACAGTGTCTCTTGTAGCGAGGTTTAATTTAGTTGCATAATTGGATGCGGATATGTGGAGAGTTGTCTATGGGGTAAGTCAAGAGTTCATCTTCCTGTGGCCATTCCTTCGTGCAGTGTAAGAATACAGTTACGTGTTAATACTTAATAAAAAAGAAGAGGGAAGTGATAGGGACAAGCTGAGTCTAAACGTAACCCAGAATTTAGCTAATTCCTGTTTTTTTTATTTAATGTACTGGTATTGAAAGTTAACACATGGAAACTGATGTATGTATGTGTACACACGCACACGCACACACACCTTTGCCTTTCCGTGTACCCAAAGATTCCCTAAACATTCTTAGGGACAGACAACCGATTTTTGTCGAGTATATTTTCTTTATCTCAAATGAAAGGGCAACGCTTAAAACACCTTAAACCGAAACGGTTTCCCTAATAGCGTCCTGAAACTTTTGAAATTGGAATTTTTAGGTCTGCTAGCCGAACGTGTCTCACCAAAAGGAACTCTAGCACCTATGACAGTGAGCGGTGCGGCAACATACTTTTAACTGTACATGAGATAAAAAGAGGTATTTAAAAACTTGTCCCTGGCTGAAACAAGAATAGTGTGCAACCTTTTCTATTCTTTTATGCGGTTTTGGAATCCCACGTTGAAATCGACGGAGTTGTTTGGACACGTAATGCAGTGTCAATATTAGACGCCACACGGCGCCACCTTTCAGGCTCCAGAAATTTAGCTGCAAAATTAAAATTATTTCCACCTGTTTATTCAAAAATTCCTTGTGGTTACCCCAGTATATAAAACGCTGGCTTTCATACGAGCTGAAGGACATGCACTCCACAAAAATCGGTTTGTCTGTCCCTTTAACATTCTGCCCTTGAGCACTGAGCATCTCGTCTCTGCCTGCCTCGTCTTTTAACAGGCCCAGCAGGCGGAGGTGCGCAAGCAGCAGCCGGCCTTCGACTCGTACCAGCAGAAGACGCACGAGCTGATCGAGAAGACGGAGGCCATCGAGAGCCTGGCACCCGCCGGGGAGCAGCTCCAGGAGGGGCTGGACCAGCGCGAGGAGCGCTGGCGCAAGGGGGCCGAGCTGCTGCAGGCCATGCTGCGCGACCTGGAGGGCCGCTACGCCACCTGGCGCCAGGCGGAGGCCACCCGCGAGGAGATCCTCGCCTGGCTCGAGGACATCTGCCAGTGCATGCGCGCCGCCCTCGACCACCTCGCCCAGGGGGAGCAGGGGCGCGGCGTGCTCGACCGATACGAGGTCGAGTGCATTTTTTCCTCTTCCCCTTTTGGTTCACCCTCCTTCTGCTGTTGTCTGTTTCTGCTGTACCTTTGCCTAGGAGAAGGCTGCAGGGCCACGTTACGCTGGGTCAAATAGTGGGCCTTCTGAATTTTGCGGCCCCGTGTAGCTCCAAGGCAGTGTGAGGACTACCCTCAACAGAATGCGGGATTTCATTTGAGTTCAGTCTGCGGCAACTCCCAGATCCATAAGTGAATGCTGTTGCCTGCCTGATGTGCACTGTGTGTGTGATCTTAAAACATCTCATGAGGGCAGACAGCTCCCATGCCTGCAAGTTGGCCTGTTGGCCTGGACACTAAGCTGAGGGCGATTTCGTGCTTTCTAGCCAGTATCACTAGTGCACTGAGTGGGAGCACTGATGCCGCTGCTGGCAGGACTGCACTTCTACATCTGGTACCTCGTTTTGGGTTTCTTCCATGTTGGTTTTATTCAGAGTACTGTCCGCGCCATAGCTCTAAGCAAAAAATTGTCCACATATACGTATGTCACGGATGCTTCATTATCATAACCGTCATCATCATGACGTGTTTCGTCATTGCCTTGGAATGGCCTGCCCTCATAAGAGGCTAATAACTCCTCTGGCCCTTTCGCCATTGGTAAGGAGCAGACTAACATATGCGTTTTGTTGCATATAGACGAATACGGCTATCCCCTGTCGTCATATTCCATGGTATCACCATTTCCTTGGAAAAGGGAATTTCCCCTCAATAGTTCTTTGCGTTTCTCGCTTCAAATGTAAGAGCATTATTCTGAAGTCCCACCGTGCTCTGCTGTGCAGACGGAGCTGCAGACCCAGGAGGAGCTGTTTGGCAGCCTGCAGTCGCAGCTGGAGTCGCTGGACATGCCGCAGGCGCTGGAGTCGACACGCAGCTCCATCCAGTGTGGCTTCGAGGAGGCCCAGGACCTGGCCGACCGGCTCCGCTCCATGCTGGCCCAGGTGGAGGAGCAGGAGGCCGACGTGCGCTCCGAGATGGACCGCTTCTCCGACTGGCTGCGCCACCAGAAGGAGGCCCTCTCCCGCTGTGACAACACCACAGGCGCCGACGACGTCCTGCTGCAGCGCCTGGAGGAGTGCCGGGTACGAGCGGCTCGCTAGTGAAGAAGGGGAAATGGAGCATATATAAGGCGTTGCTGAAGTTTCTGCAGGAAACGGGACTTCCTGCCTTGCTAATAGCCCTGCCCTCCCGCTATATGACGACTCCCCTTGCTTTCTTTACCACCTTTGGTTTCATATCTCCTTTCTTCTCACTTTCCTACCTCATTTTCCTTTCACTCCTCTCATCTTAATTTTCGTTTTTGATGCGCAGGGTAGTTTGTTTCTGGGCCCTTAAAATTTGTCACAATTCCAAAAAATAAGAGCAGAACTGGGTGGGGGTTATCTCAGCTACCCAAACCCTGGAAAACGTTGCTACTGAAGAAGGCTAGAGTAGCGGGAATTCGTTAACTTGATTGAGGGATGAATTAAGAAAATTTGGTGGCAAAAAATGGGCTCGGGCAGCACAGGACAGGAGCAGTTTGAAGTCAGTGCGAGAGGCCTTCGTCCTGCAGTGAACTTTGATAGGCTGATGTTGATTATGATAGTGATTTTTGGAAATTTTTGCTGAATTCTTCATATTGAAGGGAAGCTTTTGTTGACTGGGTCTAAAATTTGTCACACACTTCCAATACTCTAAGCAGCCAGAAGCGCATGATAGATCTTGCTACCACATGAAAAATCCTTCCACTCAAAGTGGCTAAATCGCAGAGAATTCTGTAAGATGAGAATGAGCAAAGTAACTGGTTGGGGGTATAGACTTGCAATCATTGCTGTATGGAAAACATGTTATTAGTTCGGGAAAGTAAATTTTAATTGAGTGGGGCTTGATATGTTTGTTGTGCCTACGAATATGAAGGCAACTTAGCGAGGTGCACTTCATCACCGCAATCAAACTCTCCTGAAACTTAACTGAAATCTGGTTCGGGGAAGGATTTAGTTTATTGTATTTTGTGCATGTGGTCTATAAGCAATGCTGAGTTTGTATTATTTCATTGTTTGGGTAGAACTCTGTAGACTGCATCGGTCGCAAAGTGCACAGTTCTGTCAAGGGCTAAAAGGGGAAGTGAGATTTCGTTCTCACATGGTCTTGCCATAATTATGAGAAGGCAAGCAGCTTTTGCATGCACCTACTTGGCGAGTGATGCCACTTCTCTGTGCCACACTTGCTGACTCGCTCATCTGTTGCTCTTTTCTTGGCAGAAACTTGAGGAGGCCCTCAACTCTAACGACGGCCTGTCTCGGATCGAGGAGAAGATGGCGAGGTTGGTGCGCAACCAGCCGGATCTGGAGGTGCGACACCTCCAGAGGGAACAGGACAAATTGAAAGCCAGGTTTGTATGCGCACATTGTGTCCGCTTACGCTGTTCTGCGTGGGAAGCTGTGTTACTAGGCAGCTTTTTGACCTTGAAGGTTTTGGAATGCAAATGTACGGTTGCAGACGTATGGTGCAGATGTACAAATCCAGGTGTACAATTGCAGGTATACGGTTGCAGATGTACAATGCAGGTGTACAAATCCAGATGTGCGAATGCTCTCCCACTGCTCCTGACCTCGTGCGTCTCAGTGGGTTTTCTTCAATACTGTTCTCATTTGACGGGAATGAGCAACAAATGCTAGGCAAGCACGCACTGATGCACCTTCTGTGGACCATTTCATTAGTGTTTGCTAGGTGATACTTGTTGGATGGATGAAATAGAAAGCAAGCAAGATGATGTTGCAATGTAGAAGAGCAGTAGCGTACATGCGTCATCAGTATACCATTCTGACTGTATGTACATTCCAGATGCTTCCCAAAACATTTCATGCCCTCATGTTTTCTGGCAGGTGTGTTTGAAATTGAGAATGGGCATTAAAGCTTTTGAGCGGTGGTTCTCAGCTGTAAGTGTGCTGGGGATTCATTAGGGGCTTCGAAAAGTGATTATGGAGCTCACGATGAAGTATGTTGATGTGCGTCACGTTGTCAAACAGTTTCGCTTTTGCCGCTAAGTTGCCCTGTACACTTATTCTATGAGTGCCTTTTGTGGGTGTGTTTGGCGTTGCCACGCCGCTGTCATGGTGTGCCAAAAGCCAACTTTTAAGCGTGTGCTATGCGGAGAAGTCAAACAGATGTACCTGTGATGTGGAAAAGCTGCCTTTTTGCGTTTCTGGCAAGGTTTGGCAGAAAAACAAATACAAAATGGAAGAAAGAGTTTAGTTGCTTTCTGGTAGACCCCTCCCCCACTCCTGGAATGCCCTTGCTCCCGCACCTCTGAGGTTTGTGGACCCCCATTTCGGAATCACGGCTTTCAGTGTGCAAGTGTATGCTGTATATCATACCCCAAAATTGTAGTCCACTAAGAAAAACAAAGTTGTGGAAAAAATATCAGCTTGATTCATTTTTGCATTTCATTGCGTTTTCCGGGATGGTGGGAGCAAAAGGAGGGGTGAAGATGTACACAGATGAGTCAGGAAGAACATGGGGAGATGTAGCTTGCAGGAATGTAAATGCCAGTGTCCTGCTTTGGCTGTAACAAGGACTGGATTATGTGCAAACGGAGTTAGTTCATTGGTGATAGAGAATATAACTTAAGCTCCTCCTCCTCTTCTTGTTTTTCAATACTAGGCTGGAGGCGGCCAAGAGCCAGGCAGCGAGGGCCTCAGCAGCACTGCTGTCCATCCTAGACCGGCACCACCAGGGGGCCCTGGCCGAACTGCAGCACTGGCTGTCCACGGCCAACGACAAGCTGGCCTGGTGCAGCGGCGGTGCCGAGGGGGCCACCCAGGGTGACCGCTTCGGCCTCGAGGCCCGCCTGGTGACCCTACAGGTGAGGAGGCAACCCCTCTCACTCACGATGCAGTGGACAGGCACTCACAACTGCCCCGAGCTTTTCATGTGAGGCCAAAGAGTGAGCCGAATTTGCACTATTTCTGGGGGGCTGTTGTTTGGACTCCTGCTAGTATCATTGCAACTGTGGCCACCTGCGAAGGGATCTCGCAGTGCAGGTCTTTGTAGTTCGGAAGGGCACTTGAGAGAGGCCTGTGGGAGGGCATGCTTACAGAGGCTGCTTGGGGAGTCGCTGTGTTGGAATGAATGAAGAGTGACAACCTGTAATCGATGCTTGTGTGGCACAATCCTTGAAGTCATTGCACTACAGCTGTCTGGGATAGACTGCACAGCCAAGAAAGCAGTGCACAAACCACCTCGCTTATAATGTACCTAGTGGAAGACAAATTAATTCGCTTTGTCTATTTCTACCTAAGCTAGTCTCCTGGGGAGGGGTTTGCTGCCGTGAAAGAAGGCTCATCAGGTGGCAACATAAGGAACACTTTGTGAAGTTAAGTTTACGATGTCCCAGCACTACAAGGACTGATAGACAGCGCACTTGTGGTTGCGTTTGTTCTGATTTCTCAAAGCTTTCCATAGAGTAACAATGCAGCCTGTTCCTCCTTGCACCAGGCTATCTCAAGGTCTGATAGCTTTTGCACTTGCATCAGCACAGTTACGGGCAATCCAATCATTGTTGAATCAAGACGATGCCCATTTACCATTGGTACGATAACATGCACAAAGCTGAAATGTCAACATCTGCTAACCACAAAATTTAGGTGTGTTAAAACAAGATGAATGCAGTGCCCTTTCCTTGGCTTTGTGTCATCCTCCTTTTTGCTGTTGTTTCCATCCCAAGTTTGTGCTTTCAAGTCCAATTGTGCCACACCAACTCGCCCAAGCAATTTTAAGAGTAGAAAAAACTGCGCGTCGTAAACAAGACGATTGCAAAGAGGGCAGGATGGGCATGGACTCCCAACTGTTCTGTCCTGTCCCCTTTGTACAAGTCTCGTTTTTGACATGCAGTTTTTTCTACCCTTAAGATGCAGTACCAACTAGCCCAGACAACATGCTGTACTGAGCTCATCCCAAGCAACCACCCTTGCAAACCCCTTTCTTCTCTCGCACGCCAACCTCACAATGGCTGCCCCCCCATTCTCGCCGAACGCAGGAGCTGGAGTCCACCCTGGAGCAAGGGGAGAAGCGCCGCGACCAGTACAACAACGCGGTGAACCTGCTGAGCCAGGTGTGCGGCCCCGAGCGGGTGGCCTCCCTGCAGGACGAGTGCAGCCGCATGGGCTCCGAGTGGACCACCTTCACGTCCACCCTGGGGCAGACGCGGGAGTCCCTGAGGCGCAGCCTGGACCAGTGGCAGCACTTTGAGACGCTGTTCGAGAGCCTCTCGGACTGGCTGCGGGACGCCGAGGCGCGCGCCAAGAGCGAGGCCGCCAGCCAGGTGGACCTGCCCCTGCTTGGGGAACAGGTCGGCATCCTCAAGGTGAGAAGTGGAACGGTCGAAAGGGGTGGTGCAAAAGAGCCTCAAAGTGTTAGGGCACAGGCATCGTCATCGTTGTCGTTGTCACCATCGTCATATCATCATCATCATCATCATCATCAAGGAACCTCAATGAGTTGGACCTGGAGGGCTGGGTAAAGTATGGCGTGTTTAAACTGAGCTAAAATGGAAATGAGTTGGTGAAAGAGATTAATAGTGCTACACAACCATTTCAAAGGCCTTGTGAAGGCCCTCGAACCAATTGTCTATCGAGTGGCGCATTGTCTATCTATCAGCTGCACTTGTAAGTAAACGTTCAACTGTCAACCAAAAGTTTCCGTGTAGCGCAGGCACATATAAATCTTTCTTGCAGAAATGTGATGAAAAATGAATGCACAAGGCAAGCCCTGTGTCGAGAACATAGGTGCACATTAACTACACGAAACATTATTGAAAGCACTAGCTTCAAGGAAGAAACTTTACCTAAGGCTAATGAGACTAGATATGGAGTGGCTTTTGTTTCACAGTTAAGCTTAAACAAAAGGCATTTTTGCATGTTTCCCGTGGCAAGAGTCGTACTGACAGCTGCGGGAAGAAGTCTTCCAAATTTGCTTGATACATTGACGGGGCTCATTATTACCGCCCGCACAATTCTCTTAATATTTTTTCTACCATTATTTCTTGGTGTAGCCCCAGCACCCAAGCAGGCCATTTTGCTCTGAGTAAACTATCAAGCTATCCTCCGTGCATGTTCATTCATTTCGTACTCAGTTCTCTGCGAACAATGACTAAAAGCAAATATTGAGTTTATACTAGTGTAGAAAGATGGTTGGGCCCTTGTTGTGCGAACAGAAACAGAAAGCACATGTAACCGTGTTGTTGGTGCCCGCATGCGTGCTGGTCCACAGGCCTTGCTGGAGGAGGTGCACGGCCAGAAGTCTCGGATGCAGGAGCTGGAGGCGACCGTGGCGACGGTGACCGCCCACGTGCCAGACACCCAGGTGCCCAACCAGGTGTCCCAGCTGGCCGCCCGGTTGCTGCACCTGGAGGCCACCCTCCAGGTGGGTACTTGGTTCGCCTGTCTAGCCTTTTGATGCGAGCATTGCTAGATGTGTGAAAGGGGAGGGAGCAAGGGGGGTGAAAGCTATTGGTGACAGAGCTTGGGAACCTTTGTTGGCACCCATATTCAAGCAGGTTTGCAGCCAGGTTGCTTAGCATTCTGTGAGTTCTACATGCAACTTTTTTGCCAGCTGTCATGGAGGTTGGCACCAGAAGTACTCCAGTTTTTTTTTTTTTTTTTTTTGAAAGGCATAAGCCTTTTCATGTGGATTATGTGAGGGAAACCTGTGTATCATCTGCAATGCTTAATGTGTCGCATTCTCGCCATATATGAAAATATAATAATAAAAATCAGAGCTGCTTTCTTAAGAGAAAGATGGTTAAAATGCGGAGCTTTCTCCCATGCAATTTGTGTGAAGTCAAAGTCCAAAATGCAACCTGAGTCAAAGTCAAAGTCCAAAATCTACAAGCTGCTTCGACCATGTCAAGGTGGCACAGCCAGATAGAGGTCGGCTTCTTGGCGCGAGGGACCCAGATTCAATTCCAGCCATGGGAACCGTTTTTTTTTTCTTGACGTGCCTGATGGGCCGTTGTAGAAACCCATGGTGTAAATTTGGCTTTCCTGCTGCGCACTTTGGGCGTAATGATGGACGGCACCAGCGAGGCATAGAAAACTTCGTTTTAAAAAGGCCCCAGGGCCTTTCTGTTTTCATATCACAGCTTGCATTGCCCCTGGGAAAATGAATGCCTTCTCAGCAACATAGTTGTCTATAGTCATGAAGTCCACTTTTAGGTGGCGCTGTGTATAGCCCTTTGTAGAGATACGTGGTATGTTACGGATGCACTTAATTAAATAAACCCTGGAAGAATGCCCCCTTAGCAATGCACGTGTGCACAGCAGTGAAGCCAGCTTTAAAGAGGCTCGCGGTATACATATTTATTTGCTAATCTTCACTTGGGTGGGGATTTCTGCAGTTTTTTTATTATTAGAGAGCTTGGTGGGTGAAATGATGTGGCCTTCCCCTCCCCCCCTGTTGCAGGGTGCCCTGACCCAGCTGCAGCAGCTGGAGCAGACGCAGAAGGCCTTTGAGCAGGCCAAGCGGGACCTCCGGGACTGGCTCTCCCAGATGGAGGCCAGCATGGACGGCTGCAAGGAGCTGCCCGGGGACCAGAAGACACTCGAGGCACACCTCAAGAGGCTGCAGGTACTCCTCCCTCTCTCTCTCTCTCCCGGCGAAACACCACTCGCGGTGCATCATCGTGGGGATCGGCCTGAATGGGAACAACAGCCAATGAAATGAATGAGTTCAGTCTGTCAGTGGCAAATTAGGTGACAGTTTCAGTAATTTGGTCTCCATCGATTATTTTGCTTGACACCGATGTTTGCATCACGCCTGTGGTCGCCGCTGATATTTTCCTTTTTCTCCTGGTTCAATTAGAGGGCCAAATAACCAGAAGTGGCAGTAAATTGAGTGCATTTTGCCACAGAATGGGTGGTGAGCATGTACTTTGATAGGGATGTGCATTTTAAATGCACTTGGGCCATCTCGAGAACTGGGACTTCTCGGCAACCATCTTTGTCCACCACGAAGAAATGGAACACCAAGTCAGATTCATGAGTGAGCAATTGCAAATTTTGTCGATCAAACGTAGATGTATGCGAACACTCTATTTTTGAAGCCACTTGGCTTGACTTGGCTTCACTTGGCTTTGTAGTGTTAGGGTCCACAGCAACATTGTGCTTTTTTTAAGAGATGGAGAATAAGCAGTAAAAAGCCACACGGACCTTTTCTCTTATCCTCGTGCTTCCTTTTCTTGCCACCAGCAAAGTTTCCAGTCCTAGGCGGGATTCTTCCAACCGCACCGTCCTCGATACTTCCCCTCTTCCCTGGTTCCTTCCCCCACCCAGGACCTGCAGAAGCAGAAGGGTGCCTGGCCAGGCCCTGCTGAATGCGGTGGTGGACAACAGCGAGGCCATGTACCTGTCGCTGAGCGTCGAGAGCAGGGACCAGGTGCGCAAGGAGACCCGGGGCCTCAGGGATGCCTGGGACTCGGCCTGGGACAAGCACACCGCCCTGCTCAAGGGCCTCGAGTCCTCCCTCATGGCCTGGAGCGGCTTCCAGGACAGGTGAGGGACTGTGGGGCCGCTCTTTGAGATGATGGGTCCTGCCGCGATCGCTCAGTGGCTAAGGCATTGTACTGTTGAGCTCAAGGACGCGGGTTCAATTCTGGGCCGCGGCGGGCGCTTTTCTGATAGAGGCGAAAAGTGGACACATCTGTGTGTCGAGATTTCGATGCACGTTAAAGATCCCCAGGTGGTCAAAATTAATCCGGAGCCCTCCACTGGGTCGTGCCTCATAGCCTAGGTTAAACCTTCAGCACATTAAACCCTGAATTTTTTTATTTGGGATGATGGAGGCTGTTTGTGTCTTGCTGGTGGCTTGGTTTGTCTGCCTGCAACGGGGAACTTGATTAGAAGGGTTTTAAAAGCACTGCAGGGAAACAAGGGACAAAAGCACACACGGTGTGTCTCACCATGTTTCTGTCCCTGGTTTTTGTATGAATGAACTTGCACCAAATGACAACTTTAGTGAAACCTAACTTGAGCAGACCTTGAGGGGCCTCAGGGGAAGAATAGCGGTGTGTACGTAAGATGTTGCTGCAGGGAAGTGAGCTGAGAGGCTGTGCTTGTGTGTGGCATCTGCTTAGAGCAGCCCTTGCTTGTGTGTGTTGTGGCATTTGCAGCTGTAATCAGGCTGCTTTATCCGGCTAGCAAGCTAAAATTGAAATACCAAAGCTGCTGTCCATGTTGTGGCATCATAAGGAAGCCACTGAGGGTGTGACTGACTCAGTAGAAGGGGCCAAGAAAGCCCTCAAAGATGATGTCGACAAACTGCACTTTGATGCTCGGTCCAAACGCACAATATATTTTCGTTTCCCTGTGTAGCAGACGTGGAAGACGCAATGTTGAACAGTCTGGGTTCCAGCTTTGGTCACCCCAGTAACTTCAATGTTGCTTTTGTTGCAAGCGTGGCGCAGTATGTCGTAAAATTAGGTTTTCAAGTCGGTTAATTTAACCGGTTTCGTCTCGTTCATTTCGCATAGCTGTGGCCGAGTGGCTGAGTGGCTTGTGGACATGAACCAGGTCATCGGAAGCGATGTCGAGCTGCGGCCCAACTTGGCCGAAAAACAGCTCCAGCTCCAGAACATCCGGGTGAGTGTGGTTCTTGCCATGTTGGCATGAACACCGTGCCATTTTTTGTGACGGTACCTCTGATCGGAAGGTCGACACTTCGTTGCTTGCAGGCTCTGTCCCAGGATGTCATTTCGCACCAGGCTGTCGTGTCCAAGCTGCAGACAAAGAAGCAGGAGCTGAAGGATTCGTCGGTGGCGGGACCCGTCGATGGTCTGGTGTCCGACTATGAAGCCCTCTGCTCCAGGACAAAGGTGAGAACTGGGGCACAGTGCATGCCAAGGATTCTCCTAGCCTTTTGTGATGTGTGCGTAATGATCCAGTTTGGTTATTTCACTGGTGATCTGAGGCATCTAACTTTTGTGGTCAGTATGAAAAATGTGACGGAGTGTTCCTCGTGGCTTCAAAAAATTGGATGGAAGCTTTAGTTGGCACTTTATTCAGCGCACATGAAGGAAAAGCAGTTACAAGAGAGGCCTGGTCTCCGCAATAAAGGCCATGCCAGAGGTAGAGAACGTCACTGTGTTGCTGGCTGGGGTGTAGCTTTCCCTGCTACAGTATCGGACGTGTAGTTTTCGTTAGTCCGCAAGGTGCGACAGAGCAGTTTCATAGGCAAGGAGAATTGATTGGGGATTAACTCTTCCTGCTTTTCGTCTTGGACAATGCTACATGTGTCATTATTTGTATATCTTTGGAGTCAGAGTTGACTCCCTCTGTCAGAGTTGACAGAGGGAGTCAATTCTGTCCTCTGGAGGGCAAAGTTGACTCCATTTTCCAGGAAGACTGGAAACCTCTTTGCTCCCTTCCTGAAACAAAATCCAAGTGGCGATGCCTGTGGTGGCGTTTTTCATTTGCCGCTGAAATTTTGCACTAGTTTACTTGTGGTTTACAGCATGGGCTTGCTTTTGAAGTATGGAGAAAGTGTTTCTTGGCCTTTAAGCAACTTTTGAACAGATGTAGGTCGTCATACTAGTGTAGTTCCCGTGAGAGATCTTCATGCGATGCCCTGCTCGTTTCTGTGTCCCTCCTCTCAGGCGAACATTGCACTGTGCGAGAAACGCGTGAGCGAGCACGAAGCCTACCAGCAGAACCTGGAGCGCTTCCTGGACTGGGTGAACACGCTCAAGTCCACGGTGGACGGACCCGAGGACCAGGGTGACATGGAGGCCGTCAAGGCCAAGATGGCAGCCTACGCGGTGAGCCACGTTGGATGCTCTCTTGAAGCGTCACCTGTTGAACACATTAATGGGCTAGTGTAATGGCATTTCTTCCTGGCTTTGGAGAGTCCTTCACAGCTACCTAACACACTTTACTGCAAAGGAGCTCAAAGACAGCTGCTGAGAGGTCGCTGCTATCTGATGATCTCCTTTGATTCATTACTGATGAAATGCAGATAAGAGAACCCTGGAATGTAAATGAGCAAAGTGAGATAAGGAAATTAAATTCTGTCATCGCTAATTTTTTTAGCATGAGGTACTTCTGGCCAGCATAGAAGAGGTGTTAGGTCAGCACTGGGTTTATCCAGGAGTAAATCGAAGTGTGTTGTCCACCAAAAGGTGGGAGGAAAAGGACCTCCAGAAGCTCGGCTCTTTTTTTTTCGTGGAGAAATGTTGTTAGCCATACTCTTTATAAGTCAAAAGTTGCATTTACAGCCATGAAACTTGGGGTGGGTTTGACTGGTCGATTTTGCTTGGTGGTAAAACCTGCCAAGGATCTAATCTGAGGGAGAGAGGGAGAGAAAAAGAGAGGGTGGAAAGAGGGGGCAGGGGAAATCTGAACGGACCAGTTAAAACAAAATCCCAGCTGTATTTGAGGCATCTCACGGGAGCAGGATGGAGAGCTCCGTATCAGGGCTAGTTGATCTGGGATGACCATAGCAACTCGGGCGAGTATCATTGATCGAGAAAAATTTGCGCCAGTTGGATGAGTGGGATTTAAGCCATTAGAATGCACCTCTTTTAGTGGTTGGGAGAGCGAGGCTGGTTTCACATTTCATAGAGTAGGAGTGCCCAGTGATGTCTGTTAAGTGCCCTATCAGATTATGATCCCGTGTGTCCTGTATGCATCATAAAAGGGAAATGGTGAGAGCGAACAGAGCGGACACCGAGATATGGGACTAGAGGAAGGTGAAGACCATTACTAGATGGAGGGATGAAGTACTTGGTGGCAAAGAATGGACTTGGGCAGAGCAGGACAGGAGTGGGTGGAGGCCAATGGGAGAGACCCGCCGCGGTGGCTTAGTGGCTAAGGCGTTGCGCTGCTGAGCACGAGGTCGCAGGTTCGATTCCCGGCCGTGGCGGCCGCTTTTCTGATGGAGGCGAAAAGCAAAAACGCCCTTGTGTACGAGATTTGGGTGCACGTTAGAGATCCCCTGCAGGTGGTCGAAATTGATCTGGAGCCCTCCACTACGGCGCGCCTCATCGCCTGCGCTTGCGTCGGCGCGTTAAACCCTACAATCAATCAATCAATCAATCAGTGGAAGAGACCTTCGTCCCGCAGTGGACCTGAGTAGGCTGTTGATGATGATGATGGCTGTGGTGGTGAGGATGATGGTGGTGGCGATGATGATGATGATTATAGGAATGACAGCAGTGAACCAGTGTGACAGAGTGTCAGAGACAGAGTGTCAGTGTGACAGAGTGCCGGGGGACCGATGGTGGTGATCTAGCACTACAGAGCGCCGAGAGATGGCACAAGGTACGCAGGGAGGCAATGGCTGGGGACAGTGGGTGTGCTCGGTGTGCGGTGTGTGCGGATGTGAAATAAAGGGTCCTTGAGACACGCATAGTGTGTGCATGCGTATTCTTATCCCTGACAATGATGATGATGAAGATGACCCTCATCGCCTCACCCCTCCCTTTCCCTCCTCCTCCTCCTCTGGGGCAGCTGGTGCTGGAGAGTGAGCCGGAGGCCTGCACCAAGCTGGAGCACCTGCGGAGTGCCCTGGAGTCGCGGGTGCTCCCGGGCACGTGCCCGTCGGGGCACCCGGCCCTGCAGGAGCAGTTCGAGGCCGCCCGAGCCCAGTGGGAGGCCCTGCTGGGCGGCTGCGAGGAGGGCCACGCCCAGTGCCAGGACACCCTGGAGCGCTGGGACCGGGCCACCCGCACCCTGGACGAGCTCGAGCAGTGGCTGGCCGCCGCAGCGTGCCCGCTGCCAGGACATCCCGCTGCAGGCCACCGCCCAGGGCAAGCGCCAGCAGCTGGACACCCTCAAGGTGACCGACCGACATTCCTTGTCCTCCTTCACGGTCTGGTTGTAGATTCCCCTCTGCATTTTGTACTCGGCCAGCGGACAGTTCTCGAGTCAGTCCCATCTTCAGCACTGGCCGTCACCACGCAGTTCATTCCTGGTGATGCCAGCATTTCTCCTTGTGCTCAAGCACGGATTCTCTCTTCCACTGTCACCTGTCCACTGACTGTTGTCAAGTTGTTGTACTCGAGCCGTATTTTCTCTCCTCCATTTTGTGCTTGGCCACCGGACTATTCTCGAGTCAGTCCTGTCTTCATCCTTCAACACTGACTGCTGCCGGACAGTACGGAGTCCAAGTGCACTTTTGGTGATCCCAGCACCTGTCTTTGTGCTCAAGCATGGACTCTTTGTTGTGTGTTCTCTTGAGTCTGTTCTACCTTTATACTTCAGGAGCCACTCATCATCACGTGCACTCACTTTCAGGGTGCTTTTTAAGTATCTGTCATGACACCATACTGTTCTTGCAGAGCATGGAGTAGGAAGCACCGTCGTACTTTGCAAGAGTGGCTCGCGTGGTCTGGGGTCACTTGGACATTCTATGCATGACATAGGGAAGCCTGCTCAAAAAATTTCTGAAGGAAAGCACATTTGGAGGTTGTTTTGCTTAACCAGCTGGTCTTGCTAGCTGTAGCTTCAACGGCATGCCTTTGAGCCTCGCAAGTTGTTGGTCTTAATCTATTCCCACTGGGGCTCCACCTTTTTTGGTTGCGTCCTCGACAGACCTTTTTACAGAACCGAATCCTATGGGACAAACAAAGTGGCAAACAAAGGCAACACTGGGGGCATTTGGCAAGTTCATGTCCATTGTGTCTTAAAAACTGGCTTATCTTGCTCAACTGATGTCATACATGTTGGAACAAGGGTCACGAAAAAAATGTGTTTTTCTTATTCTGCTAAAATTGGCATTAATATGTTTTTCATTATTTAGCTAGCTATTATTGCCATGATCTAGTAGAAGTTTTCAATTGCACTCTCTTCAGGAAATCGTTTTCTTTCATATGGGCCTTTGTCCTGTGTACTATCATTTACAGCTGCTGATAGCAAATTTTGGATTCTGATAGTAGCTAAATACTCTAGTATGTTATGCATTTAATGTTAGATTTCTTTATTTTATTTTAGTTTTTTTTGTTCTCGCTTCTTAATTCACCTTTTCCTGTATTTTGAACCACACATTTCAAACATACTGAAAATAATAATACAGTCGAATCCCGCTACAACGAAATTGATGGAACGTGCGAAAAATTTCGTTGAAGCGAAAATTCGTTGAGGCGAAATCTGCCCCAACACACCACGGAAAGGCCAGAAAAATAGTCCGGTACGTTTCCGCAACATCGGCAGCATAATACAATGTTTAGAAAAAGGAGTGACGCGCAAGAACTCATGTTTATTCGGATAACAAACATACCAATGGTTATCTGTTTTTTCACCACCCAAAGAACGCGTTACAGAGGGGGGTGAAGATATGCAGGCGCAAAACATATCGCTGTACAACAAGGCGTGCCCACCGAGCTGGCAGGAGCAGTGCCATTATCTTATCCTCCGACAGGGCACGGCAGCTACTGACCTTGGCAGGCAAGACGCGCGCGCTTGCATTTAACATGACCGCGCGCCCGCGACTAAGATAGGATGACTAGGCTTCAAGACCAAACACGCAAACATGATTTTTGCTCTTGGCTATGAAGAATGGTAGAAGAAAACGGCAAGGACAGCTGCTCACAACGCATACATGACGGCACCCGCGCCAGCAGCGGAGCACATTCATTCAATTTCAACTGGATACGGATTGGCTGTAGCTCTGGGGCTCCGCCTTGGCGAAGCGGGCCTGCGCCTCGTGTAAAGACGGCCAGCCACATCGTTATCACCATCAAGCAATGGCGTGCGCCTATGAGTCATTTTTTGTTTTGTTTTGGGTGGCGGTGTGGTCGCAACGCACATGTTTTCGGTGAAACTAAGCGTCCTGAATGTATAAAAAGTTACAGATAGCTGGCGCTATGCTTATTTTATTGTAAAATAATTGTTCGAACCCAGCCCAAATCATCTAAAAATTTCGTTGAAGCAAAAGCAAGCCAGACAAATGGTTCGTTGTGGCGAGGACTTTGTTGCATTGACTTCTATGGCTAGCTGACGGGGAATTGGAAATATTTCGTTGAAAGCGGAAATTTCGTTGAAGCGGCGTTCGTTGTAGCGGGATTCGACTGTAGTAAAAAAATCTTCCATGCAGTAAATATGCCACAAGCTCAACTACTCTGCACTTGGGCTGTTTGGAAAAGCCAATTTTTGATATCCTTGAAAGGTCTGGAAGCACCCAGGTGGGGATATATAATGGCATACGTGTGCGAAGAGGAAGGAGGTGGAGGTTGTAGCTGTGCATTTGCGAGGCATGTCTCTTTCTGTCGTGTTGGGAATAAAATAATTCTTTCTACTTCAGATCTTGGGGGCTATACGGGTGGTCATGTTTCTGACTTGCGAACACCGTGGTGAATCTTCTCTCTCTCTCTGTCTCATTCTGGCGCAGAAAGTGGAGCAAGACGTGCTCGCCAAGGAGGGCGACTTCTCTGCGCTGTCCAAGAATGCGCAAGCAGCCGTGCCGGCAGACACCGTGCTGGCACCCCACCTGGACAAGCTGCGCAGCAAATACCACCTGCTCAGGAACATGATCAAGGTTCGTTCGCTTCCACTGCTTTTCCCCCCTGTCCTCTTCCCCCTCTCTCGCTCCCTCTCTCTCCCCTCTCTCTCTGCCCATCCCCCTTGCTCACTCCCCCAGCTCTCCCTCTCTCTCCCTACCTCTCTCACTCCCTCCCACTCCCCCTCTCGCTCCTTCTGTCTCTCTGTCCCTCTCTCTCTTTGTGAATGTGCTTGTTTACTCATCCAACCTGTTTCTGACGAGGAAGTTGTTCGCCTGCTGTGCTGCATGAACAGTCGAAGGCTTAGATTTGGGCAGAGGGCTGAGAGGTGGGGTTCCCTGCCAGTTTCTTTGAAAAAGGCATTGATGACATCATTATATCCTCCTCTTTTTGTCTCTTGTTATTCTCGATGTCCGCAGGAGGCGGTGAGCAAGTGGGAGAAGCTGGCCAAGCAGCACGAGGCCTTCGACGCCCTGCTGGCTGAGCTCGAGGAGTGGCTGAAGAAGCCCGAGGAAGAGCTCGAGGAGATCGTCGACGCCAAGGCCGACCTCGCCTCCACGCAGGCCCAGAAGAACAAGCTGGAGGTACACAGGACCTCCTTCTCCCCGAGCCTCCGCCATAGGCTGGCCTTTGGAGAAAAATTGTCTACTTCTTTCTCTGACTACCGCCTTTCCCAGTTTAACGTTTCAAGAGAAGTGAGATTGATTAATCATTAGAGGCTGCTCATGGGAACAGGATATGGGAAGCGTTTGGGGTGTGTACAAGTTGGATGAGCAACATGGAGATGGAGCTAACTTGATTAAATAGTGCTGCCCTCCCTAACTTGTTTCTTATGCCAAGTTTGTTGCTTCTGCCTTATCTTCAGATTGTGTAACTTGACATGCAGTGCACGTCGCGCTTAATGTGGAAAAAAACAGAAAAAAAAAAAAAAAACCCTAGGTGGCATCTTTTAGATCGCAGAAGGTGCAGAAATTTGGGGACAGGTTGCAAGGCTGATCTGTGTTCACATTAGAGCATGTTGATTTGGCGCTTGTATTTTAAATTAAGTTAGTTATTAAGAACAGTGAGGATCTACGTTATATTGTCAGAACCTGCTGACACCATTACGTATCTTTCAAATTGATCTGCACGCTAACGAAGATGTTCAAGCAAATACTTCAGCCAGCTGTGGCAATTGAGCCAAGCCTGTACCACTTTTCACTTAGGTAACGTAGATGGCTTGTCATTGGGCACTGGAAATTATCTGCATTCTGTCTTTCTGGTCACTTGCAGCCTTTGAGACAAAGAATCAGTGAGGGCCGCGTTGTTGGGTGAAGGGGTGGAACTAGACTTACGAGTTGTCTCCAGCAGTTGCCGAATACGTAACCTTACGTTACGTAGCTCAAAGATAGGGCATTCTTTTTTAAACATTCCCCAAGATGGTCTCTAAGCATGTATTCTTTTTCCTGCAAACAGAACCTGAGCGATCGGTTGGCTCAGCGAAGCAGCAGCATGGATGAACTTGTGGAGTCCGGTGAACGGCTCTACTCCCACACAGCGCCTGACGGAAGAGAAACAATCCGGCAGCAGCTCAGGTATGTTTGTGCAGGGTTCGTCGAAGGGGGTTGGATGATGTCCATGATGTGTTGGTTAGACTAGCATAAACATTCTCCATCCTCTTGATCCACTCGCAAGTGTAGCACAGAATTTATATGAGCCGAAAAAAAAGTCAGTGACACCATTTGCACTCGCCTATTTACAGTGTAAATTCTTATCGGTACCTATTGGAAGCTCCGACAATTGTTGATGTATCTGCTCCTGTTTTGTTGAAGATTGAGAAAGGGGTTACAAGAGCGGGGGAGGTGGTGTATATACTCTTTAAAAGTTTCTACATCAGTGCAGTTGGTCATAATCTCAAAAATTGAGGGTCTTGTTCAGTGAATAAACGAAACTCTGTCATCATCAGTGCTTAATTAAGAACCGGGGAAAGGTTCTTGGCTTTTGTGTAAATCAGAAAATGGAAATTTTGAACGGGGGATCACTTTGGCCAATTTTAAAATGAAGGGCTTGTATCCTCGAGTCAGCGATGATGACGCAGTGGATAACAGAGTAGAGCTGTCGGTCGTGGTGTACTCCTTACCGATGCCTCTCCCCCCGGGTTGGCAGGCATGTGCGGGGCCGGTGGCAGAACCTGGTGGAGCGTTCGGGGGCAGCCCTGTCGGAGCTGGACCAGCGGCTGCAGCAGCTGTCGGGGCTGTCCCAGAGCCAGGACCAGCTGCGCCAGTGGATCGAGGACGTTAGGACCGCCCTGGACAGCTGCGCCCAGCCCCGGGCCACCCTGCAGGAGAAGAAGGCACAGCTGCAGACGCACAAGGTCCCGCCACTCTCTTCTTTCTTCCGCCGTCTCTCTTCTCTCCATGTTCTCCTCTAGTCACGAGAGTGAGAGAGAGAGAGGGGGGCCTCTGAACGGACCCGAATCTGGGTAATGTGGAGTGACTCGTAGTATGCAGCCAGGCCTTTAATCTTCAGGCTTATATCCTCCGCTTCCACAAGGCACTGAAACCTGACAGGAATTGGGGAAAATATGGATGGATGGATGGATAAAAGTCCAATTTTGTGATAAAAGAAAGGGGTGCGGGGGGCAAAGGAGCAAAGGAAACTTATGTCTACTCTTGCACTGCAGCCTCCCATTCGCAGCATTTGTCAGTGCTTCTGAATCCTGTGAATGACACAACACAAGGGACTTGAGTATTTCCAAAGGGTGGTTGACTACTTATCTATTTATTTCCTCTGTGTGGAACTGTTAGACAGAGTCAGCACAGAGGACGCTGGGTTCGATTCCCGGCCGCGGCGGCCGCTTTTCTGATGGAGGCGAAAAGCAAAAACGCCCGTGTGTACGAGATTTCGGCACACTTTGAAGATCCCCAGGTGGTCAGAATTGATCCGGAGCCCTCCACTACGGCGCGCCTCATCGTTTGCGTTGCGTCGGCGCGCTAATAAACCCTACAATCAATCAATCAGAGTCGGCACAAGAGACTCATACTTCCGGCACATGCTAGGTTGACATTGCTTGCATGCAAAATGAAACGAATGCAACGCAATGACGCGAAACACTAAAAAATTTACGCTCATTGAGCCACTCTCAGCAATGCCGTATTTGTACAGCATCCCTCAGAGGATGGTGCCAGCCAGCCACTACTAGCTGCGGGATTGTAGGACAGTGAGGGCATTTTGGTTTAGATTGACAC
The DNA here is from genome assembly GCA_013339765.2 of Haemaphysalis longicornis. Lineage (NCBI taxonomy): Eukaryota > Metazoa > Arthropoda > Arachnida > Ixodida > Ixodidae > Haemaphysalis > Haemaphysalis longicornis. The sequence continues at coordinate 109,132,817 of CM023452.1, read as the reverse complement.
ATTCTCAGTCATTCCGACAAACATTGGTGGCTCTGTTGATCCACTTATCTTCGCAATAGCTGACTGAAGTTTGCCTGCTGTCCGCCAAAGTTGTGAGGGCTTCAAATGGTGCCCGTGCTCTTACCTACTCACACTTCCTTAGAAGAGTGCATCGTTGCTATCAGCATTAATCTCCAAACTTGGAGCTTCACAGGGACAATAAACAAATCCAGAAAGGGTGTAGAAACACTCGCTCAGTTTTGCAGACTAAGTTGCCTCACTCAATTAGGAGGCACATATTTCTAGCTGGTAAATCTTGCTATGCTAATTCGTTCTAACAGGCGGCAGGGTGAACCTTGCAGCAATCTAGCGGTGCTTTCTAGCGATCCAGGAGGTGAAAAATATTTTCTCCCAGGGAGAGCCGCTGCTCAAGCAACTTGCAATGCACACTTGTTGTAAGCTGTATGGGGTTCCCCATAATGACTAGAAGGGCCATATGTTTCATTCCAATCCCTGTTAGAAAACTCTTTATACAAATGAACTGCTCTGAGGAAGTGACCTGTCGATAAGCATATCTGATGGCCAAACTTCCAAGTTCTTCAGGAGTGCCCCCTCAGCTCATTCTCATCCTCGACCTGGGACGTGGTGAACTGTGCAGGTTGTCCATCAGGACATCCTGTCCCACCAGCCAGCCATCGACAGCATGTGCGAGCGGGCGCAGAACCTGGCCGCCACTGCTGGCAAGGACAGCCTTGGGGACCACGTTCAGAGCACCAAGAGCGCTTTCCAGGAGCTCTGTACAAGGTCGCAGGCAAGTGGGCCGGTCTCTTTTGTGTACCTGTGTTCATTTTCACAAAGATTTGAGGTGTAAACATTAATGAAAAATTCTATCTTGCCAAATAGGCAATTTCTTTTTCTAAGAGCTCTACTGAGGGGGTGCTTACACACGAAGTTCCTCTATTTGTGGAGAGTTTGTCGTCTACTTCTTTACACAGTTTTTTTTTTCTTTTTTTATTCTGCTGTAAGTGGGAAAACTGTCAGTTCTTCCCAACCAATAGAATCTGACACCCTCCTCGACGAAATAGTTGTGAAGTGACACTTGATGCTAGGCCGGTTGGTACCAACCGGCCCGGCATTGTTCATGCTACACAGGTATCATGAGCAATTTGGTGGGAGTGTATAACGATGGGCTTGACCTCCTTTGCCCTAACTGACCCTTTATAATGCTCACCGTGCTTGCCTGATATGCCATTTCCGGGACCACTCATCATCATTACTTTTCCATGGGAGTCGCTGTTCATCATGGTAGACCGAGCTCTTACTTCTCCCTGTCCCCACTTGTGGTGGCTGCAGGGTCTGACGGGCCAGCTGACGTGTGCGGTGGAGGAGCACCAGAGGCTGGTGGACAAGGTGGTGGCCTTCCAGGACTGGATCCAGGCCTTCCAGGACCAGTTGCAGGAGCACAAGGACACCACGGGCGAGAAGAAGGCCATCCAGGGACGCCTGGAACTGCTCACGGTAGTACCCACTGCGTGTCTCTCTCTCTCTTTCCTACAGGGGCGAACAAAGGGAAAGTCGGATAAAAAAACTGTCAGATGTGAATAGTAGTGGGAACAGTACAGTGCATTGGTGGCTTTATGATACCTGGTTCCAGGGGCCGCTTTTAAAAAGAGGGCACAAGAGCGTGGGATTGGAGTGACAGTCCGCAATGTTGCAAGAACAATAGGTGTCAGTGCACATGCAATTTTTTGAAGTGACCGCGGTCTACACAACCATTAGTATGCACAAAAAATGAGGCCTGAAGGAGTATGCAGATGGCACCAAGAAAGGACATGACAGGTGTGAATAGTGTTGGACACCAGACAAGAAGTGAGCCCTTCCAATGATCGATTTTCAGGCAGGGCTGAGGGAACGTCTTGAAATTGGAGTCGCAGTAGTCCAAGCTCACTCCCTTTCTTCTTCTTCCCTTTTTCTGCCGTGCAGGAGCTGGTGGAGAAGAGCAAGGAGGGCGAGTCCCTGCTCGAGGAGGTCCGGGAGCAGAGCCGGGTGGTGTCGGAGCGCAGCTCCCCGCAGGGCCAGGCCCTGCTGGCCAAGGAGCTGCAGGGCCTGCAGGAGCTGCTGGGCAAGACCCTGACCTCGCTGCAGGAGGCCCGCCGTAACCTCGAGAACACCCTGCAGCAGTGGGCCGCCTACGAGGGCCACCTGGCCACCCTCACCCACTGGCTGACCGACACCGAGGCCGAGCTCAGGGTGCCCCAGGTGCCCGCCACGCTCGCCGACAAGGAGGCCCTCGCCGCCCGCGGAAAGGTGCAGTCGTCTGCCAGTTTTTTTCTCTTGCTGCGGACTGCACGACTGGTCATGTGAGGTGTTGCGACATCATCGTAGACCGAGACCACTTCCAAAATTTTTAGTGCGACTGCATGAATTGGTTCATTGTGCGAAAAAGCCAGTGGCAGTATCGCCTTAGGTATGTGCAACAGCGAACTAGGGCCTACACCACTGTGTTTTTGAAGCATTCCATAGCGCGGGGAGTTCCATAGCACGCATTTTAACTTGGCAACTAGCGAGAGGTGGCCATCGGTGCTACTACACTGCAGATGAAGTGAGGTAGTGGAAGAACGCAGCCAAGAGAGCGAACAGACAAGCAGCAAAATCGACCATCTTTCGTCGTCAACTCTCCCAATAGACGGTTGCAGAAACGAACAGCGGCACAACACGTTTGAGGTAGGACCAAAACCATTTAAAAGCATAAGGCAAAAATGGATCACAAAGCAAATCGTGCAAAGCAACGAGAGGACGAAGCCCTTGACAGTGCAGGGCAGAAGCAAAATGCCTCAGGCCTTCAATTGGACATTCTTGCGTTCGCTGTCAGAAGCCTTAAAAAGTGCTTGGGTGTCCTCATACTTTGTTTGCAAGCTGTTTGCTCTCAAGTTTTGCACTGGGTTTAATGCAGCATTCTCACTGCACAGTTCACACAGCCATTTAAAATGTGTGGCGGCATGTCTTTCTTTGCAGGACCTGCGCAACAAGATCACCGAAAAGCAGAAGAGCGTGGACAGCTTCATCGACGAAGCTCACTGCCTCCTCCAGCTGTCGGGTGTTGAGCTGGTGCGGGCACAGATGTCCCAGTGCAACGCACGATACCAGTCCCTGGTGGCCTCCATAAAGGTGCGAGCGCATCGGTTATGGTATCTCACCTTATGGCGGCAATACGGTACTCGCTGCAAAAACACTGTTGAATTCTAATGCACATGCAACCTCGTGACCCATTTTCCAATTAAAAAAGGTGCACATTAGAACTGCGTAAACCTGACAGCTTAGATTTTTATCGGCTAAGGACCCCAGAGCTGTCACGGTTTACAAAACTGGCTCCAAGCTCATTGCCTGCTTCTATTTACATTTTGTTTTTTGTTTTATAGATTTTTTAGCATGCTTGCATTTTCTTATTCGTAGGGGTAAAGGGATGGGTTGTACTAATATACTGTAGCAATTATTAACAAGAAAACAAAAAAAAAGCGATTGAAAGATAAAAAACACAGTGTGCAGCTATTCCATGCTATGCCTCTTAGTGCTGCCTGTTGTTTTGTGACTACGTCTGTACAGCGCTGTTATCGCAATTGTTCTTCAGGACCTAGCGTCTCGATGGGAAGGCATGGAGAAAGACCAGCGGGAATACGAGAAGGCCCTGGCCAGCTGCAATGCCTGGCTGAACGAAGCCGAACAGTCCCTGGGCCAAATCCAAAGCGACTCCGCTGCACCCGAGGACAAGCTGACTCGTCTCGAGGTTGGCCTCGTCTCCGACTCCTTGCTTTGATGTGGCAGCTAAGAAGCTGCAAATATATCATCTTTCACTGAGTTGCAGATTGATCCGCAGGTAGCGGGGTCATTTCGCCGGAGAGCACTACTAATGGCCTAATGCCGCACTTAAAAAAGGTGGGTGTGAAGATTTCAGCTCAGGTGGATTTGTCACAGATCGCCCGATTCAAATGCAAAGTTGGGCCAAGGCTATTGTGGGATGCAATCTTTTTAGCTTTAGGAGGGGCCAGACTGTACACTATCACCTTAATTACTGCGGGTGGAGTGCTTTGTGTTGCAACTGTTTTACGAAATTTGTTGGCGCAAAGCAAATTTTCTTTTCTTTTCATTCTTTTCCATTTGCTTTGTGGGAAGCGGAACATGATGCGTTCTCTTTCAATGTGTGTGTCTGTGGTTGCCCTGCGACGTCTGGGGTGATAAACACTCACTGGACGGCTTCGGTTTGTGCTTGAAACCTAGGCACTTGAATTCTGCGACCCACTTTTTGTAAAAAGATGTGAATATAGAATTGAGGGAAAAACGGCAGAAATTTTTTTCAGCTGAGGGAGGAACCCAGAGCTGCTGTTTTCTGACAAACTGGCTTCTTACTTGCTGTTCCTACATTGTGCTTTCTATCTACGCTTTTTTTTTGCCATACTTGCATTTTCTCATGCATGATGATAAAGAAATTGGCCCCAGGTGTGCTGCAGTTATGCAAAAATAAAAGGTCAATAAAAAGAAGCATACTCAGTTGACAGTGTTCCACGCTTTGCTTTTTGGCTCTTGGGGGTTGCGGCTGTACAGCACTGCCATGTTGTTGTATATTCTTCAGGACCTAGCGTCTCGATGGGAAGGCATGGAGAAAGACCAGCGGGAATACGAGAAGGCCCTGGCCAGCTGCAATGCCTGGCTGAACGAAGCCGAACAGTCCCTGGGCCAAATCCAAAGCGACTCCGCTGCACCCGAGGACAAGCTGACTCGTCTCGAGGTTGGCCTCGCTTCCGTCCTCGCTCCTTTTTGCGTGTGGTGGCAGCTAATGAAGCTTAACTTTGTCTCTCACACTTGCACTTTGCAGACTCTGATCGTGGGCAAGGTTCAGGGCCAACAGCAGCTCAACCTTGCCTCTCGCCTTGGAGAGCACCTTTACCAGGATACTGCCGCTACGGGAAGAGACCAGGTAGGTGCGCTTTCTCGTCCTGTGCCCATCTTGGGTCCTACAGGCATTAATGCATGAATGAGATGGGGCGAGTGCAAGGAGGAGGCCCTGAAATTTTGCTGCCGTGTTCTCTGACAGGTGCGGCTGGAACTACGGGAACTGCACGAGCGGTGGGAATCGCTGGAGTCGAAGATTGCTGAACTCCAGAAGCAGCTGCAACTACAGAGCCACGCTCGAAGCAGCTTCGTCGATTCCCTCGGCCAGGTCAGTGATGTCTGGGTTTTGCAAGTGAGCTCCTTTTGCTTTATGCTGTGTCCAAATTGCACACGGCACTGACTGCATCGTGTTTTTTAAATTCTCGCGAGCAATACTGGGAATTGTAGATGAAGAATTAAACAGGTGTGTAGTACAACTGAAATAGTTACACTTTGGAAGGAGTTATGATGTTATCACCCTGCTGAGTGAAGAATTAGCGAGCCAAAATTTGAAGTGCAGTTTTGATAAAAAATGAAAGGAGTGCCTGGCATGCCAGGGTTTCGACAGGGATGAGATGTTGCAGTTGATGGGTTCAGTCTGGATGTCTGGATGTATTTTTTCTTTTTTTTCATGTGAAAATTAATCACAATCTTTTTGTGGGTTTTAGGTCCAACAGTGGCTGGACAATGCCGAAAAAACTGTCGCCGAGGCCAGGGACAAGCTCCCGTCCCTTCAGGAGGCACCAGGCCGGCTCCACTCTCTGAAGGTATGCACACGCTCAGTTTCAAAACATGCCCAGTAGTTAGTTTCGGGTTTTATGACCACTTTTACCGAAGTGGTGGAAGCAACTATCGTGACTACATCTTTTTCTTTGTTATTTGCTTAACCGGTTCTCTTTTTCTGTTTTTGTCTTCACAGCGCTTTCTGGTATGAAAAGTTTCATTCCCACCTTGCCTTCATCTTTTTGCCACAATGTGAATGCCCTAAAATCGCAGTACAATGCACATGTCGATAGATGGTAGAAAGTTTACTACTACGACAAACCCTCAATAGAGAGTTATAGCAGTGCGGAAAAACGGTCCAAGTACAGTACCCGGTACACCTGCACATGGCACAACCAGTTTTTCTGCCTCTCTGCACGCACAGTAGTGCCGGTCGTCTACCAGGTACCGTACTGGTACCGGTTCTCCGCTCTGCTATAACTCTCTATTATTACGAAGCCATCAGGACAGGAAGCTGCTTTGTAATAAGTCATACTTTTTAAAAGTGGGTATGATGCACTCTCCATAAACTTCAGTAGACCACTAAAAAGTTCAAATAAGGCGAGATATTGAATAAAGTGATTTCGTTAAAACAAGGGTTTAGTGCATGAGAAGTTTTTCCAATATACTTGGAGTGTGTAAAAGACTACAAAGCAAAACAGGGGGGGCTAGATGGTCCTCCTTCCGATGACCAGATCTCCGTTAGAGTGCGGGAGCATGGTTGGGTGCAGCAAAGTGCAGGTGCAGTGTTTGTAGACTGAACTTGCTCTGTCAGCTGCTGTAGCAGGAGGCAGCACTGCAGTGTTTGTGTGAGACGTGACCTTTGACCTCCCTGTGCAGCTGCTGCAGCAAGAGGCAGCGCTGCAGCGACGGCAGCTGGATTCCCTGGAAGAGCAGACGAGAGGCGACGCGTCTTCTAAGGAGAGCCTTGACGCCACTTCCACTCGCCTCAGCATAGTCACTGAGGAGCTGAAGGTTTGTGTGCCTTGCGACTTTTCTGCGTCGTCTGTGTTGAGACTCCGTGCAAGCTGTCACTGTTAAAGGATTGGGGCCAGGCATGAACAGGAGATCTGAGCAGTGTTTGAAGCTTTTTTCATAAGAGTTTAAAGTTAGAATTGAAGGCATGCTGGAGGCAACTTAGTGCTTCAGTTATAACTGAAAGCTTTGTGTAACAGCATTTGTTTGGCAACAAACGGTGTCTCTCTCTCTCTTTGCTAAGAAATGAGAACTGCATTTTCTTTCTTGGAGTTCCCTCTCGTTTTTGTGTTGGTGTGTGGGAAATAGCCCAAGTGCCACATTTTGGAAAGAAAGCAGCACTGAATTTTAGTGGCAGGGAACTGAAATTTGTAAGTTTGCTAATATGGTGTAGTTTCTGTAGTTTCTGTCAGAATTCTGCGTATCATCACATTGTGCTAACAGTTCCGCGACACATGAGGTTTCTGTATTGGAGTGAACAGGGAAAACAGAAAGCATGGGAGTAGATCCGAAAGCAATACAATAAATGAAAAATGTGGTTCATCCCTCTTTCATAGGAATCGGCAAAACACAAAAGTGAAAAGGGCCTTCACAGGAACGGTTGAATATTAAAGGAATTTCCTTCTTGTGCGAAGGGTTCCCCGAGCCTGACACCGCCAGACGAAGTGACACTGACACGCAAGAAACAAAAAAAGGGGGGTGCCTGAATTCACGCGTGTCCCCCGTACACGAAGGCACCGGCATCGAGGCGCCAACTGTCGTCATGATGCGCTACTTCGCTTCGCCTCTTCTAGATGGCACGCACCTGAATGAGTCATAAGGAAGGACATAAGGCGCGTTCGTAGCATTGCTGACGTCTCCATTTGTAGCGCAGTGGGAAGAGCGCCACGTACCTCACGTTGCGGCCAGAGAGTCGCGGGATCGAAACCGGGCGCCACCACGTCAATGGCTCTTTTTCTGGCGACGTCACTTCCGTGATGGATATCACGTCACCAAAATCTTTGTGTAGCCGGGCATAAAACACTTTTGTGTTAAAATTTCTTCCCTTCACCCTTTGTGACATATTTGGTGCCATATAGAATTTTTTTTATCTTGCTCATCGTCCGGTTGTATGTCGAACTACTTTGCCGTCGGCTGTGACCAAAGTGACCCCAAACCTCGTGCTCTTTTTTTTTTTCTTTGAGAAGGCAGTTCTGTTACTCCATCAGACTGCTTCCACGCTGCTTCCTGAGCATAGATCATGTTTCCCCGCTGTATAAAGAGGTTCTTATCAGCTGCTGTAGGAAACAAAGTACTACTAGCTGCCTCACCAACGGCCTGAGTGCGCTTGCAGACCCCTACGTCTCCCCAAGCTTTTTTGTGCCTGTTTAACCGGAGGGGTGGTGGTGGGGTTCCATTTTTAGCAGGCACTACCTCCGGTTCCCAGACGTAAACCAGACGCTCTTCCCTATCAGTAAAGTTAAGTCAAACAAAAGAAAGAGCTACCGCGAGGGGCAGTTTAATGTTTTGTGCTTCCCCAGTTGTGCGTGTTCTCTTTTTTTTCCTCCTCTCCTCTCCATCTCCCTCTGGGCTTCCTCTGTTGTGTGCTGATGGGTGGCGGTCTCTCCTCCCTCCTCCTCTTCCACCTTCTCCTTTCCGACAGAGCCTGCTGGCGAGCCTGGAGAGGCTGTCGGCGCTGGCGCAGGAGCAGCGAGAGCGCAAGGAGCAGCTCGCTGCCTGGCTCGAGCAGATGCACGAACGACTCGACTTGTGCCGGGACGTCACCGGGAGCCGGCCCGTGCTCAAGACGCGCCTCGACAAGCTGCAGGTGGGGCCCCCTTCTCGTCTCCCAGCTCGGCCTTGCTCTCTCTCTTTCTTCTTCCTCACCACGTGTCTAATGAGCTAAGTGTAAAGAAGTGCAGAAATGAGGCTAGTGGGTGTACGAGGGGGCAGACCTTTTTTTTTTTTCAAGAACAACTTAATGCTGGAAGCACTACTGGGGTTTTTCTCAATGTCTGCATGTGCAACATCATCCTGGGGAAACGACAGGGCTCTTCAGTATGGGGCTCGCTTCAGAAGGGAGCAAGATGCAGACCTTTTTCTCTCCCCACTCACCTTATGGGGAGAGATGAAACTCCAGCGTCTGATGGGGAACTGAATTAAACAGTGATGTCCCTGGTGAGGGAGTGGAATTTGGGTATGGAACGTCACTTCCCTTCCCACCAAGTTTGAGACAGTCGTTCCACTCAACATTTCACTTCGATGCAATGCACCATTCCTTTTGATGAGCAAGACTGTGGCTCCTTTCCGCATTCCACCATCTTCATGCTACTTGTGAGGATTGAGATGACGTACTATTATCAAAGTTTTGTCATTTGACACCAGAGCTGCATGTAAAGCTCCCAGCACTGGTGTAGTTGTGCCGTTTGGAAAGTTGCCAAGGTGTGCAGTTTTTATTTTTCCTCGTGCTCTTGTTTTGGATCATGATGTGTGGTCGCAAAGAAAACACTGCAATCTTGCGGTGTCTGCTCTTTCGGTTTGACAACTTAGTGAATAGCAAGATCAAATTGTTTGTTGATTGTAGGCACAGCTCGCTTTCTAAAGAAGCAACAGGGTCTGGTACATGTATCTAATTTGAGCACTTGAAACAATTATTTCAAACAATTACAGTTGGTGACCGATATCTCAGACGCCTGATTTTTTCAAACATGCTTGATTATTCGGACTTTTTCCTGGAACGAAGGCACTGGGCTTGTGGGGGGCACATTTTCTTTTTGGGACTGCCCGATTCTTATGAAATTTTCGCGGTTCCTTAAGGGTCCAAATAATCGGTCGTTGACCGTATTATTTCATGGTACCAGCGGTGAATTGTTGATACAGGGAAAATGCCACGTGTAGGACTTGAGTTGTTGAGACCAGCTACTTGACCACTTGGCATTGACCAGTTGGCACCTAGGTATCTTGGCCCCGGCCGGGTTGCCTCAGAACATGAAAGCTTTGCTGCACATTGTATTGCTTTCGCAGTTATTATTAGTGCATTGGGCTCTTTTTGTCTCTGATTTATAATCCAGTATGGTAGCATAGATATGCGAGGCTTTCCACCAGTTTTGCACCAGGAGTCGGCACTTTCATTATTATTGGGGAACTTCCAGGCTCCCCAATGATAGCAATAGTTGCTGCATTGTGCTGCGGCAGTAGCCAAGGTGCACTCGGATCGGAGCTACATAAAAAACTAGCATGGGTGGGAAATTCTTTCGTGTAATGTAAAGAGGCAGATGAAACATTATGACAAAATTTATCAACTGATAGACGTGGTGCTAAAGCACCACAGAGTCCAGTTCACTCTCTGTTTTTCAGCTCATCAGTACACCTGTAACAAATCGCAGCCTCGTGACAGGTTGTGCCTGGTTTAGTCTTGGCCTTCTTTGCCCCTCAAAGCTGTATTGGTCAAAAGTTTTTCCTTTGTGTAATTGTCCAGGAGTTCCTTTAAAATTTGAATGTATTCAGCAGTGAAAAAAAAAGTTCAGTACATGTTTTTTGAAAAAATTTTAAAGTTGTTTCACTGAGGAGAATGTGAAGCGCTAAAGCTCGAGCAGAGGGTAGCACCACTTGATTGTTCTTCATTATCCGGTTCTGTCTTTGTATTTTTAATATAGTTACCCACCGTTTCGGGGTCTCCAGACGTTAGTTGACCTTTCCGTTTATCTATGCTGCTGTTCAGCTGAACTAGCCGAGCATTCACATCGGTTGCAGTGTTTTTTACCCATTCAATCTCTAAAACAGTTGCAAGGCAGTAAGGACATTCTCTATTGGCATATACAGCACAGTCACTGCTCCAGCTGCTATGGCTAGACCTGAAGTAGTCACTGCGCTGGGCAAAAGGGCAGTAGGGAAGGAAAACACGTTAGCAGACAATGCGCTTCAACTTGCAATGCGCTTTCTTGCTCACATCGCATCCTTTCCCTCTGTGCCCTTGACTGAGAGGCTTCACACTCCAACAGAACAACATCGCCTAGTAACACTCGTTCTTGGTGGCGTGGCGTTCTTTTGTCCTGTGGCCTTGATTGACAGACAGGCCTCACACACGACAGACGACATTTTACTAAATGGGGCACGTAGTGCAGTTGCGCTAAAACAAGAATTTTGCGGGGAGTAATCTCTGGTGTGTTCCTTTGTGGAGATTTAGCTTTGTGAGGATTATAATGGGTGTATGTAGTAGCAATGTGGTTATCTAGGGATGAGAATATAAGCTGGGAGAGGCTTCTATGCCCATCCCTAGCCATACTGTTGGAAAGATGAGATGTGGAAGTTTGGGGGCAAGGGATAGGTTTAACTGGCACAACATTGAGGTGGGCACAGGTTGCCATTTAATAAAGCCTGCATCCTGGAGGTGGGGGTTGTGGTGGGGAAAATGACCATGAAAATGATGGCACTGAAGTGCCAGTTGAAGGTCAGCCCAATGAGCAACACAAAGAAAGATGGTGGGAGTAGTGCTCAGGGTAGGAAACAAGCGTCCCATATCAGTGAACAAACTTTGGTGGGAAACGTCATAGCCTAATGTAGCAGGAAGTAGTGGACCTGGGCTGGACATGTTATGCGGAGGACTGACTGCCAGTGGACCACCACGGTAACCGGGTGGCTACCTGGAGATGGGTCTAGAAGTAGGGGAAGACCGATAACTCAACAGAGGGAGAAAAACTGCCAGTTGGGCATGTTGGTATACGTTCATGATTGGGAAAGCGCTGTTCAAAAACAAAGAGGAAGCGAGAGACAACAAGACAAAGCACTTCGTCTTGTGTCCTCTCGCTTGTGCTCTCGCTTGTGTCTTCAGTATTGTGCTCTCGAAGACGAAGCGAGACACAAGACGAAGTGCTGTGTCTTTTGTCTCTCGCTTCCTCTTTGTTTTTGAATAGCGCTTTCCCAATCATGAGAGGGAGACAAAATCAGAAAATTTAGTGGCAAGGAATGCATTAGGGCATCGCAAGACAGGAATGGCTGAAGAAACATGGGAGAGGCCTTTGTCCTGTAGTGGACACTATCAGGATGATGATGATCAATTACAATTGCCGTACCTTCCCCCCTTAATAACAGGAGCTGGAGAAGCAGCACCCCGAGGGCGGCTGCAAGGCCAAGGCCCTGGCGGAGTGCACGGCCTCGCTGGTGTCCCTGCTGACGTCGCGGGAGCGGGCCACCCTGGAGCAGGAGAGCAGCGCCCTGGAGGGCTCGGTGGCCCGGCTGGGCACCGAGGCCGAGGGGGCGCGGCACGCCCTGTCGGCCCAGCTGCGCCTGTGGGACGCCTACGAGGAGCAGTACGAGCGGCTGCTGGCCTGGCTGCAGGGGGCCGAGCAGGGCCTGCAGCAGTTCGCCCTGCAGGCCACCCTCGACGACAAGAGGCAGCAGTTGGACAAGTTCCAGGTATGGGGGGCGGCAGACGCTCACTCGTGTCGAGCTCTGCTCAACACCTTGAGGGAACAAAGCTTGAGCACTGTTGGGGGGGTGGCAGGGAACCCATTGACACCACGATCGAGCCCATCGGTACGTGTACTAGAAGGAAGGTGTGTTGTGGGGGGAAAAACCAATGGAGAGCGCGGTCCTTTTGGATGAAAAAATTGTATGGAGCAGCAGGCGTTCCCAGAGAACTCCTGTTGCAGCCAGCGCCACCTATAGTTTTTTGAATCAAACTAACAGTTATTTGACGGTTTCTTGTTAAAAACTTTGTATGAAATAAAGAAAATCTGAACATGGTACTAGGGCATCAAAATTCCTCAGCAGAAATTTTCATCGCAAGAGGGACGCCCCCAATTGGCCCCAAACGACACACCTCTCTCTTCTAGTACACTGTACCATCGGTATCCGTTGGCATCAGGATCACGAGAGGGCATCGCGAGGCAAGATGGACAGTGTGCGGGGAGTGAGGTGTTGTGTGTTGCCGAGGGAGTTTGAGCGAACGACTTTGTTGCTGTGGGAACCGTGTGGCGACAGGCTTGCAAAAATAAACCTGTAAATCTCTGGACAGTAGTGCAACTTCTTAACACTCATTAGAGTGATCGACAGTGAAGGACATCACAAAAGTACAATTGCACAGTCAGAAAACATGGGCGTGAGAGATACATATGCACACAAGCAATGTCTTTGTGTTGTGTCTCTCATGTGTGCGTTTTCTTGCTGTGAAATCGTACTCCAGTTATGAATTACCAACGTGCCCCGCATACCACCTTTGTTCAGGGAAAAAAAAAAAGCTTTAAATCCTTGGAAAGGCAGGTTAAGAGGGGGATGGATCAACAGAAGTGCAGGTTCTTATAAAGAACTTGAAAAGGAAGCTTGGAAAAAGAGGCTCAAAGGCTTGAGGGGTTCGTAGGAAAAAAGGTGATCAGTGCCAGGCTCGAGGGCAGGGAGCAACTGGAAGGCTGCCACTTATCATTAAGGCACGCATGTGAGCGTGCTGACTTGATTGGGGAGACTCAGCCTCATAAAGACCAGCCCGCTGTGCGACACTTTTGCTGTGGGAAAGGCTTTAGGTGTGCTGGTTTACGACAGGGAAAACAGGACGGGTGGCCAGCAAAGATGGGCACAGGTGCATGTGCGCTTGTTGGCCTGATGAAGGGACTGTATACTAATGCTCCTTGCATCCCATGCTCTCTGGCAGGCTCTCCTGAGCGAGCTGCATGCCACCGAACGAGACTTCGACTCGCTCTCCGACAAGGCCCAGGAGCTGATGGTGTCCAGCGGGGAGATGCGGCTCTCCATGGCGGTTGGGCAGCTCACCGCACGCTTCCAGTCCCTGCTGGAGACCTGCAAGGTGGCCCCCTCTGCCTCCTCCTCCCCTTGCCTCTCTTCTCCTTTTCTTTACATCTTGCTACGCACATGCCACATGTACTGTAGCGACAAGAGTTTTAAATTGGGTGCTCATCCTAAAGGCACTTTCAGGGCCAATGAAAAAAAACGGCGCTTAGTGCATTTTTTTAGCTTCTTGCCATTGCATGCAGCCGATAACAGTAGTAAATTTGACAAAAGGGAAAGTATGGCAAATACTATGGTAGGTTATCTTTTGGTGGGTGCGGAATCTCTGGCGATGTGGCAGTAATAAATCTAGAAATTTAAAGATGATGAGAGGAATTAAAAAAATAATGTGATACTATGTCACATTATTTTGCGTCAACGTATTCTGAAGATAAACGTCTAAATGGGCTAATTGGTTCAGGGCCTGGGAACAAACCCCATAGGGATGAGAGAATAGAATTTTTGATGCGCCATTCATCTGCTGTATCTACACTCTTCAAAATTTACTCACTATTTAGTGATATTTTATGACCAGTTTTGGTGCTTGTAGTCCGAAGCCTGTTGACAGAGCCATGCCTGTCAACACTAGAGGGGTAATCACATGCAGCAGTTTTGGTGAATGACGTGAAAAACGTAACTCCGTGTGTACAGTAAACCAGTACAGCAAATCAGTAAACCGTAGTACAGTGTATACAGTAAGTATGGGCAACAGTGACAAGCGGAAAAATTAATACACTAACACAATATTAATACAAAAGAAACCTTTCCCCTTGGGCTCCTATTGTTGTCGCTATCATTGAGCTCTGCTACATAGCCGATGTTGACAGGTGTAAATCAAAGCACTGTTGTGCCCGTGACAACCTATGCCGTTTTCTCTCATGGAATTCCTCTGCAGGAGCTGGTGAAGAAGTGTGAGCAGCACGTGCAGGACCACAGCCAGCTGGAGAAGAAGCACGCCGAGTGTGCCAAGACGCTCGCCCAGGCACAGGAGACCTTTGTGGAGATCCAGGCCCTCCCCAGCGGCAACAAGGAAACGCTCAACCACAAGCTCGCCAGGGTCAAGGTGGGTGGGCGCGACTACCGGCACTCTTTCGTCACTTCGGGTGTGTGCGTGTAACAGGGAATAGCGAAAGAAAAGGTAATTTGACTTAAGTATCAGTTGAGCATTGATTAATACTTTCGGTGTCAGTTGAGCACTGATAACCTTTAACCTTTAGTGGAGTTTGACCTGTGTGTCGGTTGAGCATTGATAAACAAGTGCACTCTGATTGGTGGGTCAGTTATACATTGGTAAACTTTAGTGCAGTCACAGGGTCTTACATTGGGGAGAATATAATAAAATTTGTTTCGAAACAAGTACAAGCATATCTCTGACATGCTGGGGAATGGCACAGCAGCAGAATTGGGACTCAGTGTTCTTTTCATACAGACTAGGCCGGCATACAGGTGACAGAGTTGCATGGAAGGTCGCGGCAAAACATTTTCTGCCTACTTTGTTCTTACCGAAAACAACCGTGTATGGGAACCATGATTGTTAACTGTACCAGCTGCAGTAGTTATGCCAAGCCTAGTGAATGCCACAGTAGTGGCTGTTGGTGAGTAGCAGCGAGACAAAGGGCTGTAATAAAGAGAAAGGTCTCGAGGAGTGGAAAAAAGGGGGAAACAAAGAAAGACGCCCCTCTCAGCTCATCATAGTTCAGAGTCAGATGAGAGTAGTGCTTGTCTTGTGGTCTTGCTCTATGTCATCCTTTTCTTTTTTTGCTACGTATTTTCCTTGTTGAAACAGGAACTAGCTTCTCATTGAGCTTTATAAAGAAAGGGGTGTTATACATGCACAGGCGGGATGCCGCTTCAAACAAAAATTGGATTTCGTGCACAACGCTGTGTTGATTTGGGGATCATGGAGGAAGGAGAAGCTGCAGCGCAGCATCTTCCTCATCCCCCCGGAGAGGACCTGTTGAAACAAGAACCACCTAGCCCTTTAATATGGTGTTCTACGTGATTAGCTGTGGCGCCGCTTCAGACAAAAATATATTTTGTGCTCCAAACGGTGGTGTCATTGAGTGATCGTCGAGGAGCATCGCAGCGCAGCATCTTCCTCGTCTTTCCTCATCCATCCACCCTCCCACACGTGCAGGAGCTGCTGCAGACGCGGAGCGAGTGCCTGAACCTGGTGAACGGCACGGTGCAGCTGGCGGAGCAGGTGCAGGTGGGCAGCTCCCCCGAGGGCTGGCGCGCGGTGCAGGGCCTGCTGCAGGGGCTGCAGGCGGCCTACGAGGCCACCTTCGAGGGCGCCCAAGCCCTGGACCGGCTGCTCCAGTCGGCCCAGTTCCTCTGGTCCGAGTATCACGAGGCCCTGCTGCGCCTCCAGGCCTGGCTCCGGGGCCTCTCCTCCAGGGCCGAGGGCGCCCTGCGACCTTGCACCACCCTGGACGAGAAGAAGGCGCACTTGCGCACCTGCAGGGTGAGCACAGATGCGTCTGTCCTGTCCGTCTGTCGGTGCACACTCCTGCCCCCCCGCTGACTGGGCTGGCTGTTGTTAGCAGTCGATCCAGATACGTCAAATTATTGTACATAATGAACGGTTTAAACACATCTTTGGCTACAGGGCATCAGTAGGGGCAAGTTGGTGCTGCATTACTGGAGTGGAGAGCGCTTAAACTTTGACTAGCACAACAAGGACGAGAAAGACCACAAAACAGGACGAAGCGCAACTAACAACTGATTTATTAATGCAGCTTGACCATTTATATACGTGCTTGTATGAACAAAAAAAGTATAAATGGTCAATCTGTGTTGATAAATCAGTTGTTAGTTGCGCTTCATCCTGTTTTGTAGCCTTTCTTGTCCTTGTTCGAACTAGTCAAAGTTTAAGCGCTCTCCACTCCAGCTATCCTTGGGAAGTCCCATGCATAAGTATAGCATCATTCTGAACGCTTATCAAAGTCCCATTTACCAGTGTATTCGGTATATGAAAAACCACACTGCAAGCGCCCCTGCAAGTGCGGTTCTCCTGGTGGGGTTGTGGCAATAATGATGGCGGCATCTTGTGCATGTCACCGCACTCAATGAAAGGAACGCAGTGTTGTATCACTTGGGTGGCTTTCGACACTTGCTTGGAGGGCTTATATTCAGCTTCAATATTTCCAGGTTCGATAGTTTGATATCTCCAAGATCGACTGTATAATACTATGCCCCCTCCTCTGCCTCAGCAATCTATTTCGGAAAGGCTGTGATGACAACATACAACTTTACTGCATTCAGTATATTTGGGGTTTGTAGTATTTTAGTGTTTGTCCAGCAGCAAGTGATGCTTTATGCACTGAGAAACTTTAACTGTTGAAGACAAAATTTCAAATCTCCCGCTGCATCGCATGTTTTGTGACATCAGCAATAATGTAATAGAAAAAGGTACTGAAAACCTGAAATGGTTAGTTATTATGTTAACTTCATGTAGCGTCCAAACACTGCAGTCCAACAGGGATCAGAATTAGGGCTACCGCCATTTAAGGGTGCTGCCAGTGATTCCTGGTATTACCAGTGTTATTGCAGTGGTATTAAAAACTGGCATTACCAGTGGAAGGTAATACCAGTTTGATTTCTAGTGACACCCATCGTCATGGGTTCTCCTTGTTCCAGATAACACAGCTCGTAACCAGTACCTTGGGATTGAATTCAACAATTTAAGCCTAATCGAAGGGTTCATGCTGCTGAGAGCATAAGCAGCTGGAATAAGCATATTAGCTTGGACCAAAGAATCATAAGCCCACAATGGGTGAATGCTGAGCCATCACTACCACGCATGCAGATATCACTGCCTCGTCAGCCCCGTCACGACGACTGAACGCCCCATTTTTTGTGTTGCTGCCTTGGCACCTTTTTCACACTTTACGTGTGACTGTCGACTGTTGATAAAAAGCATTCTCCCCCTTTTTTCCCTACACAGGGCCTGTTGGCAGAGCTGAACGAACGCGAGCAAGCCATCGAAGACATCCAGATCAAAGCCGAGGCCATCACGGACCGTGACAGCGACTCCCAGGAGATGCTGTCGGCCGTGGTGCAGGGCCACAAGGAACAAACGGAGAAGCTGAAGGTAAGGACCATGCCGTCTGGGCAAATGCAACACTTGCAAGCAAAGTGTGTCACTGACACAGGGGGCTTCTTTACAAGGAGGAGTAAAACATGGTAGTGCTGAGGCACATTTGCTTGTTCTGCCAGAGATCGTTTTTATGAAATGTGCACCAGCAGTGCTTGAGATGCATTGTCTATCATGTATTTAAGGTTTTTTAGTAGTCTAGGTTGAATGCCTCCTTCCTTTGTTGAGCACAAAAACTGCTGTCAGGCATCTGCAGCCGGGAAATTTCACACGAAATAGCGAACGGCGTGATAACGATAAAAGCAAAGCAATTGAGCCGAGAAGAAAATTGGAGAAATTTGGGATTCCCCCAAGTCCCATTGCCTACGACGTCAACATATCCACTCGAGGGAGCACTCAGCAGCGTGTTATTGAACGGTGATGCATTCGCATTCACAACTCATAAGTGCTTACTGCCCTCGGAGTCCTTTTTTCTTTTTCTGCGATGCTCAAAGGAAGTTTCTAGACGGCTATTGTGAACTTTATGTGCCTATGTTTGACACGTGGATGTCCCCTTGGGGTTGCTCATGTGCTGTGCAGGAGGCGGTGGCCTCCCTGGAGGATGCCGTCGCTCAGCACGAACAGCTGAGCAAGCACCTGGGCAACGTCCGGGACTGGCTGAGCAGCACCCAGGAGCAGGCCACGGCACTGTCCAACCTCGGACTCGACCAGCTGGCCCTGTACAGCAACCTGGAGAGGCTCAAGGTGACCGGGGCGCACACATTTTTCATTCACTGGCCTCTGGACACCGATACTTTTCGACTTTGAGTACACCATTAACGTGCCTCGATGTCCATGAGCCTGGGGCTAACCTCTTCTGTAGTTTGTAATAAGAGGTTTCTTTAAGATGGTGATTGCAAAGTGATATTGCATGAGTGCATCTCTAATGAGGTGTGATACCGACCAGTTATTGCCGATGCTTTGTTAGTTTGACACGTGCCAGAGTTGAAGAAGTCTTGTGCACTCACATGAACTCTAAGAAGGGACATGATTCAGTTATGCACTTTAGCAGTGCATATTTGTCAGGGAAACGTCCCCTCAATGACACCAAAAGGCACAGAGTGCGTTTTCTTTGCTGTTGTTTGCGAGTGCACTTCCTAGTTCCAGCTGATGTTGATTATTCTTGTCTCGATGCAGGCCATCGAGTCCAGCTTCGACAGCCAAGACGAGGAGCTGAAGCGAGCGGAGAAACAGCTGCCCATTGTTCTCCAGAGCACCCTGCCTGCAGGACACAGCGTCGTTACGGGAGAGCTGGACGCCCTGAAGCAGCAGTGGCAGGTACGCGGCCTCTTCTTGGCCAATTACTGTCTTCTCACATGCGTGCAAAGCTAGCTTTTCTCTGTTTTTTAGTGTTTTTAATGTTTGGCAAGGAGAGGCGTGTGAGTAAACTGTTAAGGGGTGGGATTCAATGGCACGTAGTTTTGCAAGCCTGGAAGTTGTAGTGATACTCAAACACCCACGCCTCGGCAAGACCAAGGCCACACCCCACTCAAGACAAGCAAGATAGCAGCAAGACCACACAGCCTTGGGGGAAGTGTTAGCAGATCACAGAGAAAATTAGGGCTGTGTGTTTGACTTGAACGTGGAGGGTGTCAAGAGTTTGGACAGTGTTGCGTTCAAATGACGTGGCATCTTATTAACAGCTACTGATACATCTAACCAGACTTTATCAGTGATCTGGCGGATCAGAACTTCGTTAACAGCGGCACCAGTGAGAGGCACCAGTGAGAGGGTTATTTCTTCTTGTTTGTATTTAAAGAGGCCACCTAAAAGAAGGTACTGACTGACGAACAGTGCTCGACATCTAAACCTTAGACCAGTTTCATTGCCTCCGTTGGTCGTTGGCTGCTGTGAATGAGGTCATTCGGGATGTGCCTGTCCTCGTGCCAACTCATGTGACAATGAATCTCCCTGCTCAGGTGGTGCGCGACATGGTGACGAGGGCCCGGGAGTCCCTGGAGCAGCTGCTGAGCCGGTGGGAGGAGCACCAGGAGCAGGTGGAGCGCCTGCAGCAGTGGATGTCCGAGCGGGACGCCGAGCTCCAGGGCCTGCTGCTCTGCGACACCCTCGATGCCAAGCGGGCCCGCCTGGAGAAGCTGCAGGTGCGCACGCATGCGAAACGCACCGTGCAGGTGTTCACAAAGCGATGGTGCATGGCATCCAGTGGACGTGACCCCAAAGAGGTTACGTCTGGTTTGGGGGCTACTTGGCCTCGTGTTCTATGCCAAGCATCGTCTTCCTGATGGCTGGGTCTCTAGTGGACAATGCCAGTTACCACAAGAGAGGAGGCGGAAGGGTTACAAAGCTTCTCTTGTTTTTGGGCGTTTGATACCTCTGCGATTTCCTGTCGCATAGATTTTTGTGAAGTAGGAGGGGAGGGTGAAGTAGAGGAAACTCTTCCCAGCCCATAGAAGCGGTCTGGTGAACAGGAAGCAAAGGTGCTTGCTGCAACTCTTCGCTTGCCGCCTGTGACAGATGTCTAAGCGCACTGTACTGAGTGCCAGTACCCGGCTTTGCCTTACATGGGGGGCAGCAGTGCCTAAGACACGAAAATCACTCCCCTGCAAGAGTAAATAGCGGCATTGGTGACTGTGGTATGCAGGAGACGTTGGGGGAGCTGCGAGCGAAGGAGCTTGAAGTGGACTCCCTGACAGAGAAAGCGCAGCAGCTTCACGGGGGCCACAGTGCCCGGCGCAGCAGCCGCCTAGCGGACCTGGCACTACGATACCAGCAGCTCCTCGTGGGACTCACGGTGAGTTCTCTCTCTCTCTCTTGTGACTATTTTCTTTTTTTATAGCAGTAACTGAGTCACTTGTTGTTGATCATTGCAAATCAATTACGCTACAGACTAGAGCCATCTAGTCTGTGAATACACCATAATGGGATGAGCAATCAACCTCTAGAAGAATTTAGAGATAATTGAAGAAAGAGCAAGGACACGTGAGTCTCTTCTCTTGCACACCTGCTTGCCTCCTTCATGCTTACAGCTTGAGACTGGAATAGTCTGGCCACCAACAACACCATGCTTCTCCGATCCAACTGCATCAATATATAGGCATCTCTCGAATGATTCTTTTATTTGTGCAAAAGAATCCTCCTTGTGTAGCGGGCCTTTGTTTGAGTGTGTGAAGTGCAGAACTGAGAATGGGTGGAACACTTCTGAGGCCATGTGATAACCAGCTTCACTTCTTCCCCGCGCAGGAGGCAGTGACCAAGTGGACCCAGTACGTGAACAACCACCAGAGCCTGGACAAGCAGATGGCCGACGCGCAACAGCACATCAAGCAGGCCAACGAGAAGCTCGACCAGTGCGAGCTCACCGACGGGTCGCTTGGCCAGCTCGAGAGCAAGCTGGCCATCATTCAGGTGTGCTGCTTGCTTGACCGCAGTGCCCTCCTTACATCGCTAAAGCTTAGCTCTGGGGAGGAAACTGAGCGCATGGTAGTAGGTTTAATGTGACTATCAATGAAAAGTGAGAAAAGTGGTTAGTGTTCCAGCTGTTGATCATCATAGGACTGCTTCCGGCGTTTTTTCTAGTTAGACAGGCTATCTTGCATAATGGAGCAGGATTATCTGAGACACTCCAATGATAACTTCAGAGTAGCAGGATTGTAGCCAGTTTCACCAGATGTGAGGGCCAGAAAAACTGCCTGCTTCAACCTTTGCTGTATACAGATTGAAAGCACACTTCGCAATTTTTTGCAAAAACCAACCACGAAAACAACAGAAAGACGCATTGCATCTCCTCCGAGCCAAATGTAAGAATAGGAGTTCTGTGTGAAGTGAACAGGTTGAGGATGTGGTGCCTGACTGAGGAAAAGAAAGGAAAGCAATTGAAAGGGATCGTTAATGCATCTGCCAGAGCACAGTGCTATCAGCTCTGAACACCAGCCTCCATTTTTAATACCCCTGTCATAATGTCATTTAAAGTGATTGATGTTAGCTATAAATGACATTTGGACTGGCCATGTGGGTCTACACGGCATTGTAAATTTCGTGTGATAATGATAGCAGTGATGATTAGAAATCTCGCAGAATAGCCACATAACAATATAAATGAGTTACTTTTACTGTTAAAAAAAGTGACTTTACTTTGAAATGAAAAAAGGAAGTCACAAGTCCGTATCTGGGTTGCAGAAAACATGAGGGAGCTTTGGAAGATGTCACTTACTTTTATTTTTCTATATAAAACAACATGCAGAGAAAAATGTTGATTTACTGGTCCACTGCTGTCGAGGCTGCTCATTCGGTTTAGAAGCTACTGCAGATGTGTTTCCTGAACTCATTCGATCACCGAATGCCATTCGCATAAATGTCATGTAGTATTCGCGTGTAGCGCGAGACTGATGGCATTCACAGCTAACGTCATTCACTTTAAATGTCATTAGGTTTGCCGTGTAACAGGGGTGTAGAGGTTATCATGGCCATGTTTCTGCAGAGTGTGAAGACAGTGAGAAAGATATTACAGTTCTGACGTAGAGGCGGAGCCCACAGCTCACACAGTCCAATGTAGAGCGGCTGACATGGACGACGTGCAAATAAATCCTCTTCCCCTTTTCGTTCTTCACTTCTCAGTTCCCGACTATGCTTTGGCTCGGCAGGGGTGTAACTGTGTGCCACACCCTTGTGCTACCCCCGCAGGAGGTGTCGCAGGGCAAGGAGGCCCTGGTGTCGCAAGTGCAGGCTGCCACGGAGCAGTGCCAGACGGTGCTGGGAGAGACGGCACCCCTGGGCCACGCCCCACTCAGCCGGGCCCTGCAAGGCCTCACCGAGGCGAAGCTGGCCCTGCTCCAGAGGCTCTCCGCACTCAGAGCCGTGTTGGACCATGCCCGGCAGCTCTGGGGCGGCCTCACTGCACTCACCAAGCAGGTACGAGAAGGCACAGTCAAAACACGAAGACCAGTCAAAGAAAGGACAACACACTTGCTGGAAAGCGGCATGTTGTCCTTTCTCTCACTGTGTCTTCGTGTTTTTTTCGCTGGTTCTTCCAAACGTCAAGTACGAGAGACTGACTCATGCAGCAGAGGAGATTTTCCTCTCAGTACAGGGCCGTGCTGTTTCGTGAAAGGCGGAGACAAGGGGATTGCACTTTGACGACTGACACTGGTGGTGTCCTTTCTGTCGGTCATCATCTCACACAAAAGTCCAGAAGGAGTAAAAAGTGCAGAACTAGATCAACTTTCAGTTTCCCTCGAGAAATTTTCCTACAAGTCAGAATATAGGTTGTGATTCTTCACTAAAAAGTTTTCCAAAAAGTCACCCCTCGACCTATATACCGGTCATTTGCTTGATTTTTTTCCCATTTCTCGGCCGCAAGGTAAGGGGGTCGACTTATATTCCGGCTCGACCTATATTCCGACTTATATGGTATGTATAACCGGTATTTTAACCAAGCTGTCTTGCAAAACACAGGTCTCTTCATGGTGAAAACATCGCAAAAAGGACGAAGACTGAGATAGATAAACACAAACGACGGCGCTGACTCGCAACTGAAAATTTTATTGAAGGGAAACAGCCAATACTTATAGCATACATCAACGAAGACACGCACAAAAAAGGAAAAAGACAAAACCAGTTAAAACTTAAAACCGACTACTACGTTAACCAGGTTTGACAGGTCTCTTGTAGTGAGCTGTGTAACTGTAAGCACATTGCAATAATAATGGCAGTGTGCTCAGATTTTCTTTCTCAGGCAGTGCACTTATGCAGAGAGACTTAACTAGGCTTGGTGCACACGCACGCCGAATGGAGCGTGTTTAGGGAATGCCGTGGGAACAAAAAACAGAATGGAGTGCCGAACGCTGTGGAGGTGCTTCCCCTTCCAGTTGCCTCTTTTCCCTGTTTCCAATTACCTTCTTTCTTCTCTAGGGTGTTCCAGGCATAAAGAAAACTTCTGCTTTTCATTTTTCGCCAGGTCCAGGCCTCTGTTGAAGGGCTAGAGGCTTCCTTGGAAGATGCTGGGAAACTGCAAGAGACCCTGGCCGAGAAGAAGGCACAGGCTGAACGCTCCAAGGTAAGAAAACAAAAAACGATTACTGAGATTGTGGTAGAAAAGTTTAGGCCATGGCTAGTGTATTGACAGAGACTGATGCGGACTGTCTTTTGGGGCAGACTGTCAGGAGCACAGTCAAAATTTGCATGCTTGGTGCCTGTAGGTCCTAGACTACCGACCCCTTTTCATAAATGCAACTTTGGATTGTGATTTCAGCAAAATTATCAAATCTTCCTGTCCTTTACTTCATTTAATTCCGAATTCACCGGTTGCTGTGCATCTGCAGGTGTTGGAGCAGCGCCTCCTCCAAGAACAAGCCCAGGTGGACAACCTCAAGTCACGGGCCACTGAACTCGCCAAGAGTCACCCAGGCAACGAGCATTCAGAGCCAGCCTTCAAGGCTGTGGAGCGATTCCAAGAGGCCTGCAAGCGGGCAGAGGTGAGGGCATTTTCAGCTGCACCTGCCACTGACAACACAAGGGGCACAAGAGATAACAGTTTTGACACCACTATGTGGCCATGTGGACAAACAGCCTACTGCTGTTCATCGATCGAAGTTGCTTATCGCCCGCCAACTTTGTGCAGCAACTGGTGGATACCACGGAGAAGGCCTACAGGAGCCACCTGGACTTCAAGAATGCCTGCGACGACCTGGTGTCCTGGCTGCGACAGCTCAGGGAGAAAGTGCCCCCATTCACCCGCTCGCTGAGCGACCGGCTCAGCCTGGAGTCGAGCATTTCGGTCTTAGAGGTGAGAGCGAGCCTCCTTAGAAATCGATCCACTCTGGAGCTAAAGTATGCGCGATGCAGAGATGAATTAAGACAGGCGCAGGCCAGGGAACAAAGCTTTCGCTTCATGAGCTGTTAAAAGGATGATAAAGAGTGCAGCCTTGCCTGACAGCTCAGGGTGGTAGAATGTCGCTTGCTTCGAAATCTGTTGAGGGAGAGATAACAGCTGCCACGGTCTAAATGGCAGATTTGAACAAGCTATATGTGAGGGTCACTGGGTTGGGCCTTATGCACAAGGAACATTTTCATCTGCTGTGTATTTAATTGAGGCAGTTAGATTGAGGGTGATGTCATCTTCGACTGGTTCGTCTTCCCAGGACCTCTTGGCCAAGCGTGCTGAAGGAAACCTGAAGTTGGATGCCGTGACGGCTGCCGCAGACAGGACAAAGGCGTCCACATCGCAGCCTGGTGTTGCCCTGCTGGACAACCAGGTCGCGGCGCTTCAGGGCGACCTCACCAGCCTCTTTGACGAGATTTCCTCCACCAAGGAAAAGCTCGGTGAGTTGCAGGAGGGCCGACTTTGGCCGTCTTGGGAAAGTTATGTGCACTGATGTTGCGTGCAAGTCGGAGAGTACTTCGAGAGCCTCTGTCCGGTTTAGGGGCTCACGTGGGGGTGGATTTCATCTCTCTGCAGGCACCACGTGCTCCCAGCTGCGGGAGTTCCGTGAGGAGTATGAGCATCTGAGTGAGTGGCTGCAGCTGATGGAGGACGACATCAAGAACCAGAGGACCCTGCTGTGGCCCACCCTGGAGGAGAAGAAGAAGGCCTTTGAGGCTGCACAGGTACACACACTGATGCTCTAGTTACTCGCTCTTTGTCCACTCGGTGGCAGGAAGTTGTGATCAGTCGAGGGAGAGAGAACACTGACCCGTTGCTCTCCACCATGCTTCTGTTCCGTAGCTGTTATATAGTACGGCCATGAATCAGTTTGGGCATGTCTGACATATCGCACAGCACGAAGAAAGGGGCCACAAGATTTTTTTTTTTTTTCATCAAAAAAGACTCTTCAGGGTTTATCTGCCAATAGAAAGTCGACTTATTCTTTTTTTGGGTTGTCACTGTTCTTTCATATTACTTTCTCTGTCCTTTCTTTTCACACCACACATTGAAACTATTGCAGTCGTTTCTCTGAAGTGTTCTGAGTGGAATTACTTGAGTGCCGTCTATCGTTGCAACTGGACCGCCTGTTTTTTCACATCTTCACACAGGCCTGGTGTGAAGAGCATGTCAAATGCTTCACAAAAAGGAAATAAAGCATTTATAGTGACAAAGACGAGAAATTTCAGCAGCAGTGACAGAAGGAATGGACCAAAGTGCTGTAACTCTTCCGTGAGCTGTCACCTCCCTTGTCTCACTAGGGCCTTGTTGAGGAGCTGGAGAAAGGCCACGAGACCCTGGACCGGGTGACCCTGCTTGCCCAGGGCCTGCTGACCTCCCACCTGGACACGTACATCCGCAACCAGCTCACCCTGGTCAGCTCACGCTACCAGGTAACCCTCAACCTGGCCAAGGTACGTGTTGTCCCTAGCTGCACCACTTGGGTGCCTCAGTTGTGGTCATTGGATCACAAGCAGCGTACGATTGTTAACGGGACGCTAAGGGCTGAATGACTTTGAAAGGTCAGGCCTTTGTTCAACAGAAAACAATGCTTTGTTTGTTCCAAGAGTAATCAAAGCTGTAATTTCTCTCTCTTGTTTCTCTTAGCAGTTTCCGGTGATGCAAAAGAAGCAGCGTTCACTATTGCGAAAGAGGAAGCCACCTACAAGAATCAATTCGAAGAAATTTCTTAGACAGAGGAGGTGCTGCCACATAGGAGGAAAGCAGGAGAAACTAACTTGCGCAGTGTTCCAAGCATTAGGCGTACTGAACAGCTGGTACGGTTGTTTAGGCCGATTTGGTGCGCTGGTCATTCATTAAAGTCTTGTAATGCATGGGGATTTGTGAATGCACGTGCTGTTTCTGACACTTTCCCACAGTGGCTTAGCCTTTGAGTTGCCGTGAAAACCTTTTAACTGTTCATCTCCACTTCCCCTTCACCCTGTTTGTGTGTTTTGTTTTGTAGCAACACAAACAATACCACTGACCACATGGCAATCAAAACCACATTTTTCGCTGTGTCTTTCTGCTGTCTAGGTACCGTATTTGCATGATTCTAACGCACATCTTCTTTTCCCTTAAAGTAGCCTTAAAATTGGCATGTGCGTTTCAATCTGGCTACAAACCGAAATCGCTTTTCAATGTTCCCCACTCTAGTTTTGATGCCAGCAGGAGCTGGGCAATAAAGTTTATGAAGCACAAGGAATTTTGCTGCCACACTTGCATGCGTCAAATAAATGTCTTCTGCCAGGCGTGTGGTGTCATGTCTTTTACATCTACACGGTAGAATCGGCTTCAAATATTCTTTTAATTTTTATAACTAAACTTACCTGCGTGTTACAATTGGGGCCGCGTTACAATCATGCAAATACGGCAAGTGAAAACAGTGAGCTGCTCTGGTAATTACCAAACACGCGACCATTGCGCTCTTCTTCCCTTTGCAGGACCTGCTGGGCAGGGCACGGGACACGTACAACCAGCATGAGCAGTACCGGGCGGCCGCGACGTCCGCACGCGACTGGATGGACAGCATGGCCGCCTCGCTCGCCGAGTGCTCCGGCCCCACCAGTGGCAAGAGCGACGTGGAAGCTCAGCTCGCCAAAGTGCAGGTGCGGGTCGATTCTCTCGCTCTTTTCAGCGTGGAATTCGGCTTCTGGGGTAGCCTAAATGCGTTGGGAGTGTCACGAAATCAGTAACGAAGGGCATTGCATGCGTGCACCAGAGTTCTGTGCTGAAGAGTACCGTATTTTCGGGCATATAACCCGCCCCTGCATATACCCTGCACCCCCACTTCCGTCGACGAATAAAAAATATATATATATCCCGCATATTGCCCGCATATTTTATACATAAAAGGATGGACCAAAGGTACTACTCAAGCAACATTAGACATTTGTTTATGCGAAAGAACTTACCTAGCTGACTACATAACTAGATGACTTGCCGCACACATTTTTTCAGGTTGAGCTGTGTATGCAAAATAAGCACTTTCAATGGGATAACAGTGGCTTAGTCGCTATTACTGCTGTAGGGGCATCAAAAGCGAGCAAAAAAAAAAAAAAACAGAGCTTCCGTTTGCGCTGTATCAGGCCAGCGGCGCGCAAGCAATGCAAAGGCGGGAAATTTGAAATGCGTTGGACAAATCTCCGTTGAATTATCAGGATAGGAGTGAGACAGGGCGGCGAAAGAGCGTGATAGATGGTAGCAGTGAGCAGATTATGGTGAATCACTACTCTGCACTTCCAGCAGCTTTCACGTTGAGTGGAACAGCTTTGATTTTTTCTTATGCAACTCTGCTAGCATTAAGCTTACTTTCAGGTGCCGCGAAACGATGTGGAGCCTCTGTTTCTTATGCTGATGTTGTGCCTGTTGTGCAGGGCATGGTGCGGAAGCAGGAAGAAGGGCACGCCCTGGTGCACTCTGCGCTCACGGCCGGCGAGAAGACCCTGCGGGGGACGCACACCTCGGGCAAGGCCCCGCTCAACCAGGAGATGCAGGAGCTGCAGAAGCAGTGGGACCGCCTGGTGCTCAAGCTCTCCGACGCCAAGGTCGGTCCGGGTGGCGACACTTTCTTCGCCGTTCGTTGCGTTTCTCAAAAAATGGCAGCTCAGAGGTGACCTAATTCTCTAGCTTGCTAACGAGGCAGCTCAGAAGTAGTCTCGACCTGCTCGCACAAACTGGCAGTTTCAGCAGCTACTGATTTCAATTTGTCAACATTGGAGTTTGCTCCAGAGGGATGTTGTGTTGGATGCCGAAAACTCCTGGATTATGTTGGACCGTAGTACAGTGCACCTGCTCTGAGGGGCAAAGCTTATAACATTTGATACATTATCAACTAATAAAGATCACTTTAGGATTATTGGCCTAATCTCAATTACCTCTTGAAAGAAATGTTTCTCCTTTTGTCCTCCACGGGGAAAAAAAAAGTTGTCCTTTTTTGAGTGTAGGCTGTTTTTCTTGTTCTACCCTTCATGTCAAACAGTGTAGAAGTGTTTGATTGCGAATGTGGGTGATTTAATGGCGTTATGGACTCTAGGTTTTGCCTTTGGGTACCGTAAAACTTCCTCACTTCCTTTTCCCCCCTCCTCCCCCACCATTCCACCCACCATAGTAAGTTCCAGTCGACAGAGGGGGTGGCCACTTGTGCACTCACTTCCGACGTGCCCCGTTGTTTCAGGTCTCCCTGGAGACTGCGCTGCTCCAGTGGACCGACTACAGCTCGTCGGAGCAGCGCCTGCTCCAGTGGATCCAGGACCACGACAACCAGCTGGAGGAGGTCAAGAAGAAGCGCCAGAGCACCTCCGTCAAGGAGTCCGTCACCCAGCGCAAGGCCAGGCTCAGGAGGGCAAACGTGGGTTCTCAAGCCTTCAACCTATTTCCCTCCCCCATGTTGAACCTACACCTTTCATCAGCATCATTACCATTATGGGATGTCCAGTGCATTACAGTCTTTCATCCTCCTCTATCATGTGCTAGCCAAACCTATCCATTGCCCCTGCATTGTCTAAACCTGATCACTCCATTGAGTGTTCTGCTTCAACCCCCCCCTTTTTTTTTGTCCTTTGTCATCCACCTCATCTAATGTGCTTCCTCGTTGTTCATAATTCCGTTGCGTGTCCTCAGCTTTTCAGGCTAGACTGCTGCTTGTGTAAGGGCTAGTTCATTGGTCATCTTGTAGCTGGCACCAAGGAGCTGCTGTGTTGTACGAATAATGTACTGGTAGAATAAGAAGAACAAGGAATGGATCATACATAAGCACATGTTTGTGCATGGTGGCAAGTGCGTCAGCCATTGGTTGTCAGTGTAATGGCTAGTAATACAGCCCTCGTATCAGTTTGCTTCACTGTGGATGGCAGTGAAATATGTCTTTTCCCTTTGAGATCAGTATTTGATCCGTTAATCCAGAGTCTCAATTGTGCAAATAGACTTCGCAGTGCATTTATGCCCATGGTTGTCGAGTCGAGCCTTTGACCAGTCAGAGCCCATGGACTCACAGAAGCAGGACTCAGCAGCTAGCCCGAAGCCCGAGATCTCTGGGAAATACAACACCCTCGCTGGCTCTGTCAAGGTGAGATGCTGCGGAGAAAGGCTGGACTGGTTTATCTAGTTAATTAGCTTGTGTTTGGCACAAAGTTTGCACACAAGGTTGGCTGTGCACAATTTTTGTGCCGATCGGGAGTGCTAAAACTTGCTGGCGATTACAAGTGGCAGCTTGACAGTGGAACGATCGGAAGCGTAGTTGCCATTTTTTTCTGCGCGGCAGTGTAGTTCTGTAAATGTGGTGATGGCAATGCTTCTGGGCGAAGGTTGCATTGTCTGAATGGGAAGTTTGTGGAGTATTACATGCACCTGCTATGTTCAAAAAAGAAGGAGAATGTTGTAGATGTGGTAGTTGTTACAAACATGGTTAGTGCAAGGCAGTTTGACTCGGTATATGTAGCAGATTAGGTTTGGGGCCTGTATTGAGGATTGAGAAAAGTATTAAACGTCTTTGAATCGAACGTCTTTCATCACTTTTTGTGGCATTGAGAAGTAAAGTGAAGCATGGCATTTGTGTGCCAAAGCTTGTTATCAAATGCACAGTTTTGTGCCACGAAGACGAGGACATAGTTGGCCACATTCCTGGCGCCAAAGTAGTGGGGCCGAATGAACTCCTCATTTGGCTCGTGGAGTTCTGTTGGGGATGAACAGCAGGCAGAACAATCTAACAAGGTTCCCCAGTACGTCTCGCAGGAGTATCTGCGGCAGCAGAAGTCGGTGATGGGCCACCTGCAAGAGTTCATGGACGCCTGTGCCAACCTGAGCTCCTGGCTGGAGCAGGCACAGGAGAAGCTGAACAAGTGCGCAGAGCCCTCTGGCGACCGCACTGAGCTGAGGAAGCAAGCACGGCACCCTCAAGGTCACTTTTTGTCTCCTTTGCGCAGCACATTTAACCATGGGATGCGAAGTAAGAACAAGACGGGAGCGTAAACGACGATTCCTAGGGCGGCCAGATAATGTCACAAGCACTTGGCCTAGGTTGATCTAGCGGCATCTGTTGTGGGAGATTCTACTGCATGGCCGCCGCAATCGGCGTCTCACTGCGCAGCCCCGGAATGAATTGTGGCCGCTAACATTTCGTCCATCAGGTGCTGCTACCCTCTCCTTCGCCGTCACAGCTATGAAGCTTTGTAGTCCGCGTTGGTTTTTATTGTGACACTATCTGGTCGCTCGCCCGCATTAGTTGCAATGGGTTGTTTTGCCTCCCATATATATGCTTGCTCTGTGCTATAAGCAGGTATTGAAACTCTGATCTAGTGCGTCCTGGTCTTGGCTCTTTTGCTCACTCGATCAGCCATACAAGACATGCACCAGAATGTTATCATCCAGTTTCAACTTTTGTGTCCTCCTTGCGAGCCTTATGTAAGCTTAACTTAGGCTTTATAATGTCACTGATAGTTGATTGTAATTGTTTGGAGCTGCTTACCACATTTTTTCGGTTTCGATGAACAAAGGAATTAGCCGCAGTGAATAACTACCCGTTTGTTGGGGCAACGGGTTGTATTTTAAGAGAAGGCAAGAAATGCGCAGTTTTTGTGAAAAACAGTGAAAATCTTGTGTATGTACGGGAAATTTCTTTTGGTTTGGGACGCACTGTCAGCCATTCAAGCATTTTCATCAGAAGTAGGCTGTTGGACTTTTTTGTCGCCCTGTTGAATACAGCTTGGACGTTTGTGAAATTTTTTGCATCACCGAATCTCTTTTGTTTCGATAACAAAGGAATTAGCCGCAGTGAATAACTACCCGTTTAGTTGGGGGCAACGCAGGATTGTATTTTAAGAGAAGGCAAAGAAATGCGACAGTTTTTGTAAAAACAGTGAAAATCTTGTGTATGTACGGGATTCTTTTGTTGCACACACTGTGCAGCCCATTCAAGCATTTGAATCACAGTAGGCTGTTGGGCTTGCTGTCGCCCTGTTGAATACAGCTTGGACGTTTGTGATTGTCATCACCGAATCTCTTCTATTGAACTCAAAATGGGTTCTGTTAGTTTTAAGTAAGTAGTGCACAAATATTTTCAGCTCACAATGCCTTCGATGGAGCAGAGATTAAGTGTACAGGAAACTGAGAAATTTCATCTTTGCACGGTAGTACTGCTAGTGAGCTGTCATGGTTTAAGCTTTTTCTGACCCCAAAAAATGCTAAGCAGTTGCTGATGCACATGTGAAGAGAGCTCAAGTTGCCACTTTAGCTTACATCCCACACACAACCACAGCTCGTGATATTTCAGCTCCAGTTTTTTGAACAGCTTGCTTTAGTTTATGCTGTCAGCTCCTTTGCCCGTCCTCTAGGAAAGTATACGGGCCTTTGGAGTGGCCGGGCTACAAGCAGAGCATTGCTGAGTTCCTGTGTTGTGATAGTCTTGCAAAACTTGTTCATGCCCTCTTCTGTGAAGCTGGGTTTCCTCATTGCACACATGTTCATGGTGAAGCACCCTTTACAGGCGGTTTTCAGACTGGATGGTCGAGATGTAAGTGATGTGTCTGTAATAAGTATCTCTGCAAGAGGGCTGGCAATTGTGTGAGCTCTTTCTTGATGGTTTTGACTTTTTGGGCACTGGTTGTTTGTTGTTTAAAAAGCTTTTCTTCTCCCGGCAGGTGCTGGAAGCGGAGCGTGAGGAAGGCCAAAAGCGTCTGCAGCTGATGCTGGCCCTGGCCGAGACGGCACGGGGCTTCCTCGAGGACGAAGTGGAGCAGCAACATGTAGACCAGGAGTCTAGCCAGCTCGTCAAGGCCATGGAGGAGTTTGAGAAGCGCATGGCACAGGTATGTCGCCCCTTCTCTCTCTGCTGCTTTGCTGTGGGAGGAGTGAGGGCAGTGAGAAAGCGGAGATTAAAAATTGAGCGGCTCTCCTCGTTCGACAAATATGATGGAATAACAAGGAACCTTCCTTGAAAATTGGCTTTGATGACTGGTGGTATCACCACCACGCTTAGGCCCGCTACTGTGCAGGTAGTGACAGTGTCAGAGAGGGTGCTAGCTCACTGTGGCTTTGAATACCACATGCTTTTTTTTTTTTAACTGTATTACTCAGAAGTAATGAAAAATCATCGACTGGTATGTGCACCTGGGTTTGGTTCCCATGCACTAAGAGAATTTTTAATATGGCAAAAGGAAAGGCAGGGCATGGAGACATCAGAGCACAGTATACCAGTATCAGCCTGGATGAAGAGAAATTAATCTTTGCATAGCGTACAACATTGCCCAACTTTGGAACAAACACTCTCCTTTTTCATTTTGAGACAAGCGCCGGTGGCTGATTCTCAAGGAGAAAAGCTGTTAATGGTGACACTGATGATGACGCTGGTGCAGGTGAAGTCTGCGCTGGATGTGGGCCTGGTCAAGTGGGACGAATACGAGGAGCAGTTCCGCCGCTGCCAGGAGTGGCTGAACCAGCACGAGCCGCAGGTCCGCTCCTTCCAGCAGCTACAGCCCGACCTCGAGTCCAAGCGGGTCAAGCTCGAGGAGTTCCAGGCACGTGCCCCCGTCCCCTGGCTCGTTGCCCCCCCCCCTCCCATTCCGTATTCATTGTCACCACTGTGGAACAAAATTTACCATTCAACTGCAGCCTGTGGGAGTACTCTAGACGTCACCCTATACTAAATAGCTTTTTTATGAGGATATCAAACATAGGCTCAATACCGAAAACCAGCCAAGCTTTATCCGTAGAAGTCACTCCTTTGCACAAATTGAACTCGTGGAACAAGCTTCTCGAGCATTTAAATGTGAGAAGCTTGCAGCGAGGAATATAAGGGGAGGATCGAGCTCTGAGAGCTGCCATGAGGCGTTGCGAAAGAAGTAATACTCGTGGAGAGATGATGATAGCGGCTATCTCTCCCTTCCTCCCTCGTTGAGCAGGTGCTGCTGCAGACGGTGTTTGAGTGGCAGTCCGCGTTCGACACGCTGAACCTGAAGGCGCAGCTGCTGCTGGAGGCGTCGTCGGACGCCAGTATCTGCCAGCAGTTCACGCAGCTGTCGGCACGGTACACGGCGCTGCTGTCGCTGGCCAAGGAGGTGCTGCACGCCCTGGAGCAGCACTACCAGCAGCACCAGCAGCAGCAGTGCATGCGCGCCGAGGTGGCCGAGCTGCTGGACGCCACCCACGAGCGGCTGCGCGAGCTGCACAAGCCCTCGGCCACGCTTGACGACGCCGAGGCCCGCCTGCGCGCCCTCGACCTGCTCTGGGCCACCCTGCAGCAGGGCCGCAACAAGGTGCGTTCTCCCTCTCTTCTCCCCCTCTCTTCTCTCTCTTCTCCCATTTCTCCTTATTCCTGGCTCACTCTTCTTGTGGTTCCACCTCCCGAGTGTTGTGTACCCTCGTTGCTGCAATTTTTATTGATTACTGTTCGAAGGTGGGGATTGGTTTATTATTAGCCACTCCCCCTGCAGCAGGGGTGCCACAAAGTCTGCCCTCCTCTCCCTCTCTCAACCCCTCCTCTTTAGAGGGGGGGATGTTTTCTTCTTCCCATCACTCTTATTGCGGTTCCGTGTTCCTAGTGCTGTTATGTATCGTTGTTGCTGCGATTTGTATGCCATTGTCAAAAGCTAGGGATTAGCTTACTACTTACCACGCTCAAGTGAGGAAAATGAGCTTTCCTTGTGGTTTGCTCACCACTCAACAGGAATTCCATGCTTTTGCGAGGGAGTGTAATTGCGTGCATTGCATTTTTGTCATGGAGATCGTGAAGGCAAGAGTACAAATCATTACCTCAGGTTTGCAGGAAAGAATACAGACATCCTCTCTTAACATGTGTAAATGTCTAGTTGGCTGTTTTTCTTGTTTGAGGGTCCCAATTGATGGGAATAAAGAATCGCTGTGTTTTGTAGCACACAAAGTCAGGGGAACAGCCAAGCAAAATGAACTCTTCTTACCACACGAGTTTTCCAAATAATGCTTTTATGATTTGACACTAAGCTTGATCTATATTTCCAGTCTGTCTATATTTCCAGTCAATGCAGAATGCAGTTAATACGCTGTTTATATTTAATATATTGGAACTCTTGCTGTTGCAAAAGTGTTCCACAAGTCTTACATTAGACAGCTAAACAAGGCAGACAAAGAAACACACCCATCAATGTGCATGAATTCATTAGAAGCGTACTCAACTGATTTGTTTGGACACATGTCCTTACTTATATTGCTGCACCATTTCTTTGATGTTTTCATTCTAATCAACCTTGGCACCAAAAAGCACGTACCGTCTTTCTTTCTAATTCCCGTGATAACTTGACTGATTCAGGTGGCAAATTGGTCACTGAAGGGTCCATAAGCAAAGACGATTTTATCAGTGCAAACGTTTCTTTGTGCTAGAGTGCTGAGTATCTGAGCCCCTGTCTA
The DNA here is from genome assembly GCA_013339765.2 of Haemaphysalis longicornis. Classification (NCBI taxonomy): domain Eukaryota; kingdom Metazoa; phylum Arthropoda; class Arachnida; order Ixodida; family Ixodidae; genus Haemaphysalis; species Haemaphysalis longicornis. The sequence goes on along the minus strand of CM023452.1, from coordinate 109,098,027 downwards.
CACTTCGCTACGCTGCATTGCAGGTGTCTTACATGATGGAGCTCACGGACAAGGTCATCGAGACAACGTCCACCGAAGGGGTCAAAACAATTCGAGAGAGCGCCGACAACACAGTCTGCCGAGTTTGAGCGCCTGCTCCAGGAGGTCTCCGCGGCGCGCTCTGCACTTTCCGAGCAGCTCTCATCGCTGGCAGGGCTCGCTCAGGAGCTGCAGCAGTTCGAGTCGTGGCTCGCCGAGGCCCGGACGCAGCTTGCCGAAGCCAAAGCCGGAGCCGAGCAGGCATCCGGCGGAGTGGAGAAGAAGACGCGCCTGGACAAGATCAGGGTGATCGCTGCGGACGCCGCTTCCAAGTCCGGGACGGTGGACAGTCTCGAGAAGCGGCTGAAGGAGACGCAGCAGCTGGAGACGCCAGAGCGGAAGAAGGCCATCGCGGACTTTGCCGAACTCCGCAAGGAAGCCGAGGAGCTGGCCTCCCGCCTGGAGAAGGAAGTGGAAGCGCTGGAGCGGCAGCGGTCCGTCCACGCCCAGGCTGTCCAGTGGCTGAAGGAGGCCAAGCTGAAGCTGCAGAAGTGCTCCGACGCCACGGGCAGCCAAGCCGTCGTCCGCGAGAAGGCAACCCAGCTTTCGAAACTCCGAGAAAGCCTGCCGACGGGAGTTGCCCTCGTCAAGGATGCCGCGCAGTGCACGGAGGAAGTGTCCCCGTGCCTCAACCAGTCTGGCAGGGAGCGGCTCCAGGAGAACCTCCAGGAACTCCGCCAGGACCTGGAGCAGCTCGAGCACGGCGTCGAGGATGCTCAGGACGCGCTCGACGAGTGCCTGCAGTGCTGGGAGCGCTTCGGGGAGCTGTACGGCACCATGTCCCAGTGGCTGTCACAGTTCGAAGGGAATGCAAGAGCTGCGCTCGCGTCCACGGCAGTGGACGCCGATCACTTGAAGCAGCTCAAGGTAGGGCAGGGTTGTTTAATTGTGCTCTCCTGCTGAGTAGGCTAATTGTTCCTAATTTTAGGCATTCAAATATTCTACAACTTATCTAATTTTTGGTTTCTCGCGGCCATTGCAGGCGCTTCTGGAAGAAGCGTCCTTCCACAAGCCCGACATGGAAGAGATGAACGAGGAGTGCGAGCGTCTCCTTCTTCTGAGCGCACAGACGTCCGTTCGAGACCAGGCCGTCAAGTTGTCCACGCTCTACACATCTCTTGTGGCTGCCCTGCAGGTAAGCGGGGTCTCTAGTTGCCAATAGGAGAGGCACTGTTGACGAAGGTGTCGTTCACATCTTTCTGGCTAGACCTTCTTTCTTTTTGTTCTAAGACATCTTTTGTTTCTCCTTCTTGCGCTAACCCTGTAGGAGAGCGTAGCGAAGCTTCAGCGCACTCTGGGCAGCCAAGAAGAGTTTGACAAGGCCAAGCAGAGCTTTGTCCAGTGGCTCGAGGCAGCGCAGAAGAAGCTCAACGCTGCGAAGGAGCCCGGCACTGACCTTGCCACCGTCAAGAAGCATCTCATTGAGCTCAAGGTCCGTGCCTGACTGCTTTGATTCTCACTGGTTCGGAGTTTTGGCTGCATTTTATCCCACTTCCAGCATCTCATTACAGCGAACCGTTTTACCTTTGAGGAGCTCAGTTGGTTGTTGCTGCTCATCTAACGCTTACGGTTGATATAAGGTCATAAATGCCATGTCAATTTTTTACATCGTCTTCCAAAGATTTATTCTAGAAGGGTATGTGTTGGTGCCTCTCAGTGAAAGATGCACATTGAGCAGAAATGGTTGCCTTTGTCATAGATCTGCAAGAGGTCTGCTTTGTCTGAGGTGTCAGGTATTTACAATTAACTTGTGGATTTCAGCATGTGCACATGTACATGGTGGCCTCATCCAACTCTCGAGATTTTGTTCCTTGGGTAGCACATAAATCAAATGCAGTGAGGAAATGGTGTTATTGCAGTTCGATAGGACCAGGTACTTCAGCTTCCGTTTTATTAATTTAATTGTTCAACTTTTGCTATCCCTACAAGATGTCTTTCTCTGGCTTAAAAAAGATCTTTTCCCCTTTCAATTTCAGGAACTTCATCAGAGCCTTTCGGAAGGAAAGCACCTGTTTGATGTTGTCACAGAGGCCGCCAGTAAGACGCAGGGCGGACTTTCGGATGTCAGTCAGGCACCCATTCGCTCTCAGGTAGGCTGCAAACCTTCGCCAAATCTGCATTCTCATGTCGCTTCGTTATTGCTTTTATAATTATTGCATGCCTTGCAAATACAGTAGTTGAACTGAAGCTGAGGGCATATCCAAAATTTACGCATTGGGATAGGAGGGCAAAACTGTAAAAATGCTACTTAGGACATCAACTCACTTGGCATAAACACTGCATTGAAAAAAGACACTTACGTAGGGCCATGCTTGTGCATAAAAAAAATAAGCTTGAGAGAAGTCTTCAGATTTGCTCAATGGAGCCTCAAAAGATGAGATGTCCCGAAACTTAGCTTAGACAAGAGAGCTAGGGACCAAACTCTTATACCCAGTATGCCAGTACGCTCATCTTGACAGAATCCTCTTTGTTCATAGGCCTCCCGCTTGCTTCCAAATTTGTTTTTAAGATTGCAGTATGAACCAGCTTTTTAATTTTCTGCAAGCCATAACAGCAGCTGGCAGTGACCGGAGAGTGACCGGTGCTGTTGTCCCCTCTCTCTCCTCGCAGGTGGACGGTCTGCGTGACCAGCTGACCAGCCTCGAGCAGCAGACCAGTGAGGCGACAGGGCGACTGGCGTCGCTTCAGTCGCGGTGGCAAGAGTTGATGCAGGGCGCGGACACCCTCAGGGCCTCCCTGCAGGACGCCGAAGAGTCCCTCAAGGAGCGTCCCGTCACGGGCGGAGACCTTGTCCAAATCCGCTGCTTTGTTGAGCAGTACAAGGTGTTTATACACTTTGTCATCTACGCGCTTATCTGCCTCTTCATATACACCTGGGACTTCCCGCAGACCGAGTGCAAGTGGCCCTGACTATCGCAGGCTGTAGCACTATGCAGGCTGAACGACTGTCACACTGAAAAGTCGGCAACAAATACGGCTGCGAGGTTGAAAGTCTACTGTGGCCATACGGGGAGTGTTAATTATGTGTTCTGGCAATCTGTCGAGTTGCGAATACTCAGCCGAGACAAGTACCGTATTTTCTCAATTCTAACGCGCCCCTGATTGTAATGCGCAGGAAAGTTTTCTGAAGTATTTCTGAAAAAAAAAAAAGATTGTTATTATTGGATTGAATTGTATTTTTAGATGCATTCATGTACATGGGAATGCTGCTGGCCGCTTAGAAGCCGATTTCAGCTTTGAGCCCAATTGTAACATCGCACACAGATTTGAAGGTTACCTTTAGCAAAAAAGGAGCACGTTAGAATCGTGCAAATACAGTAGGTCTGCAGCATCTTATGAGCATGCGTTTAGTGGAACTCTCATTTCGTGCAAGTAAATGACTTTGCACATGTTACGTGAGTATTGTGGTTGATACCCAGTTTATCAGCCTTGCCCCTTATTTTAAAAGAATAGCTTTGGATTTGAAGCCGAAATCATCTCCTCCTGTGTTTTATGTGCGAAATTTGAAGGACCACAAGTGTTGTTCTTAGTTATTTGTTTATTTTGCAGGACCACTTTTGGTGCAGTTAGGGTTTGAAAGATGCCATAAGCATGTGCACAAAATGCAGTGTTTCTTGCTAGTGTTCACATGTAGAAACTTACATTTGTAGCTTACAGAATTTACATTTGACTGATTTATCTGACTTTTAGTACTGTAGCAAATTACTTGGTTAACCTAGCGTTTAGTCTAGGTTTTAACGAGCACTAGCCTAGGTTTAGTATCGTGAATAAGTTGTTCGTGTAATGTTCCTTTTTTTTTTTCATTCTTTTCGCACCAATTGCAATTTTTTTGTTTCTTTGCATTTTTATTCAATTTGTAGATATGTATAGTACGTATGTCTTATTGTGACACGTCAATTTTCTATTTACTACTTTTCTGTGCCCTATTGCAGGAAAGGAAATGCTTGTTTTATTTTGCCATAAGTCATTCTAATAAGTTTAGCTTGCCTACACAGCAGAAATTGCGGGTACCATATTTATTTTACGTCTTGATTCTACAAGAACGTGCTACCTCTTTTCAGTTACTGCCATTGTGTAATGCATTTTTTTTTTCCCTCTTTTACGTGCAACGATATCATGAGTCTGTAAGCACGGTGTAAGCAATAAAGTAAGCAAATGGAACCCTTCCTTGTTATGGTTTCTCACGCATGTCCTTAGTATCAGCTAACTTAGTTGCATGCACACTAATTACTCGGCACTCAGTATCGAAGATACAGGAAAGGTAAGGGCTGATGCTGCGTCACGAATACACGAAGTAGTAAAGTGAGATTTCTGCTGCTCTCTGTAGTCTTAGCACTAGTCAAACTCGAAGGATGTAGCTGTATTTTGTGTCTTGCTCAGTGGTCTTGCCAAAGTGCGTCGCTAACCTCCTCTCACCAACAGCACACAGCCCGAAGCCTGGACGACCACAAGCAGAAGCTGAACGACCTCCGCGTCGAAGCATCCGAGTTGGCGGAGAAGACGGACGGCGGAGAAGTGCTTCCAGTGCTCCAAGAAATGGCCGAGCAGCTGGCGTCGCTGCAGAAGAAGTGCCAGGTATCTGTTGGCATTTCTCATATCCTCACCTATAATGTAATTTGACCTGTAACCCTCACATGTGAGGCAATCAGACCTAACCAAGGGCCCTGTTGTCTGCATTTGTGCCCTCTAAAGCAATACGTAAAAGTTACGGCATGATTTTTCTTCTCTTGTAACGCATTAAAGCAGTTTTTCACCCTACCGATTGCTGGTGTGGGAAATCATAATAAAACTAGTGTTCTGGTGTGCAGTGGCAATGGATAAAAATTGTCTTTGGGATGTCGTTGACTGCTACAATTGTTAGGCCTGTGTTTGTTACGGCCAACCTTTTAATTGATGGCTCTCTCGCTTTGTTGGAATCGATTTCTTATCAACTCCTCATCAAAAGTGGCCGCACCACTTGCCAGGGTCGAGTGGTGCGGCCACTTTTCAACTCAACTTCTGCCTGCGAGTTTGTGGCCACTCTTCTTCGCAGCAACTGGCTAATGGTGCACAAAATACAGAGGAAAACTGCGCCATCTTTATTAGGTGCAACGTTTCTTTTTTTCTTGGGGCCGTTTCGTATTCCTGGCACCTGACAGTGTACTGTATAGTTTATGTACAGTTTATGTACTGTTTATGTATAGTTTATGTAACTGTTATGTACAGTTCATGTACTGTCAATTGGAATGAGCAGAGCAGAAGGCTGGATGAAGACATCCGTAACAAGCTGCCCTCTCAACACAGGCCACCCTGACATCCCTGGAAGGGGAGCTGCACGAGGCGCAGGGCTACCAGCGCTGCTTGCAGGAAGCCGAGAAGTGGCTGCTGCAGATGTCCTTCCCCGTCATGGCCCAGCACTCGCTGCAGGTGCTCAACAAGCAGCAGGCCCAGGAGCAGCTCGACAAGTACAAGGTGCGTACACTAACGGATGGAGGGGCACTGGTGTTACTGGTATAGTGCACTGTGAACACTGTGGTTGTGGTCAGGGTTCTTCAACATACACCAGCTGAGGAACTCCGCTGCAGAACCTGGGCTGTACGAGCACCCTGGCATCAAAGGGGACAAAAAGTGGACTTTGCTCAACCATTCACTTCAACAACACAAGCTAATAAAATAAAGCTTGCTTTTCAAATGAGAAAACATTACATTAGGCAATGTTTCTTAACTTTTTCTGGTTTTTCTTATATAACATATGGCAGCAGCCGCAAGCGTACTGCATCAGCTTTCAGTCGACAGATGGCAGGCGCGTGCACCTGCCCCACATTTCACCCTGTTTGCCCCCAGCGCATTGGCCACAACCGTGAACCGGTTTTTGATACGTGGGGCCTGTAGGGAGCTTCGCAACTGGTGTATATTGAGCGACTCTGGTTGAAGCTCCCGGGTCACACGTCTCACACCGCGTTCTGCGCACGCAGGGCATCCTGGCCGAGGTGAAGCAGTACCAGTCCACCCTTGACGACGTGAAGGCCAAGGGTCGGGCACTGGTCAGCCGGTACAAGCAGGACGCCCCCCAGCTGGAGCAGCAGGTCCAGTCCCAGCTGGACAACATCCAGCAGAGCTACGACGCCCTCCTGGCGGGCGCCAACCAGATCCTGGTGGGTACCGCTGGTACCGGGACAACTGGTGGGGGGGCCCGGCACTACCGAAGGTATCTCTTTGATCAAAGCAAGGGAATGTACGGTATCAACAGGAGTGTAGGCCAAGATTTTTCACAGAAAAATTTGCTGGAAAGGTCCCCCCTCATCTTATACAGCAGTCATTGGCCAATGTGTCTTTTTTTAGATGTCTACACCTACTCAACCTGTAATTGAGTTTATATGGTAGTTTTATAAAGCATCATTTCCAGTTGCTGCTATCTCAGTGGATTTTTGAAAAAATTGTGCACCTGTAGAATATGTTTAATTTTGTAATGGAGACGTCAGGTTCCTTGGAGCACTTTAGATGACCATTTAAAATGTGAAATTTTTATTTGTTTGTAGACTTTCCGTGTCACCTAAAAGAAAAGTGTAAAATCGGTTCACACTTCCATTTGGGGCCTTACCGCCGACCAGGATCTTGCAAATGGGGGTCCTGATAAACCCCTCGGGAAAAAAAAGAAAAAAGAAGTGAGCACCTTGGCTTAGCAGAATAAGCTTGCGTGGAAAACTGTCTGGCTGAAACTGAAAGAGAGTGGTGGAGTTGGGCTTCCCATTTGATGAGGGGGGGGGGACTGGCAGATTATGGAAATCGCAGAATAAACACCGGGGCCTGATGAGACAAGAGCGTTCTCAATAATGCAACTGTTTTGAACTGGTTGCTGAAAAAAGATGGGGATGCCACTACACGGTTGTGTGTTTTATTGAAGAAACTGTTTTCTTTGTGATTGACAACTTGTCCTTGTCTGCTGCCCAGGCTCGGCTCGAGAGCGCTCTCCAGAAGTTCGTCAGCTACGAGACCATGCTCGAGGTGTGCGACAAGCTCCTGGAAGAGCTGGAGCCTAAGATTGCCACACTCTCCGAGGACACACCCAAGAGCCACGAGGCGACCAAAATCAAGCTGGAAACCTGCAAGGTGCGTGGTTGACCCGGAAACACATTCAGAGCTCACTGTAGGCTTGAAGCAATGGCCTCTTTTGAGGGACCAAAGATAATTGTGGCAGTGATTGAGATGTCTGATCAGCCTTTCTTTTCCTGTTAGAGCCTCAGTGTTTGTGTCCTAAGAATCAGGCACGTGGAAAGTGAGCTGCAACTCCTTCTTTTTGTTTGCATCCCCATAATTATGTCGTTTCTGATGTTGAAACAGCATTAGTGCCTTTAATGCAGTTGAAGGGTGGGGTTCAGGAACATGCTGTGCATAAGTATAACACTAGCATGGTACATGTGAAGTCTCTGCATTAACCCTCTACTGGCTTTCCTCAGGATTTTGTTTTGCTGTCATGAAACAGTGTGCACATCTTGAATGGTGGCTGAAGGAGAGGCGCACAGCAGCTCTCACTCGTTTGTTCGGAATGTGTCCCATGCCAAATACATCCACTTTATATGGGTACGTAGACTGACGTTTCCTCCCCCCTCCCCCCTCCTGCAGGGCATGCTGTCGCAGCTGGGCGAGGCACGCAGCCAGTTCCAGGAGGCCATTCAGGGCTGCGTGGAGGCCGTGTCCTCCGTGAGCAGGCCGTCTAGCCCCGAGGTGGCCACCGTGTTCAACGCGCCCAGCGACCAGGAGGCCGGCATCAAGATACGCCTGCAGGACGCCATTGAGCAGGTGGGAATTCCTCTTCTGCCTCTTCTTCTTCTCTTTTTATTCTCTTGCATCTTGTAATTTGGTCTCGGTAATGAAGGCGCCTAAACCATTCAGCAGGCTGTCGCACCTCATTACGTACAGACACGCACATTATGGGGTAATGATCACTTTGTCCCACAGGCTGTTGGCCTTTTTTCCCACCAATATTTGTCTTTTGAATTCATAAGCATTTCTATGTGCATGCAACGAGGAAGTCCGTTGTCCGTCTGTATTGCTCGACAAAGAGCTGTTAATAAAAAGCCCTGGTGTCTTCGTACTTTCACATGGAGCCACTTAAATTGCCCCTGAAGAAGGTCTTCTCAGCAGTAAATTTCTGCTCAATAGTAGTGAAGCTGATTTTAAAGGGCATCGGTGTTAAGCGCTTTATAGGGATACATAGTGTCTTAACAGGGCAGTTAATGAAAGGCCCAAGTCTTTTCGTACTTTGCTGTCGGTCTGCTTACATTGTCCCCTAGAAAAGCGTCTTCCCAGCAAGGCATTTGTATATTCTACTGAAGCCAACTTTACGTGGGCCCGGTGTATAGCAGAGCCTTGTACACTCACACATTACCATATTTTCGCGCCTATAACCCGCCCCTGCATGTAATCTGCACCCACACTTTCAGCCCGGTGGAAAAGAAAAAAAAATTGCATATTGCCGCCTGCACATTTGATACAGGAAAGGCTGCACCAAAGCTACTTACTGCTCAAGCAACACATCACGTAGTATGTAGACAGAAAAAGCGTATATTTAGCAAGTAGAATACACTGACTGCAAGGCGAAAGTCACAATTCACTGAGTGTCACTGCTCTCACTAGAGCTAAGGAAGGCTTACTCAGTGCTACTGCGTAAGAGCTTCAAGGCACAACGTGCGTTGCCGTGAAGCTGCACCACAGAAGAAAAAAACCCACTTATTATCCGCACCCCCTACTTTGCCGCTAAATTTTTCCCGTTTTTGGCGCGGGTTATACGCGCAAAAATAAAGTATTCTACCCTCTCTCAGGTAGCATTTCCAGAATTCACTCTTGGGAGTTCTGGAAATTTTTTCCTTTCTAAAATTTTTTCTCATTTCTACTTTCTCCCCTTGTTCGTAGTTGGAGGCCATAGCCGCCCAGCTGGAGGTCCAGCTGCGGGGATTCGAGGAAGCCGGGCGCAAGCGAGCCGCCATCGAGGACTGGCTGGTGGAGAAGCAGTCCACCGTGTCCCAGCTGGGAACAGCCAAGTTCCCCCCACAGGCACTCGCACTGCAGGCACAACTCAGGCAGCTCGAGGTACGTAGTGCACCTCCATCACTCCCTCATTGTTGGACTCCCACCTGCATCCACCCAGCCCACTCTGGAGCGTGCCCACTGTTGACTCTTTCACCAACCAATCTGTAGTGCACTCAGCTTATCTAAGCCTCACATATGCACGGACTCTTTATTTTTAGTTCTCTCAAATTTCTCATGCTTGCCTCTTCAGAGGCTTTCTGAAGAGTGTGGGCATGGTGTAGACGAAGTGAGGAGAAGGGCGTTGTTACAGTTGTACTAATAGTTGCTGGGCTTCAGCAAACCGTTTGTGGACGGACTGCATGTGCACTTGATTCCAGAGATAAGGAAAACCGTGTGCTAAAACGCTTTTTACGTGACAATATGGTGGCTTATATAGCCAAGGCGAAATTAAACTTGCCAAATGAATAAATACCAATTAGTACTACAATTATGCTCACAGCACAGGCATGCAAGGATAACAACAGACACAGTGCTGGCTGGGTGGTGTTTTGTTTGCATGGTTGTTTGTTTTCGACCTTGAATGTGTGCACTGTGTTTATGTTGTTGGACCACACCTTCTAAACAACGAGTTACACAATTTCGAAATAAGCATGTGAAATTCTGGCCTCGCGGTGGGCACATTTGTTGCCATTTTAAGCTGACATTTGCTGTTTGAGCCTAGCATCATGCTCTAAGCAGGCGAGCTCTCTATGCTTCTCAGCTTACATGCACACTGCTTCCATTTCTATTGGACAAGATTCTGTCCACACTGTGGAAAAGAGCTGACGCAAAGCTGGAACAAGTGCAAAAATATTTCTTGTTAACAGTGTTTTCAGATGCGCAAGTAACAGAAAGATGTAATTACCATGTGGTACCACTACGTAATTGCACACCTGAAATAGAGAAACAAGTTATTTAATAAAGGGGAGGCCATGTACAACAGAGCACGTTACATGCATATTAGCAGCCTCATGTAAGAAGGAACATGGCTGTCAGTTTTAAAAAATCATGTGGTAGAGATACACAGGCAAGTGGTGCCAACACGGCAACTTGTTTACATGTATATACTTTTGGAGGTCTTTACTGCCATTTCAAGCTGCAACCAGCACGAAATAAGCCACACCAATTTTTTTTATTTGTGATTATCCATTGTGCCAGACTTTCAGATCATTGTTCCAGATCTATGGTGGCAGACTTTAGGAAAGAGAGGAATAGTGCTTTATGTCATTAATTTCATCCCCATGGCTTGGCTCAAACCACTGCGCAGGATATCAGGCACGAGGTCTCTGAGAAGTTGACAGCTGTGGATGCCCTGGAGCTCAAGTCTGGAGTGCCAGGCCCCAGTGAGGCGTCCCTCCGGGATCGTCTGCACCAGCTGGAAGCACAGGTCAGTTCACAGAGGGCGGGTGGATACGGGAACTTTTGGGACACCGCTTTATTGAAACAGCGAAAAGAAAGTTCTCCCTTGATTCAGCAATAAGGGAAGGAATATGTTTTTGGTCCACTATGCTGCTGTCCATCCCCATAAAAATCCTCAGTGCATTTGTGACTGCAGCATGCATGATGCATATGCGACTGGGACATGCACCAAGTTTTTCAGTGTGCTGGAAGGTAACAACAAACAGCGTGGAAATTTATGTGTGTGACCTGTGAAATTTTATCTGGAACATCACTCTCCGAAATCGTAGAGATGCTTGAAATTTAGCCCAGCCATTGTTTTCCGTTCCGTCTAATCGAACAACATGCAGGAGGCACCTGTAGCGCATGCCGGGAGCAATTGAATTTGTGCTTTATATAACGAACATTTTGACTTGCGAGCACTGTAATATGATTTGCTTCAAGCCCTGTGACGCCGATGCAGGAAAAGTTGCACCTAGAGCAACAAATTCCAGCATGCTGGATCTTATTGTTCGTTATGCATACAAAAGGTTTTGGAATTAAGCCGAAGGTCTGTTTGCATGCTGTAGATGTGACTGTATGTTGTACAGAATCATATGGGACCCTATGCAGCCTGTGCAGTCTCACACCATCAAGGCTGTAGAGCTGCAGTCGTATGAAAATCATACAAGGATCATGCAGAGTCATATAGGATCTTATGCATGGGATATGCAGTCATATGGGATCTTATGCTGCAGGTGCACTTGCAATCCATCAACATGACCCTATGTCATAGTGCTGCAGCTGCATGCAAATCGTACAGGAATCATACGGGATATGCACAGAGTTATACAGGATTGTGTGCCACAGGTACAGTCTTATGCCATCGACGTGACCTTACGTCGTAGAGCTGCAGCCATATGCAAATCATACGGGGATCATATGGGACATGCACAGAGTCATATGGGATCGTATGCCACAGGTGCAGTCTTATGCTATTGATGTGACCTTACGCCGTAGAGCTGCAGTCTTATGCAAATCATATGGGGATCATACGGGGTATGCACAAAATCACACGGGATCCCATGCCACAGGTGCAATCCCGTACCGTCGTCGTGACCTCGCTTCCGCAGATGCATGACCCTGTGACCTTTGGTGTGCAGGTGGCCCAGGTCGTGGGTGCCAGGACTACCCAGCTGGAAACTCTGGAAGAGTACAACACCCTGGCTGGCCAGGTGGATGTGAGGCTGTCTGCCGTTGAGTCGTCCCTGGACAGCACCCAGCGCCCCACCGTGGGCGATGCCAAGCAGCGCCTGCAGACACTCAACGTGAGCACTGCGGCAGCGCTACTCTATTGTGCAGTCAGCATAGGAGATACCCAAACGCACTTGGTGGAAGCCTTGTCCCGTCTATCAGAATTTTGTTGTTTAACCGTCTGCAAAGGAAAAAGAGGATGCCAGCATTTTCATTCCAGAAACTTACTCCTTCTTGGGGGATTAAATTACCTAAACAGTTGAATTCAGGCTCTCTATGTGCAACTGTCACATAAGAAAGCGACGAAAGTATCCTGTTGACATTCGTGCATTGGAGTGGAACCCAGTACAGTAACCTGTAGAACAGGGGTTTCGGGTATATGATATACGATCTGCTTGTGCATATCTCCTGCTGCCGTATAATAGTCTGTGCATGCCAAAGTTAAGCAGACCAAAGTTTGCAAGTCAGCTAAAGATGGGCATGTTTCGAACTGTGCGCCACACTGTTTACTTTTTAAAAAAATGCCGAAGTAGCAGATTCGATTGACTAACGGGTGGTCCCCACGTGCCTTTGCTACATATCCAAAGCGTAGCATGTAAGGTTTGAGCTGTAGATTTTGGCCCTAGTTTGCTCTAAGACTGAGTGACACCGCCTGAAAAATTTTGTTCCCCAGACTGAATGTATTCTGCCCCCTCCCAGGTTTTGCTGGACGAGGTGAACAGCATTGGAAGCGATGTGGGAGACCTCAGGGGCAAAATTGCCGTCCTCACCAAGTGCCTGCAGCCTGACGACAAGGCCAAGTGCGACGACCAGCTCAAGTGAGTGCACCCCAAGCTTCAAGTGTGACCACTGCAAAACCCACGATGCCCGATGTTCTTCTCAGTGTCAAGTCACAGCTGGTTGAAATGAGCTTGTATCGAGTCACATGTTTGCTGTACTAGTGACGGGGGGATTCTAGCTAGCCGTGGGAAAACAGCAACCGTAAGTTACGTGATTACACTAACTACATACAGGATTGCTATTCCTCTTAGTGCAGTCAGTTACAACTAACCATGGTTTTGGGAATCGGTGAACGCTTACAGAAATTAGTAAAACAGCAAAACCATTCAGTGGATTCAGGAACAAAGGGCACCAAATTTTGTGCACTCTAGCCATAAGGTAGGAGACCCGAAGTGGAGGGCAGAAGCAGCGTGTCCTGGAGTAGAGAGCTGACGATTCAGCCATTGCAAGCATTTGCACAAGCTTAGAGTTTTGTGTCATTTGAATACGAAGCGGTTGTTGAACAATTGTTAGGAAGCATCTAGGTCCTGTGCAGTACCTGCCTTCTCTCTTTACGTCCTGATGACGTGAAGTAGATCCGCACAGAGGCTCCTTATGCTTCATAGGCTTTACTCCATGCTTTCCTGCAGGCAAGGAACTGGGTTTAAAACTCAATCGAATCGGTGTAACAACGCAGGTGCCTGGAAGGCAAATGCGAGGAGCTGCGCAAGCGCATCCTCCGTCGGACCAAGAGCCTGGACCTGATCCAGAGCGGTCTGGACGCCCCTGTACTCGGAGGCGGCCACCACCGACAAGTGGCTGCAGGAGAAGCAGGCCTCGCTGGAGCAGCTGCCCAGCCCGGGATACCAGAGCGCCAGCGTGGAGGCCGCCCTCCAGGGCATCAAGGTCAGTACCCATTCCCCTTTCCTTTCAGTTCGTCCCCCCGTCCCTGAGTGTGCATTTGAGGAGGGAGGCAATGTTCTAAGCGGACTGCAAGCTGCCTGCAGCTTTGTGCTAAAGGAGGTTGAGAGCTCTGCTTGGCTCTGCATTTCCAAGAGCATTTTTGGTTTGCAGGAAGTGGGCGCAGAGTTTTAGAGTTTGAAATGTGGCAATGTTGTGGATGTTTCTTAGTTCAGTGATAAAGTGATAAGATTTCTTTACTGAAAAGTGCTGAGACACACAGAAACAGCACAAGAATGTCTGGCATCAAATTGGGCTTAGTAAGTGCATGCGAACCGGAAATCAGGTAGGTTACACTCACTAAGAAGTTGGGCTAATTCTGTTATTAATTTTTTCGCAGGCATCATTGGTATGAAACATACACTGCCTGTGCACGCTTATTCTCAAAACTCAACCGATTAGATCACAACAAGGAAAACAAGAATGTGCGCTACTATTTGCGTCGCAAGTGCGAAATGACAGAGATGCGTTTGCTAGTAGCATGCAACCTACAGATCAGCTCAGCTCGTCCGAGCCACTTGTAACCAGAAATCTACCGCAGGACCAACTCATCTGTGCCACTTCTGAGCAGTTAGTTCTTATAAAGGCCAACAATGAACATTGGTAACTAAGGTTCAACTGGCTTGCATTTACAAGTGATTTCCCAGACTATGTTCAGGCCCTTTGGTGCAATGGCCTCTGCAAAAAAAGGACCCGGCACAGCAACAATGATGATGGTGATTGGACTGTGACCAGTTCCTGTCCCAATTGGCCACTGTCTTTGCTGCACTTAGTCTTTTTTTGCATTCATGAACCAACCAGCCCAACAACAGGTTTTGTTCGACAACCCTTGTCTCCCTCCTCCTCCTCCTCTCTCCACCAGGCTGAGCAGCGCCAGGTGGAGAACAAGCGGGCGGTGGTGCAGGACTTTGAGAAGCGCATTGAGTCCTTTGCGCACGAGCTGGACAGCTTGGACGCCCAGCAGCTGGAGCAGCAGATGCAGGAGCTCAAGGGCCGCTTTGCCGACCTGCTGGCCCTGCTGGGCTCGCACGCCGACAGCCTCACGGCTACCCTCAACCGCACCTGCCGGCTGGACGACGAGCTCGAGATCGTGCGCCAGTGGCTGCGCGAGAAGGAGCAAGACCTGCGCCGGGTCGGGGCGCCCGCACAGGACGCTGACGAGGCCCGCAAGCTGCTCAAGTCCGTCCAGGTGGGGAGAGGAGGAGGCCCTGTTTGTGAGACTCTTACTAAGGCGCAGGTGGTGGTAACATGCATTTATTTTATGTACAAGGGATACAAAGACGCCATGTTGCGCTTTGAAACTGAGAGGGTGGTGCCGGTGAGCACCGAGAGAGGGCGCCACGTGATGACACAATCATCATCGTCATCATCGGGACTCTGAGGGAAGAGAGGGAGGTTAGGGGCGGTGTGAAGGGGATAAAGGGATAGTTGGTTGGATGTGTCTGCATCAGTTGAGTTGCTGGGTGTTGAACATTTGAGGGAATTGCCATTTCATCCGCTTCCATGAGCAAAAAGCGGATGACTTTCTTCGTGGACTGCTTCCTCTGGTGCATACTGGGAATTCCCTCGGCATACCTCATCGATTGTAATAGGTCATGGTAGACATCATAATCACACGTGGGTCCTCAGTGTTGTATACACATGAAGAAGCTTCTAATGTGGCCTAACGCTTCCACTACGTTTGGTGGAAGGGAAGATGCCAAAGCACTTTTAGTCGAGAGGCACTGTGCCATCTTTTCTTCCATGTCTTACGCACAGTGTACAAGATACGAAAATCATTAACACTTAGGAGGCCCTAACAAGTCCTAAATTCTTAGCCTCTTTCCTTTTTGAAATTCCTTTTTGTTGCTTTAGTGGCCACTTTTTGTCACTGGTTCACTGCCTGTTCCTTTGATTTCTTCAGTTCCTGAATGTTTGTTCCATCCGTATCTGTGTGGAAATCGTTAAAACTCCTTGAAGGCTGTTTCACCCACAACGTTATGTCCTTCCTTTCTTTTCAAATGCTTTGTCTAAGGTATACATCAGGATTGCCTGATTCACCAGCTTTGGTGTTCGCTTTTTTCTTTCTAGGATATGCAGAAGGAAGTGAAGACGTTTGAAGAGACGAGGCTGGCGGGACTTGTGAAGCTCGCCAAGGAGCTTGAACCTGGATGCGAACCTGAAGACTGCGCCACTTTGCAGAAGCTGGTTCAAGGTAAGATGCAATTGGCTTGCTTGTGTACTCGTGCAGACGGTGAAAGCTTGTTCCATGAAAGGGACAACTATGCTAGGCAGGATCCAAGCAGCATGCACTTTATGTGGGGCATGAGGTCTGCATCTGGAACATTTTTTGCGAGGGGCTTTTTGTTACTCAATAGCAACCTTGAAGCACAATTCCCCCCAAAACTAATACAGAAAAGTGTCCCAGGAAATATAGAATTCAACCGTGAATATTCCATCTAGGCGTAGTATCCAAGTGTAGTATCTAGGTCTCTAGTCTGCAAGTGATCTCAACTCGCACCTCTCGTGGTCTCCGCTGCCATTCCAAATCCCCCCCCCTCCTTGCAGAGCCCGTGGACAAGGTGAAGGAGCTGCAGCAGAGCCTGTCCGAGCGGCTGAAGCAGCTGAAGGAGCTGGTGGGGCTGTGCGACGAGTACCAGAAGGGCCCTTGTCCCAGGCGCAGTCCCAGCTGGGCGAGCTGGAGGCCTCGCTGGCCACCGACCTGCTGCTGGCCACCACGGGCGAGGGGGTGATCCGCGAGCAGCTGGACGCCCACCGCGCCCTGCAGGAGGGGGGCGGCCGACGCCTGGCCGCCGACCTGGCCAAGATGCAGAAGCTGGCCGCCAAGCTGGGCCCCTCGGCCGCGGGGGCCAACCGGGAGATCCGAGCCCTCACCGACAGCAAGGCCAGGTGGGCAGCAGCTTCCTCCGTCTCGTCTTCTGGTTGGGAAGGGAAGTGGGGCTGGGTTCGAGAAGGGCTGGTTGAAGGGTTGACAGATATTAGAGAGTCAATGCGGGCTAGTTAGTAACCTCAGCTTTGGCTCAGGACTTCGGTCTAAGCAACCGGCGGCCACCACTCAGGGAAAAAAAAAAAGGCAGTACAGAGGCCGACCTGGCCTTTCTTCTTCTTTTCCTCAAATTGTGCCTGCCACATAGACCATGTCACCGGGTATGTAAGTGCGCAGGAGGTGGGTTTTTGTTACAAGTTAGCCTGTGCTGAAGGTCATATGAGGTCACAGGCGAGTGCACACTGACTCCAGTGTTCTCTTTTGCGTAATAATGAAAGCTAACTGCAAGTTGAGTAAAATTTTAATAAGGACACCTTCCCTTTTAATGTCTGTGCAGCTCCGGAAATGCAGCTATGGGGAGAAAAAGATACTAATTGAGTGGTCAGGACTTAACACTGCTGTGAGTTGACGTAGAGGTGCTTATAATGAAAGAAAAGGGACATGAAAATTGCAAGCACCCGGGGCAAAGCACTGAAATAAAAAAAAACAGCACAGCTTGCACTACCGGTGGCAAGGCTGACAGAATCTGACAAAGGGATGGACAAAATCTGACAGGGGACCTCCCCGCTTCATAATGCAAACAAAAATATCACTGGGGGAGGCGGTAAACACAGTGATAAAATAAAAGTGAAAGAAAAAAAAAAGATTTCCCGTGGTCGGATCAAATATGGGTCTCTCGTGTTATGAAACCGCCGTCTATTCAATTGTTCCATTTTTGACATGGTCGAAACAAACGCCAAGCAGCAGGTACTGATTCGCGCCGTACACCCCAAACCCACACGTTAGGCCTACGGAGTGCACACCCAAGGGTTGTTGAGGGTATTATAGAAGAGTGGCGCCTACCTCCATAGTAGCACACAATCGCAGTGTGGAATTGGCCAACTGAAGAATTCATCATCAGGAAGCTTCCTGTTCAACCATCATCGTCGTCAGACGCAGGGGTGCACGATTTTTTGTACACGGCTTGCATAGTTTAGGCTTTCTGGCACTGTTTATAATTGTACGGAAAGCCACAATGCCCTTTTGGCTTGAGGCCAAAAAACTTTTCAGTGGGCTCTCTCGCACAACACCTAAACTGTGCCAGAAAGCCAACTCAAATGTGCGTTCCATCCTACAATGGGCAAATTCCATCCAACAAAATGAAAAAAAAAAGTCCATGGGCGTCGGCAGGGTTTTTGCCTTGAGTAGGAAAAACCCATTACATTGTGGAGAGGGGGGAGGGAGAAGGCGAGGGAAAGAGGAAGAGCAAATGCTAATGCTGATGTGGCTTGGGGTGGGGAGGGGGTGCACCCCCTCTGGTCGACGCCACCCGGGCAAAAAAGACAACTTTTACTGTTTAATTATTTGTGATAACTTCATCATTAAATAGTTCAAATGGTACGAGTGCACTGCAAAATAAATCAAATAGAAAATGCTATTCGCGAAGTATTCGAAGTTTTCGAATGCTGGCACATTTCTAATTTTAATTCTTCTACATGGCAACGTTCTCAGTTTCTCTTTTGTCCCCTTGAAATAAATTTAGTCACACATATACACACAAAAGTGAATGAAATAAATCTTCCGGTGGATGGCCGAGTGGTGTTGATTTTAAATGACTAAATCATTCTCATGTGCAGGTGAAGCAACAGAAATTTTGTGTGGAAGTATAAGCTTTTGATGGACCTCTAAAGAATAAAAAGAGAAACTATGTGTTGAAAAAAAAGTCAGGCACCCCTCTGCTACGACAACGGTTGAACACGAAGCTTGTGCGTGATAGATTCTTTGGTTGTCGTCTAAGTTTGGACTGAGCTTGGACCATGTCGAAATGGAGCAATTGATAGACCGCCGGCTTCATAATGCGAGGGGACCCGCTTCGATTGCAGGCCCAGATCAGAAGCGTTTTTTTCTTCACTTCAGCCACAATCCATTCATAATCATAGTGAGAGGATTGGCTTTCCTGCAGGGGGCGTTTTTCGCGTTACAGATGCTTCAGTGGTGACACTAAAGCTTCGCTCTAATAACGCCGGGCCTTCCGCAGGGCACACCTTCACAGCTTCATATGGAGCTCCTTTGCCCGATACCACAAACTTGAGGTTTATCGATGAATGCAATCGAGCCTTTTGGCACGTCTGGAGTTGAGTCCCTTGTTGCCTCCTCCTCCCCTGCAGGCTGGACAAGCTTCTCGCGGACCGCAATCGCTGCGCTGGAAGAGGCCCTGGCTGAACTGCAGCAGCAGCGCACCACCCTGAACCAGTGCAGCGAGGAACTGGATGACTTGTGCCGGCGCCGGGAGGCCCTCGGCGGACCACTGGGCCCAGCAGTCCAGGACGCCGAGGTGCTCCTCTCGGCACTCCAGGTAAGAGCACTTTTCCTTCCTTGCTTTTACACGTTTAAACTCGCTCCCAATAGTGGTTGGGATTAAGGGTGACGACATGCCTTGGGTGCATCTGTATCTGAAGCTAGAGCTAGTAAGCATAGTTGAACAAATCGGGGGGAGCGGGGTAGTCTTAAAGCCAGGCCTTCTGCTCGCTCCAGGTAGTAGCGTTTGCCTTGAATATGCATGTAGTCTCAAAATTTAAGTGCCGGCTAGTGCCCGTCAATTCTAGCAGAACATGCCGGCGCATGTTTGGGGCACTTCTCATAAGTGCTCAAATAGCCTTGGGAGAGCACAGTGGTTTGTGATACGTGGTGAAGCAGTGGAAGTGGTAAGCGAATATAATCTACTTAGGCCAGCAGTGACCCCGGATCCCAACCATGAGGCACAGATTATTACAAGGATAAAATGGGGTGGAGTGCATTCGGCAGGCATTCTGGGATAATGAATGGCAGCCTACCATTGTCCCTGAAGAGGAAAGACAGCTGCATCTTACCAGTTCTTATGTACGAGGCAGAAACTTGGAGGCTCACTGAGAGGGTTCAACTTAAATTGAGGACGACTCAGCAAGCAATGGAACGGAAGATGATAGGTGCAACATTAAGGGACAAGGAAGGAAATGGAGTGGGTCAGGGAACAAACGCGTGTTGAGGACATCTGAGTACAAATTGAGAAGAACAAGAAGAAGAAATGGGCGTGGGCAGGGCAGTAATGCAAAGGTGAGATAGCCGTTGGTCATTAAGGGCCCCAGAGTGAATCCCTAGAGAAGGCACGCATGGCAGGGGGCAGCAGAAAGTTAGATGTGGCAGGTGAGTTCAAGAAGTTTGCGAAGATAAGTTGGTCGCAGTTAGCACAGGATCGGGATAAATGGAAGTCTATGGAGAGGCCTTTGCCCAGCAGTGGCCGTAGACAGGCTGATGATGATCATCATCGTCAATCATAAGCACTCAAGGTGTGTGTTACATCCCAACTACCGTATTTACTCGCATAATCCTCGCACTTTTTTTTTTCAGAAAAGTCATGCAAAGTTAGGGGTGCGAGAATTATGCGGGGAAAAAAAAATCTGGTGCACAGTGTTGCCAATTTGGCCTTATGCCAATCCCGCTAAATGTAGCAGGTCGTTTTTGTATAGGTAAGCTCAGTGTTGCAAACAGCAGCTAATCTCGTGTTATTTTATTATTTACAACGCAAACAGTCTCCCGTCGATCAGCGATCATGAAATTGCCGCCTTTGCTTTCTGGCGCGGCCCTATCTCGTCGTCATATGTGCGTGCCCTACTCCAGTAACGCACGTTGAAGTCGGTGACGCCGAAGTGCCTGCCTGCGGCACGGTTGCCGTGTTCGATCGCGTACTCTTTCGCTTTCAATTTGATAGCGGCGGTGTAGCTGGCGTTCCTCCCCATGGCGAAGCGGCACCAAGCACAAAATAATTAGATCAAAAAGTTCTCAAAACGGCAGCGAGCTGTTCCACCACTGACGCAAGTGAACTCACTGACTGCTTGCCGCTCAAACGCGGGACCACGACGGCGACACGACGACACGACCAGGCGAGCTGCAGCGAACACCGTCTAGTTGCGCGCACGCGAAACATGCGCGAAACCGGCTCAAGGACAGTGTGAGTAGCGTGTTAGGGCGCCTGTTAGGGAGTAGCCATGCAGGTTGTTAGGGCGCCTGGATGGCCTTGGATACACAGCGCTCTCCCTGGCTCTCCGCCGAACGGAGAGGCGGCGGGGGAGGGCGCGCGTTGGAGAGCGCGTGCACCATGCGGGTTTCGCGAGCAGGTAACTTTCGCCGCTGCAAAGTTGGGGGTGCGAGGATTATGCGAGGAACCAAAAAATTCAAGTTTTGGGTGGCTCACATTAGGGGTGCGAGGATTACGCGAGTGCGAGAATTACGCGAGTAAATACGGTAGTTCTAACTCTTGCAAGGAACGTATTTTGCATGCATTTTAGCGGGGCATTTCTCGTTTCCAACAATGTATCGAGTTTACTGAAACAAATGCATCATTGTTTTCGAACTTCCCGATATTTTGAAATTTATTCGTTCTTTTCACTTAGTGCTGCTTAATTGAAAGCTGAATCAAATTTCATGTTCACTGCTTCAATATTCGGAAGTTTCAAATATTTGCACACCCATAATTCATGGCCAAAATTTGTTTTCCCGGTACTGCAGTAACAGAAAAATCAGAGAGAATCCTGCATTGCTCACACGTCTCTTGTTGCCTCCATTGCAGAAGGTTCAGTCGGAGCTGAAGGACCTGCAGGGGCGCCTGGAGCGCATGCAGCAGGGGGGCCCCGGCCCCCTGTCGGAGTCTGTCGGGCGCCTGTCGGAGCGCTGCGAGGCCACCCTGCAGAAGACCCAGGCGCAGCTGGGGCGGGCCAAGCAGGCCCTGTCCCTGCGCCAGCAGTACCACCAACTGCGGGAGCAGGTGGCCCAGGCCGTGGCACGCCTCACCGACACTGTGGCCGTGCTCGAGAAGGCCAAGAAGCCCGCCTCCGAGAAGCTCCCACAGTACGACGCCCTGCTGGGTGCGTGGCTCTCTTCTGCCTGCACTTGATCTTGCGTGTGTGTGTGCAGTCTGGTGGCAGATGGTGGCAGGCAGGGAGGACGTAGCTTTCCAAAGGCACCAAAAGAACGATGATTTCATCATCACAACCATCAGCGTATCTAAGTCCACTGCAGGACAATGGCCTTTCGCACGGATCACCAACCACTCTTGTAGAACTTGTTGTAGAGTGAGTTGGTTCATACTTGAATAAAACAAAAACGTTGCGCTAAAATAGACGCAGACGAAGACAAGATACTTTGTTTCTGTCGTATCTTGTCTTCATCCACGTCTGTTTTAGCACCATGTTTTCTTTTCACCTTTGTACAGTTAGCCACCACAGTAGCTCAACAGCTTAGGTGTTATGTGCCACCAATCACAAGGTCACCGATTCAGTTCACAGCTGTGGCGGATGTTGTTTCTCACTAAAGGTGCCCTTGCATTTAAATCTCGGGACACATCAGTGTCTATTTCCTTTCGCAGTGGTTGCACTGTAAGAAAGCGGAGCTGCTTGTGTATCTAAATGCCAGGCGAACACTACACACCTGGCTAAATTGAGAGCATCAAAATACTGCTGTCACTACCGTCTTTCTCGCAGAAAAAAAAATTCTGCAGAATTCAGAGAATCGTCTACTAATGTGTAGCATTCTTATGCCTCTCGTCTCAAGTGTGAGTTATTGACACCCAAATTTTTTGGTTTTTCTAAATCCTGTCTGACAAATTATCTCCATTTACGTTATTATGGCAATTACAGGTGAAACTTCCGCGAAATCTGCAGTATTGTAGATATGCAGGGCGTTACACGGTCCTGGCTGGGGGGTACTCGGCAAAGAACGCTACGCATTAAAAAACCGCCTTCACCCCCCTTTAACAGGCCAGGTGGCGGACGCGGAGGGCCAGCTGACCTCGGCGCAGGACAAGGGCGAGGCCCTGGCCCAGGAGGGCTCGTCGGCCGACCACAACGCCATCCTGAGCGAGCTGGGCCAGTTGAAGGGCCAGCTGTCCTCGCTGCGCAAGTCCATCAGAGCCTCAAGAGCCAGGAGCAGACCCTGCTGGCCGAGCAGGAGCGGCAGCTGCAGGACCTGGACAGCTGCCTGCAGGAGCTGCGCGCCGACGAGGCGCAGGCCAGGGGCCGGCCCGCACTCACCATGCAGCCCGAGAGCATCGACGCCGAGCTGGAGAGCCACAAGGTGGGGACGGGCACGGGGGATCGGAACGCTCTGCTTTCTTGTGATCGGTCCCTTATTGGTCAAGGTGATAAGCGTTGAGGGGGGACACTGGTCTTCAAACAGCTTCCTTTTTAACTGTTAAGTAAACTCTGTGAAACTTGCCAGGGGACGGGCACGGGGATCGGAACGCTCTGCCTTGTTGTGATTGGTCCCTTATTGTCAGTGCAATGAGTGTTAAGGGGGGACACTGATCTTAAAACAGCCTCCTTACTTGTAAACTCTGTGAAACTTGTCAGTCTTGCTGCTTTTTCCTGCCCTATTTCAAACATGCCATTAATTTTCGAGTCAGTCAATTAGTTACCGAGATAATTAGAGATAATTAGTCATTTTTGGGAGGAACAATGGACAAAACAGTGTTGAACATTAAACTGTAATCTTTATGTTTTCCAATACTATGAACCCTGGTGAGTGCAATAAGAGGATCAGTTTTTGTGATGCACCGCTTGGAAACTAACTTTACAGCTTATGAAACTTTGGTGGCACCAGTGGCAAAGAATCATTTCGAATAGCCATTTCAAACACTAAAGTTTAATGAGCTGTAAAATTAGTTCCAAGTGATGCATCAAAAAACCCATTCTCTTCTTGCATTCACCAGGATTTATAATACTGAAAATAAAAGATTACAGTTGTGTGGCTAACACTGTTTTGTCTATTGTTCCTTCAGAAATGGCTAATTATCTCTCATTATTTTGGAAACTAATTAACAGACTCGAAAATTAATGGCCCATTTGAAATAGTGGGTAAAAAGCAGTAAGACTGACAAGTTTCACAGAGTTTTATACTTAAAATTGAAGGAAGCTGTTTTAAGAGCAGTGTCCGCCCTTAAGAGGTTACAGTATTTTCCAGAGGTTTATAGGTTGATCTTCACAAGCCCGGTGTTTTATAGTTGCCACACCACAGTCAGTCACTCACACTCCCGTCCCACCACACCACACCACACCACACTACACCACACTCTCTGCACACTGTCACACCTGCCTCGCGCTCCTCTCCCCCAATCCGATATTGATAGGCTCGATCGCAATGCTGATGCTGATACAGATGTTCCTCCCTGCCCGCTCACAACTTTAATTGGGGCTCTTTGGTTATCAGTGGCAGACTTACCGCAGACTCCCCAAGAAGCAAGCCCGAATTCGTTTTTCACATTGGGGTGGAGAATCGTCGGAATACCCGCGGACTATCCGCAGCGAGTCTGAAACTTCAAATTGAAGAGCCCCATTTTGTAAGCAATACAGTAGCCGACTGACTTTTCGGACCTGGAGAAGAATAAAAAATAGTCCAAATATAAGAGCAGTCTGAAAAATCCGTTAGTCATTACTCCTTTGCGACAACTGGTAGGTCCTTGGGAAAGTTTGGAATATCCAGCAAGTCCGAATTTGCGGAGTCCAAAAAAACGGTCAGCTACTGTAGATGAGGCATGTCGCAAAAGTTTCGTGTTGATCCATGGCAGTTTGCGTCAACAGAGCGAGTGACAGGAGAGCACAGAACGGTAGAGTGAAGATGGCACATAGAAAGAGCTGGACTTGAGAAAGAAGAGAGCTGCCGCCAATAATGGCAGGGTGGTATCAAGTCGAAGTGAAACTCAAAGCTGGAGCAAGACGTGCGCATCAGGGAGAGCCTCGAGTTCGTGAGGAAGGGGGACCAGATGCTCGTGCATTCCCAAAGATCCACCAATTGATCTTTTATTATTTTTTTTGGCTCTTCTGATGACACACAAGCCACTTGTGGTCTTACTTCATAGTGTGAGAAGTGCTACTGCCAGAACTTGTCAGGGAACCTGAGGCTTGCCTTTGTGTGTGCATCTGTGTGCGTCTCTACCTTGATGGCAGAGCAGGATCATGGGCTCTGTCCTCCTTCTCTTCCTCATGTGAAAGGTGAATTGAATTAGTAGTTGAAGTGTTATTTGCAGCTTGGGTTCACCAGAAGCTCACATTATGGTTGCTGTAAGTCCTGCCACAGGGTGGCAGCAGGCCCGCTCGCAACATCGCCGAATCAGTGGAAGGGAGATGGTGGAAGGGAACAAAACTTTAAAATGCACTTTTCTTGTCAAAAAAAAATAAGTTTAAATCTTAAAAAAACTCGGAACATGGTGTACACATTCCAGACTTCAGTCCGATAAAGTACAGTAAAACCTCGTTAAAACAAATATTCAGGAGATCCAGAAAACCTGTCTCTTGTAACCAAGGTCTCTTGTATTGGATGTTGCTAACATGATGGACATGGGAAAACCAACCAAACCGTTTTCATTCAAATGTCTCTTATAACCAAGTGCCTCTTGTAACAAGATTTTGCTGTAATTAGATGATATCTACACCCACCACGGTGGCTCAGTGGCTAAGACATTGTGCTGCTGAGCCCAAGGACGCGGGTCACATTCCTGGTCACGGTGGCTGGTTTTCTGATGGAGACGAAAAGCAAAAATGTCCGTGTGTCAAGATTTCGGCGCACGTTAAAGATCTCTGCAGGTGGTCCAAATTAATCCATAGCCCTCCACTATGGCACGCCTCAAAGCGCAGGTGTAGACTCGGCACGTTAAACCCCCAAAATTTGAAATTTGGGAAGATGGTGTCTACTACTCCCCCAAGTGTCCTCTTAATGGAGAACAGAGAATTACAGCAACCACCAGCTCAAGAGGAGTGAGGTCAACAGTAGTCTTTGCGAAAGGCGGCGTTGTCAAGGGGTCCGTACTGTGCCCTCTCCTGTTCGTCGAGCCCCCTTCTCCTGCTGCCCTCTTCTTCCTCCGTGCAGGCCCTGCAGCGGCAGTCGGAGGAGCACCTGGAGCGTGCCCGTGGTCTGGAGGAGCGGCTGTTCCGGGACCTGCCGAGCGAGCTGCTGGCCAGCCGTGCCCAGGAGGAGCTGAGCGAGCTGTCCCTGCTGCGCTCCACGCTGCCCCAGCAGTTGCAGGAGCGCGCCCACTACCTGGCCTGCGCTCAGGGGCTGCGACGCGACTACTGGGCCCAGCGCGACGCCCTCGTCACCTGGCTGGAGCACGCCGAGGCCACCGTGGACGCCGCCCGCGACGGCGTCGACCTCGACGGACTCGACGCCCGCTGCAAGGAGCTGCGGGTGGGTAGTGTGGTGCTCCTTGCCTCGCCTCCTCCTCACCTCTTTCCCCCTTCTTTGAAGCAGATCGTGTAAGGTGAACCTTTCGGGTCTTTAGAGGGCCATGAAGACAACATTCAACTTTGTTTGAACTGAAAAGAACTAGCTCCATTCCAACCACGAGACTGGTTTCTTTTTAAATGAAAACACAAGAAGTATTGAAAATTTGTTAGCACTGCAGTGACACAATATGGGCAGGAGTGATGTAACATTGGCCAGTGTTAAAAACATAGATATCAGTGTGTTACTTGCCCATTCATTAAGGCTACACGATGAAACGGGACTGGAGGCTCTGCTACAATTGCCCGGTCGTGTTCTTTGGCGGAGGCTTAGGTTGGTGGCCACTGTCATGCAAACAAGGTTTTTTGACATTTTTGACATCACACTTAAGATTTGCCACTGCTGCATTTGTTTTCATTAATATCCCCATTATTTGTTCAAAGTTTGAGGTACAATTGGTATCACGGTGTTACCGGAACAAAGCACTCTTTCTAATGAACGAAACTTGAATTTTGTCTTTGTGGCCCTTGAAATAGTGCGGGTAACTCTAGCTTTGTGTAACTGATATATTCGAAGCCAAATGACTCTGTTCATTGTGGTGGCAATGCAAAATGTCATTTTTAAGGTGGTTGGGACTCAAGCCACAATCCAGTCATGCACCTTGCAAGAGGCAAGATCTACACAATCCCATTTATGCTTTGCCTTATCCTAAGTGCTGCAAGGAATCACGAGATGGTCGTGAAGGTGTGCTTCACATTTAAAAACGCACTGTCGAGCAATGGCGCAAGGCTATCATGAACCCCATTAAAAAGGACGTTCGCGCCACAGATTTTCAGGAAGTGCTACAGGTTACGTTTGGCTATTTCAGTGTCAGGTTTTTCCCGGCAGTTTGAGACACACCTTTGGAAGTGGGCTCCTTTTTTTTTTCTCTCACTGCTCAAGCATTCTTGGAGGTAAAGTAGAAAATGTGTATGTACACCCAGGAACAAAAGCTTCAAGGACGTGATTCCAACAGTCTCGGTTAATTACTTCGCTGCCAGGCAGTTAAGCTTCTTCTACACATATACTGATGATGCTGCAACAAGTGTTGCATACCTTACAATACAGATCAAGTGCTGAGCCCTCCCACATTAGAGAAATTCACTCTGACAGTTGGAGTCATGTCCAGGAAACCTTTGTTCGAGGGTGTACAGAAAGGCAGGAGCGTGCTGGTGCATCAGTGACACTGAAGGGGTTAGCCAAGTAACGTAGCACGTAGCCAACTCGAACCTGACGGTCCTGACGGCTTCTCCCCCCATCACAGGATGTGTGCTCCGAGACAGCTGGCTACGGCGAGTGCCTGCGCAGCCTGCAGGCCCTGCTGACCCAGATCCGACCGACCATGGACCCGGAAGCGTCTCTACTCCCCGAGCAGGAGCTGGCCTCCCTGCAGCAGCGGCTGGCGGCCCTGAGCACCAACGCGCGCACCGCGCTCGACACGGCCCAGAACGACCTGGCCTCGTGGGCGGGCTTCGGCAAGCTCCGCGAGCAGCTCGAGGCCCTCCTGGCGACCCTCCTCGAGCCCTCGGAGGAGAAGCCCTCCACCGTGCGGGCCCTCCGGAAGGCGCTGCAGGCACTGGGACGAGTTCAGGAAGAGGCCCAGCGCAGCCAGCCGTTGCTGGCGCAGCTCTCCGAGGCAGCGAGGGTGTTGGAGAGGAAGGCCGGACCGGCAACCAGGGACTTGCCAGGAAACCAGGCCAGGACCCTGAGCAAGCGGTGGCAGGATGCGGTAGACGACCTGCAGGCCCGCAAGGAGCGGATGGCCAAGGCCCTCGCCGACTGGGAGGCGTACTTGCAGGCACTCGCCCGCACCCGCACGACCCTCGAGGCCCGGGAGCACGACCTGACAGCCATGCAGCCGCTCTTGTTGGACGTCACGGCAGCCGAGAGTGCACTGGAGGTGAGTGCCTTCTTTCTAAGTGTGGCAGCATTTTTTATCCAGCTGAGCCCTGGTCTCAAGCTTGTTGACCCTAAAGGAGCCATGAAGACAAAACACAAGCTTGGTTCATTCAAAAGATTGACACGTTAGAATCACACTGACACCACTCTTATCGTAAACTTTGCTCAAATAAGCTGTATAATTAGGAAAAAAAGGGAAAGGACATGCGACCCACTCGCTCAGTTCCCGCAACACAACCTATAGATGTCATAACCAGCCAGCTCTGCGATGGGCTGGAGGCCGGCAAAAGCAAACGCAAATTAGGCAGAGCTTTAAGCTTGCGGAACGAGCTATTTGCACTTAAATTTAGGCCACAACCTTTTAAAGCCCTAAGTATGGTGGGACCGACACTGGAAGTTACAAAGGCACACGTAAACATAGAAGTACCCAATGCGTACTGCTGTTGGTTCTGCGCAGAACTATGCTTGGTTTAGCTGCACAAGACTGCAGGGCTTTGGGGTAGTTTAGACGACACTTGCTGATTGACGCAAGCAACGGTGTCTTACGTGACCCATATTTGTCGAGCGAGCACTCTGTTTCACGAAACGATTATTTCTTTCTGAACTAGAACAAGTCAGGTTCAAATACGGTCAAAAACAAACCAGAGGCAGAAAAAACAGCTTTCCACGGTATGGTGGCGCCATCTAGGTTCACTAACGGTAAACAAAGCTTTCCACTCGGCTGCAGAGCGCTCGGCTCTTGTGATGTCATTGCAGACCACGAAAACACACGATTTAGCGGGAAAATCAAAATTTTAACATAAATTGGTTAATTTCTCAGTGAATAAAACATCGTTTCCATCCGGACAAGCGCTCTGTAAAACACAAAATGTTTCAAATAAACTCCCACCTCCCCTCGCGGGAACCCCTGTGTAGATGCGACGCATAGGGGGTTCACGTTGCAGCGTTGGACAGCGGAGGAACGGCGCTGGAACGATGGAGCGGAGCAGCGCAGGCACCGCGTTTTATAGCGCGCATAACGGTGAGGGGACGCGCCGGCGCCAGTGCGTCTGTCGCGGCTATGACGCAACACAATCCAACACAATCCACTTTAATTCCAATCCAATCCAAATCCAAGCCAAGCCAAGTCAATCCATTCGAATCCAATCCAATGCCCTCGCGAGAGAGGGGCATCGGAGAGGAGAGTGGGTGAGCGGCACAGAGCGCAGCTCGCGCGGCGAGAAGAATGGGGGTGGGGCAGACGCTGACGACGCCGGATGCAGGGACAAGGCGAGTGAATGAGATGCAGTCGCATCTAAAACAAACTTGTATTTTGTCTTCATGGCTCCTTTAACATTCCTTGTTAGGGTCTTTCTGGTTAGGGTGATAGAAGCAGTGGCGGCAGCCATTACTAATGACACCGGCTTACTGAGACTTTAGCCATAAGACAACCACTTCTGCAACCCTGCGGTTAGGATTAAAACTCATGGGCTGAGTACGACATCAAAAAGCTGTATGCCTGCTGGGATTCGGCAATATGCTTGCATATTGAATTAATCTTTGTCGGCCAGTAAAATGTTGCTCAACCAGCCTTGTCAACTGATCGCTTTGGGTAGAGTCGATTTTCAATGCATTATTGAAGTTTGAAAATTTACATCACACCTTTAGAATGAACGCTAGCTACCCTGATGGAGACACGTCACTCTGAAAGCAGTTATTGGCCCGTTTCCAACAGCCCCAGTTAGACTGTGCCATGACCCCAATTGACCATACTGTTCTACTAAAGTCCATATACTAGTCTAGCTTCTAATAATAAATGTTCTGTCGTCTTTCTACCTGTCTGCTGGAAGACCCTTGGAACGTTTTCCTTATTTTTAGTGAATCATAAGCACTTGTTATTGGCTGCTAATCTGCAGAGTAATAAACTGTGCATCAGAATGTTGGCACACTGCAAGTTTCCTCCTAGCAGCCTGTTGGCCCCAAGTGTGGGCCAAGCCCAGTAAGTTTACCTCAGTCATTTTGCATACCAGCACGCAGAAGAGGAAAAGTTTTTATCACCAGGATCAGTGGTGACTGTCGCTCTCACGCGCATTGTTATTGCGTCAGCAATAGATGGGGCACATCGCCAAAATTTTTGCGTCAATCTATGTCGGGTGTGTCCACGGAGCGTGGAACGGAAGAGCACAGAACAATAAAGTGGGGAGGGCACGTGGGAAGAGCTACTTTCAAGAAAGAAAAAAGCTGCCTTCAAAATGCTGGCGACGTTGCCAGGGTGACGTCAAGTCGAAGCGTGGCTTGCCACTTGCCTCTGCGCTGGGCAGCACAGCAGGAAGCTAGAGCAATGCGTGTGCATCAGGAGAAGCCTCAAGTTCTCAAGGGAGAGGGGAGTGATGCATTCCTGCAGATCCACAAATGCATCTTCAATTTATTTTTTCTGCTGCATCGTACTTGCTGTTCACTGGCCATCAGCTATCAAGTGTGCACGGAGTTGTGGACTAGGAGTTGGAAGCGGAGCCAAATCTTCAGTGTTGGAATGCTCCACCTCAGCATTCTTCAGCAAGCGACTCATGACTGGCCTCTGAAGGGATTTTTACATCACTCGCTTGACGGTCACTATTGTGTTGTTGCCACCAACAAAATCAAAACAACCAAATCATTGGTTGTTGCCACCCACCAAAGACCGCAGCAGCTGCAAAATGCATGAATTTGCTTCAAGTTCGTCGTACCGATGGTCTTTTATAAAATCAACTACTTTTTCCTCTCAACAACGCTGACTTCTTGCCTTTCCCTACACATCAAACTAATTTTCCTGTTCTGTCAGGTAGCTTGTGGAGTAATAATGGGAACTTTACAGTGCAGCCTACTTTCCAGTGATGAGCTGGAGTCCTAAGGGTAAAGCATTCTGCTCCAAACGATGGCCACCTCACCTGTGGCAACAGCTTCCCTTAAAGGCCACCTGCACTCAAATTTCACGTCAACCAAATTTACTTTTAATGCGTAGTAAGTAACCCAAATCGGCTGGGACACAGCAGTATCCCCGTGAAACGCCTTGTTAATCAGTAAGAGCGTTTAAAAAAAGCTCCGCTGCAGAGCACACTGCACCTGCCGGCGGACTCGCATAAACAGCCATGACCACGCCTGTGACATTCCAGCCATGGGAGATTCTTCCTCTGGCCAGCCACGCAGCTGGAGAACCGGTCGAGCTCTGCTGCGCACGCTTCACCCCTTGCTGCCCCGTGCGCGCGTAGAGCTTGCGCGCAGGCTTTCTCCCGAGCTGGTGACCGTCCGGCCGCTGCTGGACTGGCTGCAACGTCACTGCAATGGCCGCGCTCTCCTCGGTTTCGGTTTCAAAATCGCCAATTTTGCAGGCCGCTTGCAGCATCCAAGCGCGTATTTTCAGCTGTTGTATTTTGCATTTTGCTTTCTTTTTAGCAGACTATACGAAACAGGGTTTCGAAAAGGTCGAATTTTGAGTGCAGTTGCCCTTTAAGGCCAACTGCACTTATTGTCCAAATTTGATACAAATTACAGGTTGCACTCGTAAAATAAGCTTAGCAAGGTCCTAAGCCTGTGCCCAAAAAACACTTCTCTGCGAGCATTAAGGGGAGATGCTCCTCAAAGCAACCTTTTTTTATTATTATTATTTGAACTACGGGTCTAATAATTTGGGGCAGTATAGATTTCAAATATGCCTTAGTTTTTGTGTGGCTGTAATAGTTTTCGTGTTATGTCATACACAACAGCAAATTGTAGTAATTTTTGTAGAAACTTTTACAGTTAGCAAATGTTCATGAAAGCATATTGCTGTAGCTCGTTTAATCCTTCTAATATCACAGAGTGCAGTTATCTAGGTAAAAACTCCGTGCAAGGACTGGAACTACACAAAAAAAATTATGAAAGTCTAGCTAATTTTTTTCACACTAGCCTGGAACAATGCCCTGGTGCTTTCATATTTCCCTTTTGTGAAATATCACAATTTCAAGGAGGTAACTGCATTTTACATATCTTCAATTATATGTGTGCCAAATCTCATTTCACTTTATCGTAGAGCTTGCTCAAACAAGCTCCATACAGGCCAGTGATGGAAATGGCACAGGGTACACAACTTGATGGCAACTCGATGGAAGCTGTGTCGTTTCATGGGCAGTCATGAAATAGAAGTGGAGGAAGCAGGGGATTGTTCATTCAATCTTTTTTTTCGTGGCTGACAAACTAGGGTTTCACTGTGCGAAGTTGGGCAATGGTATATGAACGTAACTCGGGGGGACGAATTGCAAAGCATGCTTACCACACAATTAATATGCACAAATTAATGCAAAATTAATATGCGCAAAGCTGAAGTAAATGCCCAATAAACTTGGAGAGCACAGCGGTTTGAGATAGGCGGTGAGGGCAGTGGAAGTGGTGAGCGGAGATATCTACTAAAGCCAAGTAGTGACCCCAGATTCCACCCATGAGGCAGAGATAATTCGAAGGATCAGGAATGGGGAAAGAGTACTCATTCGTCAGGCCATTCTCAGGTAATGATGGCAGCCTACCATTGTCCCTGAAGAGGAAAGGGTATAAGAGCTGGAGACTCACTAAGAGTGTTTCAACTTAAACTAAGGACTCAGAGGGCAATGGAGCGGAAAATGATAGGTGTACATTAAGAGACGAGACGAGAGCGGAGTGGGTCAGGGAACAAACGCGTGTTAAGGACATATCAGTAGAAATTGAGAAGGAAGAAATGGACGTGGGCAGGGCATGTAATGCGAAGGCAAGATAACCGTTAGTCATTAGGGGAGCAGAGTGGATCCCTAGAGAAGGAAAGCGTGGCAGGGGCGGCAGAAAGTTAGGTGGGCAGATGAGATAAGAAGTTGGCGGGGATACATTGGTCTTTGTTTGCACAGGGCCGGGATAATTTGTAGATCTATGGGAGAGGCTTTTGCCTTTCAGTGGGCGCAGATAGGCCTAATGATGATGATGAAATGACACCCAACCGTAGTGTTCCAGGGAAACGCATGAATCGAGGTAAATGTATTTTATGCCAGGTCCTTGCAAACAAAGGATCACACCATTAAAGTTAGCTTGGAAAGACCAATTTGGAACCTGAAACACATTTCAACACCACGCTAGAACATGATAAATTTATTCGCGCTAAGCATAAACTTTTTGCCGAAGCAACTTAGACAACCTAATGTAAATTCAATTTTTTTGCTTTATTAGACCAATTTTTTAGGTCTGTCCAAAGTCAACCTAACGAGAGTCAACTGTATGATAGCTAGGAAAAAAATACATTTTTTCGAGTACCCATACTCCCAACATTAATGTTCCCTTTTTTCTGGGAAAATTTCTGGCAAACTGTGCTTAAGAGTTCTTTCTTCTTAATTAATTGAGATGATGCAGACTGTTTAGCTCCTTCCACATGATATATTGCTTCGAGACAGAGCAATGATGAAATGAAATAGCGAGAAGTTGCTTAGTCTTTTGCTAAAATACTGAAAGAGATTTATCAGAGATGTGCCAGTTATTTAATTCATTAAGCTTGTGGCATCCCATCAAAACGATCTTAATATACAATAGAACCTTAGTGATATGAATCTCTTTGGGGAAAAAAAAGGGGGGGGGGGGATCTGGGTAGTCAAAAAACAGGCTAAATGAACAAAAATCCACGAATAAAATGCATTTTTGTCTGCTCTTCTTGCACCTGCAAAAAGTGTTACTTAAGTAAGCTCTGTGGCTTTTCTATCTTGAGATCACTGAAAGGCTTTGACAGTGCACGGTGATGCTTTCAAGTGTCATATAACTGCCCAATAACCACACTTTGCTCTGTCCTGGAAAAAAAAAGATGTTTTTATTTTTTTATCGAATTTGCAATGTCAAATGCCCGCAGATTTTCAAGCACCGTGCCCATAGTGATAGCAAGCCACTTACTGTCTCTCAAGTGGCGCGGCCCTTGTGGGTCGATGAACGCAACTTCTTTGGCTACTAATATGTGGCGGTTACGCTGTCTTTTCACGAAAAATCCCCTCTCACAGAGCAGATAACGTCGACGGGAGTGATAGGAGGAACGTCTAGGGAACAGCGCCTGGGTGTGTCATTCATTTTTTCTGATCAGAAATAGGGACTGCGCTAGTTATAAAGATAGATAAAGGACAGAGCACTGATGAAATGAAATAAGAGTGTAGAAGTTGCTTAGTCTTTTGCTAGAATACTGAAAGAGATTTATCAGAGACGTGCCAGTTATTTAATTTGTTAAGCTTGTGTGCATCTCTTCAAAACAATCTTAATATACAATAGAACCTTAGTAATTTCAAAGTCAATAAAATTCCCTTATCTGCTCTTCGCACTCACTGCGCGAAGTTCAGCCAATACTACTGCACGCCGTCGTAGTGACCAAATAGCTCCAGTGTATACGTGACCGACTTCCGAGCTACTGAGTGTAATTAAATTTGCTAAGGTTATCGCATTTTATCATAGCAAACATACATACAATAATATATTTTAGGATTGTGTGAAATTCGCATTTTAAATCACTTTCCCATGCCCCTTCCGGCCGCCGAACGGCTATGTAAGTTGTGGCCTCTTATTATCCTTTTTAAAACTTAGCTATCAATGGTAGTGAACGAAACAAAAACATCATGGCACTGGCAGAAGTAAAATGTGGTATCATTTGTTTTAAAATATGCGAATGAGGCTGTCAGAGCCCTTTTTTGAGACCGTATCATTGATTTAGGAGCACTCACTGATGTGCATAATTCCTCATGACTCCACAACGTGTTCATAATAGCCAAATTTTTTCCCATTAAACAACTCCGAGCTTCGAAATTTTCAAATTCGCATCATCTGATAGGTCATATCAGCCGTGATTATATTGCTGAGCTTCCACCGTGTATGGTGCAGGGCACTCCTTTGTGCATAATTCTGTAAAACATATGAACTGTTATTGCAGCTGGCACGCAAGGCTAACTACCTTAAAAGTAGTTTCATTTTTGTTTCTTGTTCGTCTCGACCCCCTCTCCTGCATTGTTTGGCACTAACTGCGGAATGCCCATTTTTAGTCTTTTTGAAAATTTTGGTCAGCACTAGAGATGCAAGTTTTTACGAAATTTTGAACGGCGTGAAAAAAAAACAGGCTCTTTTCGTGTTTTTTTTTGTTTTCAGAAAATATGAAAAAGTGAAAAAAGACGATTCTGCACAGATCTACAAAAAACTTGACATACTTCTTAGAGGCAAAAGCACTACATGTCTCATCAAATGTAAAAAGGGACCTTGGTTGCTGGCGACTACACGAATGAAAATAAATTGCGGCTGCCGTAAAAAAAAAGTGAATAAAATATACATAGTATACAAAATATACAAATATATATACAAAATATATACAAATATACAAAAATATATTTAATTTAGGTTTGCATGGGATTTGAACCTGAGTCGCCAAAGACACAGCCGAGTGTCGTACCGTGTACCATGCAGCGGTACCATGTACCATTCCAGGTACCGTGCCAGGATTAAACAAGAATTATTCGAATGCAGGCCACATGACAAGTGAACGTGTCGGCACACGAACACGATGCAGCAGCGAAGAAGACTTTGATAATCGCTGGCTTTCGCCTTCGATCCACTTAAGAGGCTTAAGTGCCTGATGAATTTTTCCATTAACACTGAAATAGTATAATTGTTACATGCTGCATTACAAAAGTCCAGAAGAGCTTCCGCTCTCAAAATCTGCGCACGATTTCATGTCAAGGCATTGATTTCAGAAAGCGCTTCCTTCACTGCAGAGTGGTCGCATCACAATGAATTTCCCCAGAGAAGCCCTGTTATTATTTTTTTTTTTTTTTTTTCAATGTTGTTCAGTTGAAAAAAAAAGAAAAAAGAAACCTGTTTTTTTTTTTTTTTTCAAAGTTTTGTAAGGTTTTTTTTAACCGCTCACATCTTTAGTCAGCCGCATATTTGAATTATAGCTGTCATGTATGCAAATTCGTAACACTTAAATTGTAATTGTACCAAGCTTGCAATGATCATGGACCTATCAGAACCAGCTCAAAACTACACACGGGTTGCTAAAGGGACAAATTTGACGTCCGTTACTGTACCCGCGTTGCTGCGTATGCTTTGCACCGAGGTTTAAAAGGACTTAATATATTTTCTTTTTGTCTGCCCCCATTATGGCTGTGAAGAAAACTTGTTGCAACTAAATTTCAGCCCATATTCCACCGCTACTTGAGTCGGAGAGGTAGGCTGCTTTGGTGGAGGTACGCAACAATCGCATATAAAAACTTCACGGTTGGCCTAATTAAATTAGCCTGTGCAGCTGCTAGTGACAGGGGCGAACGTTGTTTTCTTCTTTCTGCATCCTATCTTCAACACGCACAAAATGCTGCTCCACATCACCGCAGTTGCTTCTTGGGGAGAAAACAGAAACTATGGAGAAATGGAGGCAAAGGAATGCACAGCAAAGTGGTGCCATCGACTCGGTTTACACTGCTTGCCGTAAGCAGTCTTAGATGAACATCAGAATACTATGACTTAACGCAAGTGAATTGGCGTGGCATACAGCCATGACAACTGGTGTGTGAGGTGAAATGAATTGGGGCAGTCGCATTGCAAGAGGGACAGATTTTTGCCTTCGGAATTAGCGAAGTCTGTAGAGACTGTACCTTTAGTTTTAGTTGTGATAAATTAAAGTGTACAAAAAAATAACTTAATTTTGCTAATGAAAACCGCAGTATTAGATCTAAAACATGCGTGGCAAATCGAGGCAATTGTGTGTTGCACCTCGCGAAGCGTTCTCCCATCACAGCACTTAGGGGAGGCAACCCACAATCGGTTTATAAATCCTTCGTCCCTCCCGAACTTTTCTAGTTAACCAGTCTCTAGTTAACCAAACTTCATCTTCTCAAACAGAAAGAAGGCACCACTTTAGGCACAACTTCAAAGAACTGTACCGCAATTCACAACAACCAGCGCACTATTTAGCCGATAACCCAATGTTAGGTTTTAGAAGAGTTTTAGCTTGGATTTTGTAAAGTTTTAGGGAATAGACTGAGGTTGACTTTTTACGTTAAATATCTTATTGGACATGTCCTTCAAATTATCAGGGCAGTGCTGAGTGCTTTCACTAACATACTGGAGCATTACTGCTCTTTCCTAAGCATAAACTGTGAGCTGTGGTGCGCTTAATTATTTCCTCTTCCTTAATTTTCAAAAAGCCTCAGCATAAACTCTGAGCTGAGGTGTGCCTAATTATTTCCTGTTCCTTCCTTTTCAAAACACTTTGTTTTTAACTTTCCTTTTATGGCCTTCTGCACCTGTACGTGCTCCATAAAACATCATCACCAATCAATCAATCCGTCAGTCTCCGCACCTCCGAGTGTTAACGGTCCTCATGGGGGAAATTTTTGCGCCGTATATTTACTCAGGATACAGGCACTTACGTGCGCACACCTGCCCGCACTCAAATTCTTTGTATGTACCCCAGTAATGAAGCTTTCTCGCAGCATTAAAAAAACACGAGGGAGCTGTTGGCCTTAGCTGTTGCCACTCGATCCGTTCGCGCAGCGGGCCGAGCGGCTAGAGCCGCGCGCGAAATCCCGAAAGGTCATTCCGCCGAGCTCCCATTGGTCGGCGCTGTCGTCAGGGCAACCGTCGGACGCTCCTGAGCGCAGACGATCTGTGCGTGCGTGCGCGCCTGTCGATCTGGTCCCGCGTCCGGCAAAGACCGCCAAAAACGTCGCGTACTTGCTTGTCACAGCGCTTTGCAGTCGTGCTAATGCGTGTTCGTATGCAACATACGAACTTACTTTAAACATATGCGACAGCAAGTACACAAACGCGAGGTTAGCTTAGCGCTTGCATCACCCATCGTCTGCTGCATTTTTTTTTTTTTCAAACGTGATGTGACGTCACGAACGTGACGCGCCTCTCTCCGTGCGTTCTGCCGGTGGCTAAAATGTAGACGGTTATCTTTTTCCGCTCAAAGCCCATCTTAATGATTATATGATGCGCTGCTTATACTTTCTTTTAACATTCGCTTCGTCGGCCGCATTGCACAAAATACGAGAAAAAAAAAAAAAAAGAAATATCGTTAAAACACCATCGAGCTCAGGAAAGTACGACAGTTATATAAGGGGTTTTGCGGTGTGTGCTCTGTTTTTGGGGGATGGCAGTTTTCGTTTTTTATTGCACAGTAGAAGACTGGTGCGGGTTACTGCCAAAAGCATTTAATGGCTAATCACTAAATGGCGGTGTTTTTTTTTTTTTTTTTAGGTTGCTCCTACTGGTTTTTGTACCTCGTTGATGTGCGTACCGGCTGCATCCATGCACGTGGTTTATATATCGACTGCAGAACTGTTTAATCGCGCTTTGCAGTAACTCGATATGTGGCAAGAGGCCGTTCCGCTCCGTCTGTGCTTGCATAAAGCAGGGAAGTATATATCTAGCCGTGAGGACATCAGATGCACGTACCGTTCCAAAGTACACCTGAAACGGTTGCAACACAACGGTGGACCGATGTGTACTTGCTGCTATTAGTTCGACCAGCGGGAAACTTTTTGCCCGTACTTATTTAATTGCCAGTCCGTACAATTTCCGGCGGAAACCGAACAAGACGCTGAAGCGACCACACCGGGGACGGAATTCTGCGTTGTTTCCGTTTCAAAAGCGTCCGGTTTTAGCGGATTCTGATTGGCTGAAAGAGGGTGACACAAGTGTGACACAAAGCAAGCAAGTCGGATTCGGGGTTTTGGTGTACACGTCAGAGTCCGCAACGGAACTACGTACGGCATGACACGAAACTGACGGTTTCGAAACGGGAGCAACTCGAAGTTCCGCCCCAGAGGGGAAGGGGCCGGGAGGAAGAAACACGCCCTGTCGGATGTATCGCGGTTACGGCGCAGGCCGTGGGATATCGATCGGGCGCAATTTGCGTACGCGAAATAGCCGCGCCGACCTTGCACACGTACCGAGTGCCCTCCCGGCGGCCTCTACAAAGGTTTTTCTCAAAGCACCTAAGATGACGATTGGGGAGAGCGCTGCCATATGCGGGGAACGCGAGGTAATCGGCCCTGTCTGCTGCCACCACCGGCAGCGGCCACACAACGGAGATAAGGCGCGCGGCAAAATAGACTGTCGCAGACGAAGTGCGCGATTTACTTCGGTCCCCTCCAATTCTCAAGCCGCCGCTTCCTTCGACACAGATTGCGATACCGGATCCGGAGAACCATCGCCTTCGTCGCGAAGTTATAAACACGTCCGCAACAGTGTTCTCGCGCGTCCTCGGCCTTTTTGCGAAAATACGCGAGGAGAAAGAGTGTTTTATGAGGAGGAGGATGGGGAGGGGTGAGTAGGGCTTGACCGCTAGTGCCGCAGTAAACTTGTGACCGATGCTGTGACCGGTGGCTGTGACCGATATACCCGACGCTGGATGGCGTCCTCGTTCCTGACAGCGCCGCTTTTTGTACAGTTCCGAGCACTTGGCCGTAGCGACAAATGTACGAGTGTAAAGCTTATTTTTCTCTCTTTCTACGCTACAAAAAAGGGGCCTCAACCGACGAGTTGCCCTGAAAAATTACCATCCCTTTGTAAAGAAAGTTGGGAGAAGCGCGAAAGCTGAAAGTGCGTCCAATCGATCGCCAAACCTTGACACAAATTGCAAGCGAATTGAACGAACCTTGCGACGATTTTTCGCGCACTAAGTAAACGCACCTACGAACGATCTAAAATGCACACCGATACGTGCTTTATGATACAAATGGATGCTATTGCACTCCTTCTTCGTGATTTATGCCGTGCTTGTAACCGTTTTTTTTTTTTTTCATTTTCCAGCAACCTTTTTGACACAGAAGTCCGGTTTCACGCACGCGCCGTGTGTCGTGCAGAGATCTTACCAGAGCTTTTCGGTCGACCAACCGGTCTATGGGGAAATGCATTAGTTTTTTTTTACAGGACGCCATATCCGTACCACCAAGAAAGCTTTCGCTTTAAAAAGTCGTTCCTCGACCAGATTCGGCCTGTTTTTAACCGTTTTTTTGGGAGGAGCACGGAACGCCCGGCCATCCGTTGAGGTCCGTTTTTGCACGCGCAGGGATAACGAAACAAGGGGCAATGGAGACAGAATACGTAGAGTTTGGTTCGTTAGGGGCACTGATTTGTCCCGGCAACAATGACGCCAATTTTATCGCGGAATTCGAGCAAATAGGGGGAAATAAGGAAAACAGGTGAAGCGGTGGCCACCGGTCCGCCACCTTTCGTCGATTTCTCTATGACGTCACAGAATCTTTTTTGTGCGGTGGGCCGTCGCCGATGTAAGCTGCCAGCAAGAACCACGACTGGGAGATTGTTTAGTTCCTTTTCGTCGTATCACTTCAATGCTAACTGGCTGTTAACACGCTGACGACTATGTGCTGGCCCGTACGTATTGCATCACTCGTGCCCATATTGCGTCACTGTAGCGCGAAATTTGAAAAATTTTTTTCAATGTTTCTTGCGTTTCTACGGGAACACAAACGTCTTTCGTGGCTGGAGTCGCTTTGAGAGATTTATCAAACGCTAGTTCTTTCAAATGGAACAAAGTTGTATTTTGTCTTCATTAACGTTTAAATAACAGTAACGGCATGGTTCGACGACGAAGCGGGACCATTGCACGTCGAATGTGCCCAGAGTTGGTAGTACGGTAGTACAAACCACGGAGTAAGATAGTACGAACTCTATGCCCAGACTATGCCGCTCCTGACGTTTCTGTATTTCGGTTTCGGTTTCGTTCGCAGACGATCGCGTGCGCGCGGCCGGCGCGCATTCCTTAGCCTCATCGTGCGCTGAGGCGGGAAATAAGAGGCCCGTCGCTTGCCTGCTGCGATGAGCACGCGATTCAGGTGTCAGCACTCCTGCGCGCGATGACGCCGGATGCGGTGGCTGACATAATTGACTGCAGAGCTGGCGCTGGTACAAGAATCGGACTCGGGTTACGCGTATTTACAGACGAGCCTCTATGGCCTCTTGAGAACCTCTCTGGCGGCGCCAGTGCGGCGGCGCGGTATATGAGAGCGCGCAGGTTTCGCTGCGCTGAACCTGTGCCTGAATGAAACAACAACGAAATAAAAACGAAGTGACTAAAGCGTGCTGTGCTCCCCGTACCGTAGGCTTGCGCGAGAAGCTCCTGGTCAGTTTTGGAGCCGCGGCAGACGTTGCAAGGCCTCGAGCGGCACGCAGGTGAGGGCAACATGCATTTTTCTTGCGAATAATGAGATCTCGATTGAGGACTGGAGCGGAACGGAAATATGACACTGCTGCAAGTATTTAGTGCATGCACGAGGGTTAAGTTGCCGGCTCCGTCCATGTGGTTGTCTCCGTTCGTTGAGCGGCGAGCACGTGCATCTGTGATGAACAACAAATCTTTCCCTACCTGCAGTTTCTTGGGAGGGCCATTACCAGTGTGCTCCCAATGTACGTCCCCTTCAGGGATTGCAATTTCCCACCCTTTCCCAGAGGGTGTGACATGAACGACTTTGGCAGTACTGAACGTTGACCTGTCTTCTTCAGTTGTCTCTCCTCCTGAATCTCAATTATCTCTTTTAATTTACCTCTCCATCGAGTGCCTATAGATGGCTGCAACCACGACAGGCCTACAGCCGCGAGTGCCGAAACCATGCATTGGGAGCAATACCCCCACAACTTGAACTTCAGCGTAATAGACAAAGACAGTTCAAGATGCATAACCAGTAACAACTCGCCCAAATGTCGGTCCGGCCTTTTATACCCCCACAAACTTCCTTGTGAAGTGAACCCGTGCCGTCTATTTTAAACAACACGTATACTAATTAACGTATATATGATTTCTG
Organism: Haemaphysalis longicornis; assembly: GCA_013339765.2. Taxonomy (NCBI): domain Eukaryota; kingdom Metazoa; phylum Arthropoda; class Arachnida; order Ixodida; family Ixodidae; genus Haemaphysalis; species Haemaphysalis longicornis. The sequence goes on along the minus strand of CM023452.1, from coordinate 109,056,600 downwards.
TGTTTTTCACGCTCCAACGTTTCCGGTCTTATTGTTCAGTTGCGCTTCGGCGTGGAATTATTTTCGGTGAGCACAGCACACGACAGCGCTCTTGGCAGTGGCCGCGCGCGTACACTCCGGCGTCGGGGTTGATTTGGCTCGCCCTCGGCGCTAAGAACACCCCATTATTTATCTTTTCTGCCCCGCGGCCCTTCCTATTATAATACCGCGAGACCCCGACCGTGGTCCTGTCGGCGGCGCGCTAAAAACCTCCGCACTTCGCTCGCATGGCTGAGCGCGCGGTGTCGCGCAGTCTCGTTTCAGAAACGTTCTTTCTTTTTCCCTCCTTCGTCACCGCGGGCAACGGGAAGGTAGGAGAGGGCAGCAGCCTGTCGCGGGAGAAGTGCTAAACTCGATGTCCTAAAATTAGCCATGCTCCTTCCTATGGCTCCCGGCAGGCAGCAACATCCGCTGCCTCTTTTGCGTCCTCGGAACACAGCGCGTGTCGGCCAAGAATTGCCAGAAGACCGCTGCGCGAGGCAGGCAGACGAGACGCAGCTGCAGGCGGCTGTTTTCCTACCCTGTAGGCGCGACTCTGGAGATCGTAAAGAGTCTCCCCGAGGTTTCTTCCGTTGTTCGGTCCGCAGTTCAACCCGACTACAGTCCTCAGTTTACTCTCCCAGCGACCGGCTCTTAACAGCACGTGACCACCTGGAGACAACGACAGCGTGCTGTGAACGTCGTCTCCATCTTCCGCGTGGACTGTCTCGACTCACCGACAGGACTTCATCCCGAGGTCTCCTCATCCGTTAGCCCGCAGTTCAAGCCGACCTTCATTATCAGTTCACTCATCTCCCAGCAACCGGATCTCAATAACAGACACCTTACCGCACGTGACTACCGCTATGGCAACGACAACGTGCTGAACGTCGTCTTCTACGTTGACCGTCTCGACTCACCGACAGATGACTTCATGGATGCTCCTCCGTTCGTGCGTGTGGTGGACCCCGACCGTCGTCTTCATCGTCAACCGGCCATGGCAACACGCCCCCTTCCCCCCGCCATCGTGTGACCGCGTTTGGACAACCTAGCGTTTCCATCGGCGAACAGTTTCGTGTATTCGGATAGAGGCACACCCCCTTACTCTTTTCGGCACACCCTTCCTCCCAACTCCCCCCCGAACAGAAAGGATTACCCCCTGAAGAATTACCACCCTCCGGACAGAAGTTTCTGCCGTAGCACGTGCTCTCCCCCGGCCCTCGTGTTTGTGCGTACGCAATCCGACGTCGTCTGGTAGTGAAGTCGACCCGCGGTTGCTTAAAAAAGACACATCCCTCCTTACGACCTTTCGGTGGTGTCGTGACAGGCGTTGCGCCTGTGCGTATTCGTGACCGAGAATCGATTTTCCCCGCGACAACGATCGACGTTTGCGCGTACATCCGAGCTTTTTTTTTTTTTTTTTCCTCCATCCTTCCGCGCTCATCGGCTGCCGTTCTCCTCCTCCCGGCGTGATCCTTCTCCCTGCAGAGTCTGCTGTCGCAAGTGACTTCGGAGCCCCTGGGCGGCCAGGTGCAAGAAGCCGGCAAGAAAGCGGAGCCCGTCTTGGCCTACCTCGACTGGGCTTCCCAGCCGGCCGCCACCGCCGTCAGGAACGAGCTCCAGGCTCTACGCGACCGACACTCACAGTAAGTGCGCACGTCCCTATACCATGCGTGCATGTTCTTCCGTGCGCCGCCATTTTTATTCGTTTGCTTTGTAATCTCACGGTCCGTGCCTGCACGTGTCTTGTCGAGCCAGTACTTCTTGCAGAAGGGTTTGCTGAAGTGCTTGTTGGTACATTGTAACTCGGAGGAAAAACGGCGCAGACGACGGTCCAAAGCAGTACGGTACAGTTATTTTTTGTCGTCTGCTTGCTCTGTTCCGCAGTGCGGGGGAAGGAAAGCCCGCGAACTCGTTGTGTACTCGTACGCACCTCCGGTGTATCGAACGGCGAGGCTTAGAAGTCCAAACGTCGCTATTGCGGGGTGCTGAGCTGAATGAATTCGCTCGCGTGGTGCGGACGAATCGAACGGATCGTACGCGTGAGCTCGGGCTGTTGCGGAAGTGACGTCAGCAGAGCGTCATGAAAGGGACGATCAGTTCATTAGACTTCCGTTAGGCCTAACAAGAAATGTTAACAGAGTCTTCAAAGAACGATAAGTTCAGTAGACAGAATTAAACAATAAAGGACTTCGAAAATCTCATTCGTTAATTTTAAATAGGGTTAACAGAAAGTGTTCAAAGTTCTTGTACGTTTCTGAACTGTTTGCTGCCGCAGTAACTACAAAAAAGGTGCCGATGTTTCCCGCGTGGCCTGCGCGTTATGTTACAAACTTTCTTGCAGTCTCATCTCTAAAATGCCGGTATACATTGTTTTTCTGTTTTTTTCCCAAAATAGCTTAGTGGTCTCTATCGATACATGCGTTGGTCATTTTCAGATATTTTTTTACTCCTAACTTAATGTAACCTGATCTATGAAAAATTAGCAATAGCGCAGCGAACAAACCACCAAATAATCAGCTGAAATCTTCAACATTTTGTTTATTAAAATTAAAAAAAAAACGATCATCAATTTAACCGAAGTCTCTCACATGCCTATTCCGTTATGTGCAAGAGGAGGCCGTGAGGACCAGTGACAAAAACGGAAAGAGAAGTGTTGCCAAAATTTAGTCAGATTAAAAATAGTCGCCAAGGTGAACCGAGTCTCACTCTAGCTTCTCACATTTGGAAGAATAATCGAACGTTCTAGCGTACGCGGAAACATGTAATCCGTGTAACGAATCTGTGTACCACGGTCTGGGCCCAACTATAGCCAGCAATAGTTTAGGCTGCCAAAGTTCAGCTGTACAAAAACGTAACCGCAGTTTAAGTGTGCATGGATAAAGTGTGCTGCCGACAAGAAATATCAACAAAATACGCATTTCTGGGGAGAATGCAGCAGCTTTTTGTAGTGAAACTGCCCGACGAAAGTTTCATTGTTCTTGTTCAACTATACTGTTCCTGCAAGCACCCTTATTTGCGTCACTGCGGCAGGCCTTTCTTTCTTTCTTTTTCTGTACAGTGTGCACGCCGAAAATAATTATCAGCTGCGCGGATGACGACGCGAAGAGTTTGCGAACGTCGCGTCAAAATCGACGCCACGTCAGCACACGTCGTCAAACCGTCCGTTTGATGACGTAGATATGTGCGCGTCTGCTCGGTATGCTGACGTGGCGTCGCTTTCACTGCAGCCGATTTGCAAACGCTTCGCCTTGCGCGTAGCCTATCTGCTTTTCGCGGCGCGCTGTTGGCAACGATTCTGTAGGGTCGTTTTGTCTTCCTAAGCGAATATTTCTCGCGTAGCGTATGCGGGAAAAGCGAACAAACGATTCCTGTTTTAGCCGCTTATGTCGAAAATTCGCCTTTTGCGGGCATAGCTGACTCAGTTGTGTCCGTTCCGCGTCCGCTTCAATCCGGGACTTCTGACATATTAGCAGAAACCAACATCCCGCCTTGCTTGCGTAGCGTCACATCCTGTATAGTCTGCCTTCAGCCAGTCAGACCGGAAAGCCACGTCATGGGTTCGACCGAGAAACGCACTTTCCTGTTTCGTACTTTTTGCTATTTGCTACCCGTAGCGTAAAATCACTTGAATGGCTTAAAATCAAACACGCGGTATAGGTTTAAAAATGTACCTTAATTGCTCTTGGCGATGTGGGAAACAGAGACCCTGTTAGGTTAATGGCAGTAAGGATGCCGTACGCGGTGACGAGACTGGATTAACAATCAATAGGGGATCCTATTTTCTTCGTCCTGAAAACGAGCACCAGTGTTATGTTCATGTGTCGTGGTCTTCTGGGCAGTTTCTTGAAGGTGGTCACGGAAGTTTGTAGTACCACTTATGGAGTATTCAAACAAGGCCTATTTGCACTGTCACACCTGCAGGGGCAGGGCATCGCCCCTCCATCGCCCTTGGCAACTTTCTCCCTCGTGATCGTAGTTAACACAAAGTTAGCACAGCTTTCTCAATTCTGTTTAAGCAGTGTCCCGTAGAATACACGCGTCAACTTGCCTTAGCTGGGAGAAATTTCCCGTCGCTTATATAAACCTGACAACACCCGCGGGAGAAATGTCTTCGGATCCACCCGCAAGCACGCAAACGTCGGAATGTTTAGCCAAAAAAAAAAAAAAAAAAAGTTCGGTTACCAGACATTCGTGGTGCACTTGTATAACCCAGGCGTGTTGCGTGACAATGGGCGCTTGAAACTGTGAGCTATTTTTGCCCGCGGCCCCCTTCCCTCGCGGTTCCCCCGTCTTGAAGGAAGAGTGTTGTAATTTCGCGTCATTTCAACTGCCCCTACGCCGAGTTCGAAGCTTGTGCGTGCGTCCTTTTCGTTTGTTGCGGCCGCGCTTTGAAAGGTGCGCGCTTGATCGAAAGTTTAGATGGGGAGGTTTGACGCGCCGATCGAAGCTGCACAGGGGCCGTGAAGCGCGTCGGAATGTATAGGCTACGGATTAATTTAGACCACCCGGGAACCTTTAACGCCTTCCGAAATCTCGTATACACACGGGCGTTATTGTACATGACCGCCATGAGCAGAACAGCCCTAACGGCTTGGAACCGAACTTTCGTAGCCGCTAAGAGATACGCGCGCACAGCGGATTATTGTATACGTATACGACAAGCGAAATCAGATACACCTTTAGTATGTCAACCGTATCCATGCTTACGCGATTATTGGACTTTTCCTCCCTCTGTTTTAGAGCGTAGTAAATGCATCAGTGGTTTCGCAGCGTATTGGGAATTCTGCCGGCGTCCACAGTCACCTGGTTAATTGTTCGATCAAAGATTGGCACTTATGATCGTCCTGGATCGTGAAATTAATAGTGTCACTTTAATCACGCCTGCAGGCTACGATGCGGCGCGCGTCATATACATATCTCAGACGCGATAAGCCTTAACTTTGAGCTAAATGTGTCCGTCTCATCCCGTGCCATAGAAAGAAAGAGAGAGAAAGAAACGACACTCAGCGGTATGTCGCAATTCCTGCCGAGCTTCCGTGAATACCCGGCGACCTTTTGACGGCCGCGTAGGCCGCGGTTGCACCACCACATAAGCGGAATCTTTATTGCACATCGCAGTATCGAATTAAAAGAAAAAATAAAAGACGGAAGAAAGCGAGTGTAGAGAACGCTTCGCTAAGCGAGTTGGTTCATGGATTACAAGTACAAAGAAATACAAGGGGGAAATGATTCCGTTATTTCTTTTCTTGTTTTCAATTCCAACTGCACGGTGCCTCGTCATAGTCTTTCTGCGGCGTTTTAGCTGAAAAGGGGAAAAAAAATAGAGGAAAAGCGGGGAGAAGGATTTTGAATCGGTCTTGTTCAGGACTGCAACTTTCTTTGAAACTGTATTCGACCGAAGTGCTTTTATGTAGACGGAGTTTCTGTGGACGGAGTTACAATATATAGAGAGTGACTGTAGACTAGATCACTGACTATATACCCAGTCTTTAGTGGATCAAAAGTGCCAAGGCCACAGATTTTCCGGTGCCGAGCCAAAAAGTTTACTGCATCCTCTAAACTCTGTTAGGTATCATTTATTATAATCGTATATATAGCCGCCGTATTATAACACGGCTGTAGAGGCGTTACTTATGTCGAGACCTGCATGCAATAATTTTGTTGCACCAAGAATTTTTTCTGTGCGTGGCGCACTTCTGAAGCTTTTTCAACATCTACTGCGGTGACATGCACATTTTTTTTAGTTTATTCTATTTTATTTTCATTTTTTATTATTATTTTTTTTTTTTTTTTTGCTGATACGTGCTTGGTAGCGGATATTGAAATTCCTGGCTGAGGTGGCTGTTCTCTTTTTTCTACCCTTTTTTTACGGTGAGGTTTAACTACAAAAGCTTTCGTGCATGAACGAGATTTGGTCCCGCGAGATCTCGTGCACCTGGAGATTCTGGGCTATGATGACGTAGTGATGACGAGATGACCTCGAAATAATCCGTTTACTCCTCAACTCGTTTGAACAACCCGTCACTCAGTTTGAACAAGCTCGATTGAACGCGCCCGCTTTTACTGTAGCTGTACTTCTACCCTGATGCGCGTGTACGTACGCCCAGGCTGACGCGCATCTCTTCTCATCTTCCTTGCGGCCGCCAGACGTGCGGAATGCGTTGGCGACGCGTCTGGCATGAGCGTTGAACCGCGCTCCGCCAGAAGCAACGGAACCGAACAAAACAAAACCCGCTGCACTGTCGGCGCTCATTCAACATCCGGTCGAAGCGTCATTGGAGCTTCCCGTTTCGCAAGACCTAGGGTTCTAGTAAGGTCGACAAAACAACTTGTGCACGCAGTCAATGCCCGTCTGCATGGATTATTCGCAGTGGTATCTCAAGTTCAACCTTGGAGGGGAGGGGCTTCTTTGTGAGAGCGAAGCTTCGTACTGCTAGGCGAGAGGAAAATCCGGCGGTCCTGTGTACGCAGAAAACACATCCTGAGCAGCAGTAAAAGCAGGTTGGAGAGGAGTTACAAGTAAGGGGAGAGAGATCGGCTGCTTTTTAGATGACATAGCTACACTGCCGACACCGGAAGTGTGAAGGGCGCATTGGAAGGGGCGAAAGACAGGGTAAACAAACACCGGCCTCATGATACAGCTTCGCTGGTTAACCATCTATACGCATCATCATCATCATCATCAGCAGCAGCAGCAGCAGCAGGAGCCTACTCTGGTCTACTGCAGGACGAAGGCCTCTCCCACTAATCTCCAACCGCTCCTGTCATGCGCTGCTCGAGGGAAAAAAAGCGCCAATGGTGCATTGCCGCATTTTTGTTTCTTTTAATGATATATGTTAGTGCAGTTTAGTTTAGGCTGCTTGCGAGGGTGGTTTAAAAACAAGTCCTCCGTATTCAGCGGTGATTACGACTGTCCTTTTGCGAGCGCTTGCCTTCGCGTCTGACACAAGTTTGAGAAGTTTCCGTCTGTCTCTGTCTCCGGCTATTTTTTGACCAAACGTTGCTTAGAACTCGTCCTGATTTTTTTTTTTTCCGGTGTCGCTGAAATGGCTGTTTTCTCCGGCTGGGTTATATTTAGCCGTAGCGCGCATTAGCGGTATGTTTGCCTAGACTAGGAGACAAAAATGCGTGGACCGTTCAGATTTCTTCTTCAAGTGACGGGTATTTGAAACATATATGTCTCGTGGCGTCGTATTCCCGAAATCTCTCTCGGCGAAAATTATTTCTCGTTCGCGCTTGGACTTTACTCGTAGGTTGCGTTCTGCCGTCTGTATTTTTTTTAGACTGAAAGCTTTAAAATATGCTATCCTGCATCGTTTACAAATTTGAAAATATATTCGTGTGTGTGGATCGGATCTTCAGTCGGAAACTTGGCGTTGCAAAAATAGACTGCGTAATGCGATCTGAGCTCGGGAAGTTTCGTCAGGACAGGCCGCTCTATTCACGCGGGCATTTTTTCCCCTCTTTTTATCGCAACAATGTAACGAACATGTTTCCTGTAACAGTCTGTAACCAAAAAGAGATAGAGAAACAAAAAAAGCCGAACTCTCCTGCCATCGACGCCCTGCTGCACAAGTATTTGTAGCCGTCGTTAAATTTAGCTACTTTGACGCCGAAGTTTTCTCGCCTTGGAACCTAGCCCGGGGGCGCTTTCCCGTCGGCGATCAGCACGCCTCATCTCTCCTCTCATCCTCTTCTCTCTCTATCTCCTTCGCCAGCTCGTCTCTGCTCTCCTCTCTCTCATTAGCTCTCTCTCTCTCTCTCTCTCTCTCTCTCTCTCTCTTCACCCGTACGCTGTTTTCGCACCCTTCGTGACTCACTGTCGGAAGCAGTCAGTTGCGCCTCGTCTCCCATCAAATTTCTCCTTTTGCGCACCGGCCCTTTTTCAAACATCTCGCGCCGCCGTCCGGTGCAGTTTATTCCGCGCGCGCAGTCTGTTTGCCAAGACTAGCCATGCAGTATCGGGGAAAGCTTCGTCCCACGCGCGCTTCTTATCCCTTTTGAAATGCGCGCTTTTTTTTTTTTTTTTCCTCTCCATTCTACCGCCCCTTCTCCGCGCGATGGCAAGGCGGAGGATTGCGCAACATTTGCGAGGCCGACCTTGGCACTTGGAATAGTAAGCGACGCCCACCCACCGGCGTGCGCGAGCCAGGTCGGTCGTCTCGCGGTGGCGATCGCCCTCGGTGATCTGCGCCTTGGCGACAACGCTGGCTCGCTTCCGTGCAGTAGCACACTGAGGGGCCGCGGTGTCGTCGTCGACGTCGGGCTGACTCGACCTGGCGCACGGCCCCCCACGTGTCTAAGGCGTTCCAGCGTAGACTCTGGCGCGGCAGCTCGGCCAAGGGAGGCCGTTCCGGAAGGATATTTCGGTTCGTTTTGCGGCCCACCTGCGGGTGCGGTTAGCCGGTATACAAACTTTAACCTGCCCCGGCATTTGTGCAGTGAGCGAACGATTTCAGTTTAAAGACCCGCGGTGTAGCCTGAATTAGTCCGTGGCCATCCACAACGGCGCGCTCCTTGACACTGGGCTAGCGGTTCAGCCGTTCAGCATGTATCGGAGAGCGCTCCGTCTAAGTCAACACTGGTTTATTTTTTATCCCAAAAAAAGGGTGGGGGGGGGGGGGGGGGGATTATTGCAATTAAGTCTAGCGTATACACCTAGCTCACGGGACGTGTCTCAGGTCGTGAAAACCTGTGAAAGAGAAAGTATAATGCAGGTGGCACGAAACGCGGTGCATAGAAATTCTCTCTATGTCACGTTCTTAGTTCGTCCCGTGCTAGGGCTTTGGTTAATTTGGCGACATTTGGACGTTTCTGCGTTCTTCGCTGATTGGTGGCTTTACGCCATAAATCCAGCCAGCGTCAAGTTTAAAACAGTGCGCCGCGCGCCGCGCGATACTACGAAGCGTGCAGTGAAGGATAGTGGGGCTGAAGCAGTGTTCGCCGTCTCGTCTGCAATGCGCCTGCGTCGGTAGCGGTGTGGAATTTTCAGTAATTTGTTCAGGTTTTGCAAACTGCTTCGAGTGTTCACAATTTTGCGACGTTAAATTGTAGTATTAGTAGTGCGGGCGCATTTGTTCAGCTGCGAAAGTCGGAAGGTACATAGAGTTGGAAGGTCGAATGATCTCCTTTTTTTTTTTATGCGCAACGCTGCCGACGCGAGCGCCAAATTACGAAGCGGCGGCGCGCCGTGGCGGTCTTCCAGGAAAACGCGTTGCAGCTGCGAGTGGATGCACTTGCGCAACTAAGGGCTGTCAAGAGGGGAGGGTGTGGCTGTAGCAAAAGGAGGAGGAGGTTGCGAAAAAGATCTGCGTGAAAAATGCATGAATGAGGAAGGGGAGCGCGAGGGAACGTTCTCGTCGTTACGTCGGCGGCTGCCCCCTTCCCTTCCCTTCCGCGTGGTGGCCTTGGCCGCAATGATTTCCGTCGGCAATCGGCCGGCGGTAACAGCGGGCGGCTCAGCGCTCGAAGACGTGCGTACGCACGTGCCCCGTGTGCATTTCCGTCTTCTGTGTTCGACTGTCACGTTCCTGGCCGATCCGACTGCTGACATCCGGTGTCCTCTTCCACGTGCGCGGCGAAAGTCGCGCGGCGTACTGCTGTCATGCGTCGTCTGCTCGTTGATCGGTGATTGCCACGGTGAGCTTTGGGCGGTGGCTGCTTGCGTGCGCAGCGCACCGGCGTGCTGCGTCGTCGTCGTCTTCGCTTCCATCTTGTTTTGTTTTTGACTTGGCTAACCCTGCATTCGTCTTTCACGCACGCGCGTCGATTTCCCACGCTCTGGAGAAGCCATGTGTGCGTGCGTGTGTGTCCGCCGGTGCCGACTCGCCGCCGCCGTGCGGCCGCGGGCGTGATGAAGTTTTGGTTACGGTTTGGCGAGCGCCAATCTGCGCGTCGATCTCCTGATCGGATGTGTGTGTGGGCGCAGTGTGATGTGCTTTCTGCATTACCGCGTTGTGACATGCCGGTTGTGGCTTGCAATTTAATTGTCGTCTGCAGCTTGCAATTTAAGTGTCGTCTGCAGCCGGTTAATCGTAACTGGCGTAGCATTCCCGGGAAGGTGCTACAAAACGATACGTAAAGCTAGCAGCGCTCGCTTTTGCGATTCTTCATACTTGCCTGTATCGACAGACCGATTGCCAGTGATCGCCTGCGCTTGTAAAGTGAAATGCTGGGCCGCTACAGCTGTTACTTGAAGCCAGGCCAGCTGCAATTTCCGTTTCTCTTAGCGCAGCAGAAAAATCAGGCGTTTTTGTTATTTTTCTATCAGTTAGTTCTTTCTCTGACCGGCGATAGTGTGCCTGCGTAGGGAGGGCGTCTGCTTAGGATGGGAGTTTTTATCGCGTTGTCAAGGAGAATGGGTGGTTTTATCGCGTTGCCTTAGCACGGGTGATACTTGGTTTCTGTTAACAGCAACTAGGTAAAACGTCTTTCCCAGAAACACGTAATTAACGCGAGCTTTTCACATTGGGAAAGTTTAAGAAGTATAAGGTTTGAGATGTATATTATTTTTCTCGCGCGCGGGTTAGTCGATTAACTCAAATAAATGTGGGTAATTGCGCACTTTTTTGTTGTGTTGCATATATTGGCCAGAGAATTATACACTGTCAGCGCCCAACAAACATACTTGTAGCGTTCTTTATTTTGACACTTCTGTTAGGACTCCTTAGTATGCGCAATCCTGCCATTCGTGTTCTTATCAGTGTCACAAATATGGTATCCGAGTTGCGCATCATGAGTGCGCATTCCAGGCAAGCTGCCAGAAAATAGGCGCCTATTGTTCATTCTTTGTGTCAAGAGCACATATTCTCTGGGTCATTGTTACATCTATAATCAAAAATGTTTAAAGAAAAGAGGACGGTCTTATCCTTTGAGTGCCATTTTTTATTACGGTGTATTACAAGCCAAAGTGTGCTTATAATTCTTTATAATTGCCTTTTTTGTATTGCTGTCTTTGGCACACTCTGATTTATTTCAGGCGCAATCTACGTCATTCAGGTTCACGGCTGTGTACAGAGTGGGTTAATCAAACAAATAGTGTTTAGCTCATTTAGTGTTAGATCGTGTATGTACGTCATTATTTTATTGTGACAAAGTGGCATCGTCAAGTATCAGTGAGGTTTCTTGGGTGAGTTGGTCATTCATCGTGTAAGTAAGCGCGAAATGAACAAGGACGAACGAAGTGAACAGGACACAGCGCCGTGTCCCGTTCACTTCGTTCGTCCTTGTTCATTTCGTGCTTACTTACACGATCCTCAAGGAGCTCATCTTTAGCAATGGCTCGAGATTTTAGCGTTCAGAATAAGCCTTGAAAACAAATCCAGTTTTAACCAGAGAGAATGCAGGTATTGTATGCATACTGAATGAAAACCCATTAACGGTAATTGCAAAGCCGACAGTAGCTGTCGGAGCAGGAGAACCCACAAAAGAGATGGGCAAGCTATCTCGAGAAATGAAGGAACTTGTTGGCAAATGGCGGAATATGAAGGTGTCGAGAACAGGGAACCAAATCAGGTTGGTGGTGCTGTCGAAATTGATTGATATTTGTGACAAGATAATGGCAGATATTGAGAGAACTTGGAAAAAACAAGGAAGCTTAAGGACAATTTTAAGAAGAAGAAGCTGGCTGTTGGCAAAAGTAGAATATATGCACTCAGAGACGAAAGAGGTAACATTACGCACAGCATGGATGAAGGAAAGTGGCGGAACAGCTCAATACTACACTGTACGCTAACAGTGTTAGGTTTGGGCATAGTACTGAAGCTACCACCGCAGTTCGCTTATTAGTAACTAGAGAGAAGTTGGGAAAGATGTTAAACGGAAGGGAGGTAGGAAAAGCAGCAGGAAAAGACAGTAACCAGGGATCACCTAGAGGAGGGAGGAGACATTGTACTGGAAAAGCTCGCAAAATTATTTTCCGAATCCTTGAAGACTTAAGGTTGCACCTAGCCCGAAAAAATGCTGACATAATTCTGGTTCACAGGAAGGGTGATGTCGAAGAGCATAAGAATAACAGACCCATCAGCCTACTCGCTGTTGTACGCAAGTTCTTTACCCAGGTAATACTTAACTGCCTAAGCAACCGCTTTGAATTCCACCACAAGAACAGGTGGGATTTAGGAAAGGCTTCAACAATCGTTCGAATTCATTTGTCAATCAGGCAACAGAGAAATCCTGTGCATGCAATTTATTATAGACTACAAAAAAGCCCTCAATTCTGTAGACATAGCTGTAGTACGAGAAGCATTGAAATCCAACGGACCAGAGGACACTTTCATGGAAACTCTTGGATGACATGTACAAGGGATGCGGATGCACAAGTTAGATAATCCCTCACAAGAAGAGTGAAAAGTTCTTAATCAGGAGAGGCATGAGACAAAGAGGCACTACCTCACCAAAATTGTTTACAGTTTGTTTCGAAGGGGTGTTCAGCAAGCTTGGCTGGGGGAAGTCAGGGATGCAGGTAAATGGAGAATACTTGAGCCACTTGAGATTTGTGAACTACATCGTCTTATTCGCCGAGTTTGCCGAACACCTACAAAAAATGGTTCAGGACCTGCATCCAGAAAGTGCCATCGTAGGGTTAAATACGAATGTCAAGAAATCAAAAGTAATGTTAAACAGACACGCATAAAGCCTCAGGCGTCACCTTAAAACTGCCTTGGGCAGGTTTTCAGCGCTGATTCTGACCACAAGAAAGAAATACAGCGTAGAATGGGTGTAGACTTTGGTACACCCGGCCAGCACTCTCAAGTAAAGAACAATAGGCTACATTCGTCTTTGAAAAGAATGGTATGCAACTAATGCGTATTACCGGTACTGGTATATGGGGCAGAAACTTTACACCTTACTAAGCTCGGCTGAATGAGCCATGGAGTGAAGGATGCTTAATGATATCAGACGAGTGTCTTTGATCAGGGAACAAACTCGAGTGTGAGATATCATAATCCAAATTAAGGGGAAGAAGTGGACATAGATAGGCTGATGCTGCTGATGACGGTGATGGGCGTGATGCTTAGGAAGTCAGCAGTCTGTAATGGAGACTTCAAATCAGTTCATCACATTTGAAACATCCTTGTAAAGTCTACTTTTGCGATTCCACATCGCATTTTTAGCAGTGGTTTACGTATAAGATCCTCCATTCTGAGGTAAAAGTCAAATTATCTCGATATCCTCCCCCTTCCCAAGTTACCTTCAAAAGAAGAGGCACAAACCCAATTCTTCGCCAAAATGCGGCGATTGGGCTGTCAGAAATGAAATTGTACTGGTAAGGTTAAGTTAGACTGAATAAATGAAGCTGAGCTGCAGACGTAGTTTGATAGATGAAAAGTATGACCAGAATGATCCATTTGGCCATTAAATATTGTTTTACCTTAATTAGCAAAGTGAAAAAAAAAAACGTGTTTCAAAGGGAGTTTCAATTGTGCCTGTTTGAATAATATTGCAATATTGCCAGAAGACGCGTACAGACCTCGGGGGTGAAAACGAGATGACGTTTTCGTGGTGGCCACACACCGAAAGCCCGCTTGATGTTATTCTTAATTACACCTTGAAGCCTGAATAGTGTGGCCACCTGTCCAAACTCTGTGCAGAGTTGGGGTAAATTTGATGATCTTGTTATCACGCTATTACAGGTTTCCATTGGACGTACCCCCTGACGTACTGATGTCGAAGCTTCTTGCATATCAAGATATATCATTTATGCAGAGTAAAATTATTAAAATAAAGCTCGAATATGGAGTACGTATTTATGCATTGCTAGCAGCACAGTGGACAGATACATGGGAAAGTCACTGGTCAGTATAGAAATCTGTGTGAAGCTTACAAACCGTAGTACAGAATAAAACAATCAATCATGCAAACAGTACTGTGTATTAAGGTGAACTAGAGCTTCTGTGCTCTGCTGTATTAAAAATGGTTTCTTGCAGTCGAATTCTGGGAGCAATTTTAAAATTCTAAAACACAGTTTTTTTTTTTCATCTATGCTCTTAATTACTGTAGCCACTCTGCCAGTACAACTAAGTTCAAATTGAATTGGGGGAATTTTTAGGGGCATAGTGGTATTGTAAATTACTGTAACTTTTTTTTTTTTTTTGCGATTGGGAACATGGCATGCAGAATTTGCTTGCCATATCATGCACATGTCAGTAAAATGTTTATCAGGTACTTTGGAATTCAAATAATATTTGTTTTATGTGAATATGCAAGTCATATTTAGTTTTGTGACCTTCACATTGCACCTCATATTATAAGCAGCCTCATTTTTTCACATGCAATGTTTGTTGCATGTGCAAAACACAAGGAAAAAAAATAAATAAAAAGAAACCATGCCTTGACTGAGGGGGTGGCATTATTTGTTGCGACTGGCATCTGTGACCATGGTGTTGCGGTGAATGTTACATCTTTGCCTTTGTACAGTGTTGAAGTACCTGGAAGGGTTTTACCTCTGTCTATACTGGGTTTCCTGCACTGCAGTACTGTACATCAACCCGCTGTCCCCCATGCCTTGCAGTCCTTCACCTGTTGTCACGAAGTTAGCCAGGTGCCTCATTGGTTCATAACAGCAGAGTCAAAACAAAGCAGGGAAGCAAATTGATGCACGAAGGAATTAGGCGGTGGTACACGGGCAGTCCTAGCCAGTTGCTTCTTTTACACTGAGGCTGGAACGACTGACTACCTTTGTCAAAACTTTCTATGTCAGTCCAAAACTCAAAGCCCAGACTGCCTTGCACCATGAACACCTACATGCTATGAAAAACTCAAAGTCCTGGAGGTCATAGGTGACCCACTGGTGTGTGTGATTGGGATTGCACTCTTCAACGAGAAGCAACGGGTCATAGAGGTTACACAGCTCCACAGCATCGCATTTCCAGCCTCGCTGGTCAGTAACGTGTTACCTAGTGAGAATGTGCCGTCAATGTCCCCCAGTGACCTCTGCTCCCCCTCGCTCGCACACACGCAGGTTGCGCCAGTCCATTGAGCAGCAGCTGCAGGGCGTGCGGGAGGAGCGGGCAGCGCAGGCGGCCTTTGAGCAGAAGGTCGGCGCCCTGCGCGAGGCCCTGCTCCAGATGGAGAGGGACATCGCTGACGCCCCCGTCTGCGGGGATGATGAGGACCTGGTCCAGAAGAACCTGCAGGTACGGCCTTCCCCCCTCTTCCTCTCTGCCTTGAGGATGGGTGTCCTGCACTGTTTTGGAAATTGTGCTCTCGATCTTCTTGTGAGACGATGATACACTGTGTTTCCTGTGCATGAGTCCCACTTTTTCGTGTGTGTGAAAAACTCACTAGTGTGTCTTGCACAGTTCAGCCCGCTTGCGGATTTATTGTTATTCTTTTCTTTCTTTTTTTCTTCGGTTGTGGGCAACAGTTACTTTTGGGTGATTTTCGGACGAGTGTAGCTGGGTATTGCCTGTGCTACATGGCTGTTTCTAAGTACTTCGAACGCGACGTCTATCGAAATTTCCCATTGCTAATCTACGGTGCACCTGCAATCCAGTCGAGTCAGTTGTCAGTTGAACATGGGCATCTACTACTAAGTACCACTGGAAAGACAGCAGCAAAACTGCAGTCGTCTTATCCAGGGGTTTATCCAGAATTTCAGTTTTGTGGGGTGGGAAGGGGGAAGGGGGGGGGGGGCTGTTGGGGGAGTGTGTATAAATCCCTGGTCTTATCACATCATTCGTTATAACGGAAGATTGGCCTATCGTGCATTGAAAGCACATCCCTCGATTGGTTGCAACAGGTTCGCTTTCTTTGCTAACTTATATATTCAGTAAAGCAGCAGCCACCGTAAGAAGCGGTGGCCAGCTTTCGAAACAAGTTTTACCGTACCTGTTCTGCCAGCCACAATCAGGTTAATGCTGCAACACCCAATTCAGAGAGAACAAGAGTCTAAAGAATTACTACTTCAACAGGAAACACATAACCCCATAGCTCGCTTCTGTAGTGTACATACTCAGGGTTTCCCACCCACTATGCTATCACTGCTGCTTTGTGTTACATACAAGACTCATCTGCAGTTTGTGTATCCTATAAAGATAACAGGCTCACGTCGTGGCAGGTGAACTTTGAACTGTGTGAACAGGAAAGCCGGGTGTGATAGTAGATGCAAGCATTTGTGGATGAATGCCAGAGCTCTCGGCTAATCTGAGCAGGCCGCTGTCTGTTGACCCACCCTTTACACGAGTGGGTGCAACATTTGGCTTATTCACTTCGTGGATGCAAAACACTTGACCAGCTTCCTCCTGTACTTGTGCTATCGTGCCAACTGGGACTCATCAACACTATTTGCTGTGCCAAATGAAAGCAAGCAGACAAAAAAGAAGAAAAAGAGAGAGTGCCGTGTACAAAGGGGTGGCCAGTTGTTTCCTCAGGCAACCATTTTGGGGGGGAGAGGGGAGGGTACAACATTTATGTAACAGTATGAGTTATACACCAAAGTAAGTAAAAAAAAGAAGAATAGTACCTGATGCATACCATCATCATCGTTTATTTATTACCCTTCATCATCATTTATTTCATCATCACCATTTATTTACCCAATGACTATCATGTTATGAAAGCAGTAGCAGGGACATTGTCTCAATTCTGTTTAAGTGAACGAGTAACTGAGACTAATTGGGTAGTGTTTTAAGCTTTCACTTTTGTTCCAAAAAGCCGGTGGTGAAGTAGATTGCTAAAGTTCTTCCAGAGGAGCTAAAGCATGCAAAATTGATATCGCAGGATAAAACACACCTAGCATTTGTGATCGTTACTTTTCAAAGGCTTCTTTCTCTAAACAGGGCAAAAACCTCAGGCACTCAAAAAGAAATTACAGCAAGAAATGAGTAGCTAGCCTGTGTTTTTTACATTACTGAGTAGATGACGTCGGGAGTAAACTTATGGCTGTTGTGGTTCGTGAAATGCAATTTCATAGCCTAAAAGTTTGGGTGTCTGATGTAACAATTTTTTACACACTTCTGTTTATGAAATTGGGTTGCCTAGCTCAAACTCATAAACAGAAATGTACACTTCAAACTTCATTCGGTGCAAACTTTGTTAGATTGTTTGAATTGGCTCCACTGCTGTTGAGAATTTTTGACTTCCAGCATACAGTTGCTGTTGAATTTTTCAGACTTTGCAAAGCTTGAAAAATAGTAAAAATAATAGAACAGACCAAAAATTTGAGTTTGGAAAGGTATTCAAATGTTAGGGGGAGTTCTGATATAAAGACTGCCCCTTTTAGTGTCAGAAGAATCTATTGCCACCTATATTAGTCGTGGTTTGTTGAAACAGGTGCAGTAAGGCTTCCACTTAGGAAGCACTTAAGCAGTCATAGCAGCGAGGAATGGTCACACAGGAGCCTACAGGGAACATGGGTCAGTCGAGGGGTGATCTTTAAAAGGAGCATGGTAACGACCGCATTCATTTAATTAAAAGTGCCCACAATCAGTATTAAGCAATTCTGAAAAGTGGTTCAGTGACTGCACTTGCAGTGCCAGGTGGAAACAGACGAGCTAACGCATTCTTTTGACTGCAACTGCTCAAGACAGCCAAAAGCAGGCACACCGGTATTCGAGAACAGGGTTTCCTGAGGGAAGGTGCGATGTCACCCGTGCGCAGATGCTTCGCGAGCGCCTGAGCTTCCTGGACCGAGAAGTGCGAGAGACATCACGGTCGGCGCACGACCGGTACAGCGAGCGCCGCCAGGGCGTGCCGGAGGCCGTGGAGCAGGCCCTGGCCTCCGTGGAGCTTCTCTCGGAGAACGTGCTGGCCGCCCTGGATGGCAAGGAGCGCGAGTTCAAGAAGGCACGCACCGCCCGCACCGACTACTGCGAGGGCTCCCGGGCCCTGGCCGCCTGGCTGCAGAAGGCCCAGGGCGTGCTCCAGCGAAAGGGAGACTCCCCGGAGGTCACCAAGGAGAACCTCGTGGTCAGTGCACCCGCTTTTTTTGACAAGCTCAGGCGTTTTGTTTTTGTGCTGGAATATTACACATGCTTTCCCACAAGAGGAAATGGGTTCACACGTATGTACGTTCTTTGTCAAAATTTCCTTGGCCGCGACTCAAGTTCGTGGGACACAAAGAATTAAATGCACAAGAGTAATGTTCAAGTTTGACCAAATAATTTTACAGCAGTAAGAAGTAAAAGTTATTTCACCAACTGCCTGACACAAAATATTTTGGTTTCCCTAGAAAAGTAAGTGCGTATCTTCAATTCCTTGGGGCCTAGGGGTTTTTGCCATGGCCTAGAAATACCGCACACGACAGAGGGAATGACTATACACTGGAGTGGAATGTCATGTCGTCTCTTTGGAAGATCGGTACAGCAGTGTGATATGATGCTTGTGTCGGCATTGAAAATCCCCCTTTGTGTTGAGTGTTTGTCTTGTGAACTCCTTATCCTGGGACCTCCACCCCAGCTCTTTATCATCATCATCATCATCATTTTGGCATGTTAGATTGCTCGTGCATTTGAAGCAGTGCGATTTTGTGCTATGGTTAAAACAATATTCACATAAAGGAGCATGTTCTCATGCACATACAAATGTCACGTGACGTTCTCGTCATCATAACTATCATCCTCACTGTTACAAAAAGCCTTGGGGGCCCTACAACCTGTGTTGTGCTGCTGAGTTAACTCCTTAAAAGGTCCGCTTTTCATGTAGGGGGGGCTCCTCTACACTCTCCACCACAAGTACTTCCACTTTGTAGTTTTAAGTTCAAAAGCTATGAACGCTGTTTTTGTACTTCATGGTTTTATTTTAGTTTCAAAGCTCAGTGATTTCTTTTTTTGATCTAGGGAACAAATAGCTCATTGTGTGGCATCACACAAAGTATCCACAATCTTTTCCACAGGACGAAACGCAGCAGTTGTTGGGTAATACTGCGGACAGTCGAGCTCTCCAATTATCAGCTCTGGGGTGAAATTCTCAGTTTCAACCATTTGAAATGCCTCTATTCCATCAGACTCCATTCTACTCCATTCCATCTATTTCGTCATTCCTCTATTCCTTGCGGTAGCATCAGACACTAAAAATTGACGAAACTCAGAATCGCACCTTTGAACTCACCACGGATGGTCTGAGAACTGTCTGCACTATTCGCAGAAAACGTAACGTGCGGAAAATGAACATTCCATTAGATTCAATCTCAGGCAGGCCGGGATGAGTTTAGGACTAATAATCGCAGATCCCTAGTGAATTAAGGCCGAATTTGGAAGAGATGCCGGAAGCAAACCTTGACAAGTGTACCTGAGAACCCCTCGTAGTCGGCCAACGGATACTTTCAGACCTACCTTGGTTGCAATAGTTTGTTTCAGTCTAAGAAGGTTAAAATAGCCTCTGGTTGTCTATGAGAAAGTTGTGGCTATTCCTGGAACAACTCCAGAATGTCTGAACGGTGCGTGTATCCCCTCCTCCTCGCAGACCCTCTCTGCAGAGCTGCCTGGAGTCCGGCGGGATGCAGAGCGCCGGGTGGTCCAGAGCGGCAACCTGGTGGTCGAGTGCCTGGGTGACACGGAACAGGCCAAGTCTGTGCGTGCCACCATCACCTCCCTGACCGACCAGCTGCAACAGGTAAGCATCACCAATCTTACTGCGGTGCGCATGTGGTTTTGAGGGCAATTTCAACATTTGACTTCAGCTACCTTCACCATAGCTTCGTACTTCATTCGGTCGTTCTACACATTCAAGTAGTTTTCAAGCAGAATTTATATTTAAAAAATTATGACCCCTTCCCTCCAGCAACAGTGGTGCATGCAAAGCTTGACCTCAGTGAAAACAAAAATGACCACAATCGAAACACAATGGCTGCGAAACAAGATTAAAAGGCAATGACTGAAATAAAAACGTTAAACTACAGATCTACCAAAGTGAAACCCTTTCATTTCGCTTTACCCGAACGCAAATGTTTGGTATACGTTATTTTAGATCATTCTTGTGCGATTATTGGGAACATTTACATTCTTCAATTGGCTGCCCACTCTGCCATGGATTGAACCGTGTGTGGCATACCCATGCCATGCCAGACGGTGAACTGATTGATGAGCGCGAGCGACCGCACCTGTGATGTGGCGTGATGTGAGTGACGACACTGATTGGCTCCCATTGTTATATGATATAGTGCAGCACTTATGCGCGCACCCACGCCAGAGAAACCAGGAGGGTTTCAATCCGTAATTCAATATATAAGCTCCAAGTACTTTACTTATGGCTAATTCCTAGTGGGTATGTGCCAAACACTTCATCGTCATCATCATCATTGCCGTCATTAGCGCGTGTAGATAAAGTTGGCTTTGTCGCGGGGCATTTCGGCAAATGCCACCAGTGACGGCGTAAGTCAGCCAATTCAAGCTTCGCTTGAATAAGATGAAATGCACTAAGGGGATGGGATGAACAGAAAGAAAACACCACCTTGTCATGTCAGACCAACTAGAGCCTCAGATTGCTTTGAGAATTTAGGTTGTTGTGGCGCGCTTTTTACACGGAATGTTGCAGTGGTCTGACAGAAATTACAAAAAGAGAAATCTTTAATTGTAGGTTCCCTGTTGTTCATGCCCCCATGCTGAATTTATACTACAGTAGAATCTCGATGATACGATTCTGGGTGATACGAATTTCGGGATGATACGAATTTCTGAAAAGTCCCGGCAAAATTGCATTGTTTGCAATGGGAAAAATTTCGGCTGTTACGAACGGACCTGCGCGGCCCGGCGGATGATACGAACGAGCCGGCGAGGCGCCCGACTGCCGAACAAGCAAGTGACGGCTCTCTCTCCCCATTTGTCACTCTTTTTTCTCCAGAAACGGCCGGGCTGTTGTTTTCTGCTCGCGAAAACGCGCCCCGCACGCCCCATGCGCGCCGCGAAACCTCTCGCACGCTGCGCGCGGCGCGGCCGGCGGCGGCTTCGGCCGCGAAGTGGCACGGCCGCTTGAGCGACTGCTTCTAGCCGCTCTTTAAAATGCCGCTCAAGGCAGACACGAAGTTTCTTGTGCAGTAAAGGAGCTGATAACGTTGGCGAAAACGGTACTATAAAACACCATCCGCGCCGCTAGTGAAAGCGCCCATAAAATATCTGCCGGAGTGCTAAGCCTAAACATCTCGGGCGGAGCCAGCGGGCTGTCTCGAGCGTTTCGCAAGTCGTCAGCGTCTTTTTCTGACCGAGGTAGGAGATACCGCGGGCGCGAAATCGTCAATGTGGCCGTGAAAATACAGCGCGCGCAAAGCCGAGGCGTGCGAATCGCGTGCAAAAACGCACCCTGCGGTTCACGCTTGACTGTTGCGGCGTGTAGCGAGCTTGGACACCGGGAGTGAGGAGACAAGCGCGAAGCTAGGCGAAGCGTTACGCGCGCCAGAAAGGACTGCTTTGTGACGTGGGGGTTTAAAAAAAGCAGAAAAAATCACGTATATGTTCACGCGAAAGTAAGAAAAGAAATAAACGAAAACTTTTTTCAGCGCTCAATTTTTTGGTCTGTGTTGGTTCATACGAATTTCGGATGATACGAATATTTTTCGCGGTCCCGCGAGATTCGTATCATCGAGATTCTACTGTAGATTGAATTTTGCTTCCTACTTTTGTGACAGTAAGTTTACAGACGGCACTTGCCTTGTACATTCAGAGCAGAGCACCACGTTGCTTTGTGGAGCTGTTTTCAGTTGTGAGCTAGGTAACTGAATGAGCCTTCTTTCTTTATTTATTTGTTTTAGTTTCTTTCACTGACTGTTCAAAGATCTGTTTTCAGTTGTGAGCTAGGTAACTGAATGAGCCTTCTTTCTTTATTTATTTGTTTTTTTTTTAGTTTCTTTTTAAACTGGAACTGTTTCCAAAGATCTGTTTTCAGTTGTGAGCTAGGTAACTGAATGAGCCTTCTTTCTTTATTTATTTGTTTTAGTTTCTTTCACTGACTGTTCAAAGATCTGTTTTCAGTTGTGAGCTAGGTAACAATGAGCCTTCTTTCTTTAATTTATTTGTTTTAAGTTAAAATCTTTTCATAGTAACTGAATATTCTTTTTTTTATTTATAGCATGCAGCTCGAAACCACACAGTGTGATACACACGCAAAATTTGAGCGCATGTTGCAGCATTCTGTGGGCCTACGGTTAAGCAAAGGACTGCAAGCCGTTCATTCTCCAGTGCAAATGTGGCAACACATTCCATGCAATGAATATAGATGTATATAAGAAAATAATAAATATATATATTATATTATATATATATACATATAAGTGCAGGGCTTGGCAGCTGAATTATATTAAATTAGAGTCACCACGAAAAACATAACAATATTTAATACGACGTTTCGACGGAACCAGCCTTTTTCAAGTGAAGTACATAGGTCAATACAGGGTATATGTAGGCTCGCAAGGAGCGCTGTGAGCACGTGGGCACATTATTTCAAAAGTGTACAAGAAGGAAGTACAGCAAGAAACAAGTGGAAAGAAACCTACTGCACGACTGGGCGCGCAGGTAATACATCTCAATATACAACGTGGCGAAAAGCAAAAGCGAGGCACTTAGGAAGCGTGTTTCCTTCAGCCACCGCCCACCCACGCACAGCAATATTAAGAAAAGTAAACAAATAAGGAAGGGGTACTGGGCATCTTACTCCAAAGGAGCGGAAACAACCTGCCGCATAAGGCGGAAGCGTAGAATCGACAATTAGTCATACAGACACTGGGGAACGCAAAATGGCAGAAGGCGACGTTGAATTTCAAGAATGCAGGCGGGAGGATTAGCGAGGGGGCCGCGTCCTCAAAGGAAAGCGCCGCCGCTTCGGGAGGAGACCAGATAATAGCCACAAATGGCTTATCCGCGGCCCGCGTCCGGGGCACAAGGCGGACAATGACGACTCCTCGAAGGGCGCCGACGTGGACAGAGCTGTGCGTGAGCCACCCAAGAAGAGCGCAGGCTGTGCGAGGATTTTGAGAAATGACACACAAGGCAGGAAATAAACAAAGAAAACAGCACACAGAAAAAAACAGTTGAACGAGCCCCCGGCACATGGCATGAAGTGGATAGATACAACAAATTGTCAGCTTACATGTGATATTTTTGCAAGTAACAAGGGTTTGCACATTATGAAAAAAGTAAAAGAAAGATGTGGCGCACGTACGAGAACATATGAGAACGTACGTTTTTCGTGGTGACTCTAATTTAAGATATATATATATATATATATATATATACACACACCAGCGGCAGTGTGCAAATATATAAAATAATGCATAGAATATATAAATAATAGAAACGTAGAGGGGAAGAATGCCGAGGTAACCGGTGTGTTCCCCCCTGCTCGACCGACCACCTCCCAGGTGGAGTCATGGATCCGGGAGCGCCTGAGTGAGGTGGAAGACGCCCTGGAGGCCTGGGCCCGCTTCCTGGAGCTCCACGAAGCACACAAGACCTGGCTGGACATGAAGGAACTGTCAGTGGCCAAGCGGGAACCACTCAACACCCTGGCCGTCGCGAGGCAGTGCCTGTCCCAATGCCAGGTGACCGCCCTTTTCTGCAATAAGAAGGGAGGGGGGTAGGCACAAGCTGATTCTCGTTGTCATGATTCAACTCATCTGACCGACTAACACTTTACACCATTCACTCCAACCCTAACCTCCCTCACGTCCCACTCCTCCCTATCTTTCTTTCAGTCCCAATGATGATGATCATGTTGTCATGTAGCGCCCTCTCTTGGTGCTCTTTGGCGCCACCCTGGCGTCGTGATGAGCCACAAAAACTCAACTTGGCAACCTCCTACTTTTCTTAGTTGTATCGGACTTGCAGCATGAAGAGCCTTATCCTAGCTTGGCGCTAGATGGGCAAGAAAGCAAATTTGTACGGGTGTGCGAATAATGATTTCTGCTTTCAAAGCGAACATAGACCCAGTAATGGTTTTGTTCGAATAGCTTCGAATCAGTGCAAATATTTAGTGATTTCTAATATGAAAAGTTAAATTTATTATTTCTCAAGGATGCTTCACTCCCTAGCCTGTGAAAAAAAATATAAGACTCGTTTAAAAGCCTTGGTAAGGTTTTTAATGGCATGAAACAAACAAGTAAACTATGCTGCTTCTTTTAGCTTTGTTTTATGCTTAGATTTTTGTGCATATATTTTATGTGAAGGCAACTTTCAGTTGAGAGCTTCCTTAGTATTAGCGAAATCAGAGTATAACTATTGCGATGGAGTATGATTATTACTCAAGCAACCGAACGTAAATAAAAAAGGACAGAAATGATATTTTCACAAAATCAGTTAAGTTCAAGGTAGGCAACACGGCTTGCATTGCTGATGCGGTCTTGCTGACTGACCAAACTGTGGAATTCGGACTTGTGTCTGTCTCAAAAAGTCTGCCAAAAAAGTCGTGACATGGTTTCTATTGCTGGGCCCCTTTGACATACCTACAAACCAACACAATGCTTCCATTGCTTTGCATCACATCTGTGTTGTCTGCCTTATTAGGCTAATAACAGCTTGCACGAAGTGGGCACTTTGAAACGGATGAAACTCAGAATTCCATCGCAGGTCTACGTAGACCTGCAACTTTTGCCAGTAAAGAAACAAGAATAGGAGCAGGGCATGACAACTGGTGAACCACCAGGGCAACAGGGTTGCTACCAAGAGAGGGGACTAGAAGCAAGGGAAGTCCATTAAAAGGATGGAGGGAGGAGATAAGAAAATTCAGTGGCCAAGAATAGAATCGGGTGGCTGAAGTGGTTGAGGTCAGTGGGAGAGGCCTTCGTCCTGTAGCGGACTTTGATAGGCTGTTGAGGTGTGCATATTGGACCGTGGCAGGTACAGTGATCCCACCCACCAACGTGTTCGGAGGTGTCTTCACCGTCTTGGCGCCCCCTCCGCAGGAGGTGAACCGGGACATGTCCAGTGGCCAGGTGCAGCTGGCGGACATGAGCAGCCTAGTGCAGCGCATCGGCCGCTCGTGCCACGTGGGGCCCCTGCTGGAGAAGCTGGACGCTGCCGAGGAGCGGCAGCGCAACCTCGAGGGGCGCCTCGTCCAGGAGCTCGCCCTCCTGCAGGAGCTCGTCGAGGAGTGGGAGCAGTGCGAGCGAAAGGTGAGGAGCCGTTTTCTCTCGGTTGTGCGAATCGGCTCTTTGAATAGTAGTGGGGCGAGAGGTACCAACAGGTTTACCAGTGCAGAAACTTGGGAGAGTCGGCGAAGCACGACAGAGAATACAGAACAGCACAAATGACAGGAACGAAAGAAAGAGAACAATGCCACGGTGCAGGTGCTGTACATTTTCTGGTGTTGTCTTCTCCTTGGTGCTGTGGTGTTGTTTCCTTTATTTTGTCTCTGTCGTTCGCGCTGTTTTGAATTCTCTCGCAAACAGGTGTTATGCTGAATCGCGGCATCCAGTTCAGGCGTGGCTAAGGTAACTGGCACCCTACATGTTGCACGTAATGCTGCTCCATTGCAGCATTGCTACAAGCAGTATTTTCCCGGAAGCATTTTTTTTTTTTTTTTTTCACAAAGCATTACTGATGCATAACAGAGGAAGAGCAGCTTCTCGACTGCAACCACTTTCAACCTCAGTTGTTACCGCTCTTTTTGTAAGCTGTGGGGGTAGAACCTGTGAAGTAAGTACGAAGAGTTCAGAGTGTGGACACGCTTGACTTTCATAATTCCCCCCAGGCTCGTGACTGCCAGGCCTGGTTGGAACGGGCACGCTCTTCCTTAGAGGCCCCTCAGCTTCGTCGAAAGAGCTTGCGCGACCAACTGGCTTTGCGTGAGGTGAGTGGCAGCCGAATTGGGGTTCAGGGGTGTGGCATTTGGGCACACGCGGCGGACACTTTGTTGGCTGGTTCAGGTGTGTTGTCTGTGTTCTAGAGAGATAGGGAGAGATAGAAGCTCTTTATTAGAAAACAGAGTGTTTAGCCGGCGTACAAAATCGCCTTCATGCTACTCTGTTAGAGGAGGGGGAAAAGGAAGAAAGGCCCAAGAGAGAGGAGGGCAGTAAAGAGATACATGCTGAGAGAGGGATCAACGAAATTAGGCAAGAAAAGGCAAGTGCAAAAGTCTCGGATTGAAAAGATCTAAAGTTTGTTAATTAAGCCGGTGTCACTGAAGAATGAGAAGAGAAATTTTAGGGTTAGGCGTTGCTGAGAACAAGAAGGCCAGGGCCCTAAAATGGTTGTTAATGTCACTGGACCTTGCGTATAGTCTTCTGGTCTGTCTTCTAGCTTTTCTTTCCTTCCTAGAATGAAGCAGCTTCCAGCCACTTTTGCCGTCTGTGTTGTCTACTAGGGTATTGCCCCTCCACTTTCGGCCATGTCTGTCTGAAGTGCAGTGTACTCAAACGAAAGGTGGCTCTAGTGCCCAATGGAAAATTCATTACCACCAGCTAGAAAGTGAAAGCTTATTGGTAACCGCTCATTTACTTGAATGAAATCAGTCAAGTTTGAAGGATGTTGTCGAAGCCTAGTGACGGTGACGGTGGAATCAAAAGACCAGTAGTTAAAGAACTGAACAAGGCCAAGGCAGTCGGTTCACCTTCCCTCTCGCCTCTCCTCCTCCTCCTCTGTCTCAGAAAATGCTGGCAGACCTGTCGAGCCAGCAGACCAAGCTGGCCATGTCGCTGGAGAAACTGCGGGTGCACCTCCGCGGCTGGTCGTCGTGGTCGGCCGAGGACAACGCCATGGTGCGCACCGCCCAGGAGCTCTCCCAGCAGCTGCAGGCGCTCCAGGGAAAGATGGACGCACGCTGCCAGGAGCTGTCTGCCTGCCTCGCACAGGTGCGTGTCTGCCTCCCTCGCCCCCCTCCCCTGTCCTTCCCTTCCTTTCCTCCCGGTAGCTATTTTGCCAAGGCTGCGAACTTGCTCCTACTCTGTTCGTTCCAAACCTGAATGTGGGTTCAGGTTTGGAATGTTCATTCCAAAGCATTCAGGTTTGAATGAACACAGCATTCAGGTTGGAATGCTCTGTTCATTCCAAAGCTTGACTTCAGCAGCCCAGTTCTCACATTGAACTCACTTGCACTTCTTCCCATTGTGATGGCGGGCTTCTTTGTCTCAGCTTGGCTTCTATGGGTGCAATGGGAAGGCACACTATGGCATGCAGTGTGTCTTTGCAATGGTGCAGAGAACTGTTGCATTGCCTCCTCAGTGTTCCCTGCTCTCTTTCAGCCTTTCCATATGAGCATTCTGCAAATTTTCTGCTTTTTTGC
The DNA here is from genome assembly GCA_013339765.2 of Haemaphysalis longicornis. NCBI lineage: Eukaryota > Metazoa > Arthropoda > Arachnida > Ixodida > Ixodidae > Haemaphysalis > Haemaphysalis longicornis. Next base: position 109,029,432 of record CM023452.1, on the reverse strand, counting down.
AGAGTTGACCTTTTTCACGTTGGTGGTTACCAATTTCCATCCTCGTCTAATCATGCAGCTAGGTTGCTGCAAGCTAGCAGAAATTGTTTGTGGCGCACTACTAAAGCCAGCTTCCATCAGTGATCCAAGGGATGTCAGAAACAACAACTTCACTGCAGAATGAGTGCCAATGCAGGTTAATTGTAAGCAAATGGAAATCGGAACCTGCATCTCAGGATGCGCATGCACGCTACACACGGCGTTTTGTTTTCATAGACAGTGCAGTGGCTGTTAGTCATGAGCAGCAATTCTGGTTCGTGCTGACCTTGTACAAGCTATGCATTGGAAAAGCTGTAGCGATTGATTGATTGATTGTAGGGTTTAACGCGCCGACGCAACGCAGGCGATAAGGCGCGCCGTAGTGGAGGGCTCCGGATGAATTTTCATCACCTGTGGATCTTTAACGTGCGCCAAAATCTTGTACACACAGGCATTTTTGCTTTTTGCCTCCATCAGAAAAGCAGCTGCCGCGGCCGGGAATCAAACCCGCGCCCTTGTGCTCAGCAGCACGGCGCCTTAGCCACTGAGCCACCGTGGCGGGTAAAGGCTGTAGCCCTGCCTTGATAAAGTGCAAGTCATGTGAGCGGGTTGCCAAATCTGGGCTTCATAAAAACCACAGCAGCAGACAGCTTTATTCTAGGTCACCCCCTTGCCCCGTAAAAACGCGTTTATACGTAGCGTTAACACAACCCTCTTGTAGTCGTATCCACGCATTGCACTCTGAAAATGGCCACGCCGCTTTTATAAAATTGTTCTGCGAAAGGGAGATAATAGTCAGCCACGTTGCCTGCTCGTTGGCGCACTATTGGGACAGCTCAATGTCGGCTTATTCTCGCAAAGCAACAAACACCGGCATCATTCTCGGATTCTGCGAGGTCGAATACGCCAGGGTTGGATCAAAAAGGGGTCACGGATGAGTGTGCTGACCTTGAGTGCTTCTTGGCTGTATTTCTTCTTCTTCAGGACGAGCAGTACAGTCAGGACCTTCTCCACGTGAGGCAACTGCTGTCCCAGTCGGAACACCGGCTGAAGCTGGCTCTCGGAGCCATAGGTACCACACCTGAGGAACGAACCCTGAACCTCAAGCTGCAAGAGGTGCGTACTCGACACCGCTTGTCATGTTTTTTCGTAGTCCAAGCTCTGGGATGTGTGCGTGCGTGTACTTTTCCTTCTTTCTTTCTTTTTTATCCTCCCCCCTTCAAGTGCTTATCTATATTCCTTGTTTTACCAGAAGTACTATCGCTGTATAGATTTAGAGCAAACAGTGCCTCTCTTCTTCAGCTTCACTTCTGTCTAGCACTCTTTCCTCTGCAATCTTGCTTTCTCATTTTTCTTGAAGCTGCTTTAAGCACTTGCGTTTCGGCCTCATTTGAGCTAGCGCTGAAGTTTCGTAGCTCCATCACTACGTTTCTTTCTTCTTCCTTTTTCCAGTCTGCTTCACTGGCAAAGCATTCGATAGCGAGCGCTGATTTTTAAAATGTTGCCAGCTGATTAAGGTTCTGCACAGAATCATTGTTCTGGTTTTGCAACCAGGGCAAACCCACAGATTTGTTCTCCACCGTCTTTATTTTTTTCTTTAATGGCTACCCAATCTATGGCAGTTGTAAGGATGCACAGGTCACACGTTTCAAGCCCAGCCCTCGCTGGTTCTTCGTAAGTCATGCTGTGTTTGAGCTTTTTCTTTACTTTTCAGAAGGGCATAGTATGTCCCAGCACGTCACTGAGAGGTCCTCTGCTCTGTGGGCGTACAGGCAGAGATGACGAATTTAATCACAAACGCAGGCGCTGCCGCAAAGCCGGGTCGACACGGAGCTCAGTTTCTCACCTAGTTCAAAAGAGGCTGAAACAGTATAATGAGCACTACTGCTGTAGGATATGTTTTAGGTTGCAGGCTGGTAGTGTAGCCGTGTCTGCACGCGAGTGCAGAACGAGAGATAAAGGGCCGAAGAGAGGCCGGGTGTTGTGGCGTAGAGTAGAAGCGCAGCACGCCGTGGTTGCTTTCCCACTAGGTCCGTGCCTAGGGTAGTGCGCTCTCGTAACCAACACACTGGTGTTTCTCTTTTCCCCCCTGGTGCCACACTCTGCTCCCCCCTCACCGCACCCCCCTCGACTCTCCCCCCATCAGGCTCTTAAGGATGAGGTCAGAAAGTACCGGCACCAAATGGCACAGCTGCAGGACCACATTCGCAAACTGCACCAGCGACAATTGCCCGACGAGGTGCCCTTCAACCTGAGCACAGACACGTCGTACAGGCGGTACGTGCGGTCGCCGCGCGGCAGCGCCCGCCCTTCTAGGGAACCCACCCCTGAACCGGGGCACGGTGCCGCGGGCTCCCTGCCGGGCTCAGATCTCAAGAGCGCACCGTTCCTCCAGTTGCCCAGGGGAGCACATAGCTTGCCCGCCGAAGGCCAAGAACTGCCGGGCGTTACCGGAGAGGTCAGCCTTGTTGCCCCCGTGACGTCCAAGGAAAGGCATGCAAAGCCAGGTTCGGCTAATCAACTACCAAAGACGAGTCAAGCCAAAGGCAGAAGGCAGACAGCAAAGCTGCCGCCACCTCCAAGCAGCTCGAAAGCTCGAGTGAGGGGACCTCATCGTCATTGAAGCCGACGTACGCTGAAATTCTCTCGGGAAGAGCGAGTCCCCAGCCAGGCGCGTTGGGAGAGTCCGCAGCCGATGACGAGCCAATCCAAGCCGAAGCCAAGAAGAAATCGCAGTCGGTGGAACACAGCAGCAGACTGGACGATAAGGACTCCGGTGCCTCCGCAGTTCAAGTTCCAATCCAAGTAGAGACGGCAGCGGAGAGACTGAACGGAGCGACACAACCACCTGTGGAAACTGTGCAGAGGGAACTGCTCTCGCCGACAGGCGATTCGAAACGTTTGACGTACGCGCAAGTGGCCCGAATGGGCAGCCCCGTGCCGGGCTACGAGGGGGGTGAGCCCAAATGTGAACGGCCGGTTGCTGGTGAGGACAGTGGATCGGGGGGAGTGCAGGAGTTGGGAGGAGAGGCGGGGGTGTTGCCTCGGAGGACAGGTGCCGACGAGGGTGGCGCCAGCTCGGGGGAGCAGCGTCAGGGCACCCCCTTGGAAGAGACGGCCAGCAAGAGAAAGGCCAAGAAAAAGCGCAAGGGTCTGCCCGACGAGGCAAGCGCTCGGGAAGCGGCGGGGGAAGGAGGGGGTGATGAGAATGCTGGGCGCCATTCCGACGGGTGCCTTGACCCAGCCTCCAAGGTTTGATTCGAACGACACCTTCGCATGTCCGCAGCCGTTAGAGGACGACTCCCCACCCCCTCGTCTGTGTAAAGGCACCCAACACATATCATGCTCTCTCTCCCCTGCCTGGTCTGCGAGGCGACTAATCGAACGACGTTTCCCCCTGTTCCTGCCTGCACTCTCTAACGCCCTCTCACCGCTCCTCCACTCAGCAGCCACTAACGCTTGATTTCTTTGGGCGTGTCCTTTGGAAGAGTGTGTAGATCTCAGTTGTGGATCGCTGACCACTACTACCACCACAAGTTTTTTTAAGCCTCGTGTACTGCCATTGGCCGCTTTTTCTGCGTAGCAGTGTTGACTGGAATGGCTTCCTTACACCCTGCGATGCTGTGACTGCGCAGTGTCGTAGGCAAGGCAATCACCGCGTGCTTTTTAGTAGCTGCTAGCATGTCTGCGTGACAGGCAACGTTCTGAGTTCTTATTTTTTTGTGTGTTGTGTTGCATTTGCATCGAGAGTGCCTTTTCTGGTCATGTCTGACAATTATACGAAGTCTTAGAGTGCCCGCAACGGTGGGGCTTAAAAGTCTTCTTGTGCAATAACTTGTGTAACGGTGTCACACTTTTGTTCGAGGCAGTGCCACGCATGGTCTGTTCCTGTCTTCCGGTGTCATCTTAATGTTGTTGCTGTTGTGTTTTTTATTTATGGCAATACAAACTTGTACATCTGCACCACCTTCCCTTGTCTTCCTGTCTCTCTTTGTCTCTCTCTCCTCTCTCTCTCTCTCTTCTCCACAACTTCTTCCTCCTCCGGCAGTCTCGGCCCGCGCGCACACGCACACAGTGACATTGCTGGATTGACCGTAAGGCCCGCACTAACGGCCTAGTATTTGGTTTACAGGGGGCGGACGTGTCGAGCGAAACAGTCCGGAAGCTCACCGGCCGACCTCCGGGCGCGTTTACGGACGTTCCCTCCGTGGGCCAGGACTACGAGGCCTTCTACTACGACTCTAGACCGCACACCGTTGAGACTCGAGAGCAGCGCCCAGACGGGACCTCACAGGTGACGCGCACCACTACCAGGCTCGTATCCGCCATCGCCACGGGGCGCGGAGGGCAGCCGCCCCGTGGGGCTGGCGAGGACATGCAGCCCTGGCAGCTGTCCGAGTCCTTTAGGTCCCTCACAAGTCCCGAGGCCATCCGAGCGTACACCGCGACTCTGGACCCTCAAGGCGGGCACCCGGAGGGGCTGCCTACAGTTGCGGGTGTTGGGAGCACTTGGAGCCCCGCGGGTGACGGTGCCACGTGGGAGTCGTGGAGTCCGCATCCCGGAGAAGAGCACACCCGGTTCGGCACTAGCTGGGTGGTGACGCGACATGAACGCAGTCCATCTCCGAGGCCTTTCGTGACAACGTATGGTGCACTCGATCCGTCAGCAATGCAGCCCCGGTTGGTCGGCGCGGCCACTGGAGAGCTTCCCGTCGCAGCGACGGAGGCTAGCAGGTTGCCGGAGAGCCCAGAGTGCTCAGGGACGCATCGATCGACGACGAACTCAGGACACTGTCGTCACTTTCCAGCAGGCCAGAAACTGCGCCTGGCGAAGTCAAGCTCCTGGAGAGCGAGTTCAAGAGGGAAGTGGAGCCACTCAACCTGGTCTCTTCGAGGGTGGTACAGGACACGGACAAGAGCAAGACGATCGAGCTGAAATTCCAAGAAAAAGTGCAGGTGGTGCATTACTCTTTCCAGCTCCCATCGTTCGCGGAATTGGTGCAGGCACCACAAGAGGATTTGCATGAAGCAGAGCCCCTGGCAAGCGACGGTTCACGTTTGGGGGCAGCCAGTGTCTCTGTAAGTGAAACTCCGCATGACAAACGAGGCATTGCCCTCGCTGCCGGAATCTCCGTAGAAAAACCTGGAGTGGGTTCGTGGCAGCCTACGCATAGAGAGGTAAGTATCACTCAGTCAACACAGCACATTCCAGGCTTGACACCTAGTCATTTAGCTGAAATTCCTTCGGAATTACCTAGTGGAGCTCAAACACCCCGAGACGTGTCAGATGGCTCATCACGTCGGAAACAGCCTGTGCCTGAAGTGCAGGGAACACTTGGACAGGACGTCAAAAGCAGTGCTGTTTTCCCTAAGGCTGACACACCATGGTCTGGAACTCGGCAGCCAGGCGATGTTGGAAAAATCCCGGTTGCAGAAAGCGACCAGTTGTCACGCCAACAAGCTCCTGCGCACGATCCTCACCAGTCCTTAGGCACTAAGCCCGCTGACAGAGAAGGTAAGGTAAGTCGTAAAAAGGAACCACTGCTTTCAAGTGCTAAGGTCCCAGTCGAGGAAGAGGTTGCTATTCAGAAGGTGCAAGTGTCTGAGCGTACCGTTCATACACTTACAACAAGTGCAGCGGGTGTGAGCACTACTGTCTACACACTAGGCAGTGAGCCGTTGCCTACAATACTGGGACAACCGCAAGCCCCTCTGGTGCAGCACCCAGAACTTGACAAGGTTCCGGGTCGGAGCACACAGGCTAACGGACACCCAAAACACCTTGAGCCCCAGAAAAAAGGAACGTCCGATGTGTCGGAGAAAGGCCTTGCAGCTGGTTCTGCAAAGCCCGAGATCGACCCCATCGAGCGTCCTCAATCAGTGCCTGGTGAAAAACCCTTGCCAGCTGAGGCTCTGCAAAGAACAACCACTCTTCCTAGTCCAGATGGAAGAACAGGGGAAGTAGCAAGCCCAGAAGAAGGAAAGGCCGTGTTACCCGAAGGGGGCGAGCCCGCTGATGGCCAGCCGAAGCGACCAAAGAAGAGCTCTAAGCAGCGCAAGAAGGACCCTTCTTCGCCTCTGATTGCGCCGCAGACTCAGGAATCCAAGTCCATTACAAGTCCTCTTGACAAGCTGGGGAGGAAGGTGAAAAAGTTTGCCCTGCATTTGTTTTCTGGGGACAGCAAGCAGCTGGCTGCTGCACCTGATGAGAGCGTCAAGCAAGAACAGTCGCCTCAAGCAGACACTGCCGAAGAAAAGAAAAAAGATAAGAAGAAGAAATCTAAAAAGAAAAACAAGGCTCCTCTTCCAGTCCAGTCTGCGGATTCCGCACCGGCACCTGGGGAAAGCCTCGACCGCAGTGATGACACCACACAAACTGGTGTCATTCGTGAGTCTGAGAAGCCTGTTCCTTTTGAAAAGGATACAGTGGGTTCACCTTCCGATGTTCAGGCGAAGGCTGCGAATGTTCCGGAGGACTCGGGTAACATTCTGCATGACCAAAAGCCACCCGACAGTGTGCTCACACCTGCTGCATCTGAAAACTCAAGCACGACAGCTTGGGTAGTGCACACATCACAGGCAACCTCAATAAGCACACAGAAAGACCATTTTGGTGCACCAGAACCCTGCCCGGCTGTTGATGTTGACAAAGAGATGCCCAAACATTACGAACAGCGGCCAGTGCTACCGCACGACGACACACTTCAGACTGTGCCTTCATATGTGCCAGTCTATCCACAGCCATCTGTAACTGGGAAGGATCGAACCTTCGAAAGGATTGCACCAGAGTTACCCAACCAGTCTGTGGGAAAAGGCAAACTGGAGCAGAACTATCCAACAGAGACACCACAGATAAAGCACCCAGTTTCACACAAAGATGAAACCACACTAACCATAATGTATGGCACCCCCACTGTCACTACAACATCTAGATTAATAGGTTTTCAACATGACGGCAAAACACAACCAATAGTGGCAATAAGTACTCCACAGGAACCAAAACCGCTAAGCCCTGACGACACATCTTTCACAGATTTCAGGAATGCTGATTTGAATCTCTCAAGAGGCCATCCCTCACAACAGCCAGAGAAAAAGTCGCAGAAACCGTCTAAAACTCCAGGTGATGACAAAGCTCATGCCACCAATGTTTTCACTGAAGAAACTGTCGTCATCACCGATGGGGACAACGAACATCTTCCAGTGATCTTGATGGAAGCAAGCTGCCTCAGACCACCAAGCCGCTCAGCCAAGAACCAGCCACTGAAAACCAGCCACCTGCCACCATCCTCGGCTGGGATCAAGGCGCTGAAGAGTCAAAGCCCGAAGATGACAAGGAACACCCTGTAAAGAAAAGGAAGGGCAAGTCAAAGCGGCCCTCTGAAGCTCCTGGTGATGTCAAAGAGAAAGAAATAGTCATAACTAAGCAAACCATCATAGGTGACAAAGACTACCCGCTTTCCAGTGACCTCACAGGAGACAAAGTGACTGATGCTACCAATCCCCTGAGTCGAGAACCTACACATGGAAAGGAACCTTCCCCCGCAATCCTTGGCTGGGAACAGGGTGTCCAAGAGCCGAAGCCTGAAGATGAGAAGGAACATCCTGGAAAGAAAAAGAAGGGCAAGCCGAAGAAACCCTCTGAAGCTCTGGAGATGTCAAAGACCAAGAAACTGTCATCATCACTAGGAGACGGTTATATCAGGGAAGTGACAAGGAGTTCCCTCTCACCAGCGACCTTCCTGCAGACAAGGCCCCTGATGCCACCAAGCCCCTGCAGCCGAGAACCAACACCTGGAAGGAACCTTCCCCAACAATCATTGGCTGGGAACAGGCCGTGCAATAGCCGAAGCCTGAAGATGACAAGGAACATCCTGGGAAGAAAAAGAAGGGCAAGCCGAAGAAACCCTCTGAAGCTCCTGGAGATGTCAAAGACCAAGAAACTGTCATCATCACAGAGGAGGACGGTTATTATCAGGGAAGGTGACAGGAGTTCCCTCTCACCAGCGACCTTCCTGCAGACAAGGCCCCTGATGCACCAAGCCCTCAGCCGAGAACCAACACCTGGAAAGGAACCTTCCCCTAACAAGAAGAAGCCCCTGAAGAAGAAGACACGGAAAGGAGCATCCGAACTTCGACAAGACAGAGCAAACCAGAAGACACCGGAAACAGCCGAAGAACAGCCCTGGAAGCAAAGCCCGAAGCGAAACCGGAAAGAACACCAGAAAATCCTGGGAAGCCTAGCGAAGCAAACCGAACAGGACAAGAAATGGCAGAGAAGGCCCAAACCAACTCCTGGAAGCAAGCCACTGGCAGAACAGAAGGGAACCTGACAACATCCCACTGGGAAGGCCGAAGACCAACCGAGACCAGGAACACGGAAGAATCAAGAAGCATCAGAACGCAAGCCGACGAAAGACAATGCAGAAGCATGGACAGAAGAGCAAGAGCCTAAGCACCTCCATGCAGACAAGCCCTGAGCAAGCCTGAGCAAGCACTAGAAAAGCGACCCGAAAGGTGAACAGGCAGGCGAACTAAGACGAGACACAGCTGGAAACAAAGAATGGGAGAACGAAAAACCACCGAGAGAACCGAGATCCGACAGAAGACAACTCCGAAGCGGACCAGCTCGAGGAGGACAAGACCAGACTCACCAACATCCTGGAAAGGCTCCACCAACCAAGCAACTGGAGAGCAAGGAACGCTGGAACAAGCAACCTGAATAACTGGAAGATCGGGAAAAAGACCGACTGGGGAAAGACCTGAGTCCGACACAAAAGACCAAACTCACTGAGGCGAACACCAGGCAAAGATGCAAGAAATGCACGAACTGAGTGCGAGAGACAGTCGAATGACACAAGACTTCATGCGAAACTGGAAGCCATCTGAAACCTAGCCAGAAAGCCTTGAAGACCATCAAAAACAGCAGGAGCGTCTTACAGATCCTAACGAACTAAGTGGAACAAGATGAACACTCGATCAAATCCTTAAAGGAATCTGCAAGATGAATCTGCAGATCTAGGAATGACACTAGAATCCTGCAGAGATGAGTTCAAAAAGGCATAAGACCGTAGCTGACAACTACCTACGGAAACTTCATAATCACAGAGAGAGACGGTTATTATCAGGGAAGGTGACAAGGGAGTCCCTCTCACAGCGACCTTCCTGCAGACAAGGCCCCTCTGATGCCACCAAGCCCCTCAGCCGAGAACCCACACCTGGAAAGGAACCTTCTCCCAACAATCATTGGCTGGGAAAGGCGTGCAAGAGCCGAAGCTGAAGATGACAAGGAACATCCTGGAAGAAAAAGAAGGGCAAGCCGAAGAAACCCTCTGAAGCTCCTGGAGATGTCAAAGACCAAGAAACTGTCATCATCACAGAGGAGACGGTTTTATCAGGAAGGTGACAAGGAGTTCCCTCTCACCGGCGACCTTCCTGCAGACAAGGCCCCTGATGCCACCAAGCCCCTCAGCCGAGAACCAACACCTGGAAAGGAACCTTCCCCAACAATCATTGGCTGGGAACAGGCCGTGCAAGAGCCGAAGCCTGAAGATGACAAGGAACATCCTGGGAAGAAAAAGAAGGGCAAGCCGAAGAAACCCTCTGAAGCTCCTGGAGATGTCAAAGACCAAGAAACTGTCATCATCACAGAGGAGACGGTATTATCAGGGAAGGTGACAAGGAGTTCCCTCTCACCAGCGACCTTCCTGCAGACAAGGCCCCTGATGCCACCAAGCCCCTCAGCCGAGAACCAACACCTGGAAAGGAACCTTCCCCAACAATCATTGGCTGGGAACAGGCCGTGCAAGAGCCGAAGCCTGAAGATGACAAGGAACATCCTGGGAAGAAAAAGAAGGGCAAGCCGAAGAAACCCTCTGAAGCTCCTGGAGATGTCAAAGACCAAGAAACTGTCATCATCACAGAGGAGACGGTTATTATCAGGGAAGGTGACAAGGAGTTCCCTCTCACCAGGCGACCTTCCTGCAGACAAGGCCCCTGATGCCACCAAGCCCCTCAGCCGAGAACCAACACCTGGAAAGGAACCTTCCCCAACAATCATTGGCTGGGAACAGGCCGTGCAAGAGCCGAAGCCTGAAGATGACAAGGAACATCCTGGGAAGAAAAAGAAGGGCAAGCCGAAGAAACCCTCTGAAGCTCCTGGAGATGTCAAAGACCAAGAAACTGTCATCATCACAGAGGAGACGGTTATTATCAGGGAAGGTGACAAGGAGTTCCCTCTCACCAGCGACCTTCCTGCAGACAAGGCCCCTGATGCCACCAAGCCCCTCAGCCGAGAACCAACACCTGGAAAGGAACCTTCCCAACAATCATTGGCTGGGAACAGGCCGTGCAAGAGCCGAAGCCTGAAGATGACAAGGAACATCCTGGGAAGAAAAAGAAGGGCAAGCCGAAGAAACCCTCTGAAGCTCCTGGAGATGTCAAAGACCAAGAAACTGTCATCATCACAGAGGAGACGGTTATTATCAGGGAAGGTGACAAGGAGTTCCCTCTCACCAGCGACCTTCCTGCAGACAAGGCCCCTGATGCCACCAAGCCCCTCAGCCGAGAACCAACACCTGGAAAGGAACCTTCCCCAACAATCATTGGCTGGGAACAGGCCGTGCAAGAGCCGAAGCCTGAAGATGACAAGGAACATCCTGGGAAGAAAAAGAAGGGCAAGCCGAAGAAACCCTCTGAAGCTCCTGGAGATGTCAAAGACCAAGAAACTGTCATCATCACAGAGGAGACGGTTATTATCAGGGAAGGTGACAAGGAGTTCCCTCTCACCAGCGACCTTCCTGCAGACAAGGCCCCTGATGCCACCAAGCCCCTCAGCCGAGAACCAACACCTGGAAAGGAACCTTCCCCAACAATCATTGGCTGGGAACAGGCCGTGCAAGAGCCGAAGCCTGAAGATGACAAGGAACATCCTGGGAAGAAAAAGAAGGGCAAGCCGAAGAAACCCTCTGAAGCTCCTGGAGATGTCAAAGACCAAGAAACTGTCATCATCACAGAGGAGACGGTTATTATCAGGGAAGGTGACAAGGAGTTCCCTCTCACCAGCGACCTTCCTGCAGACAAGGCCCCTGATGCCACCAAGCCCCTCAGCCGAGAACCAACACCTGGAAAGGAACCTTCCCCAACAATCATTGGCTGGGAACAGGCCGTGCAAGAGCCGAAGCCTGAAGATGACAAGGAACATCCTGGGAAGAAAAAGAAGGGCAAGCCGAAGAAACCCTCTGAAGCTCCTGGAGATGTCAAAGACCAAGAAACTGTCATCATCACAGAGGAGACGGTTATTATCAGGGAAGGTGACAAGGAGTTCCCTCTCACCAGCGACCTTCCTGCAGACAAGGCCCCTGATGCCACCAAGCCCCTCAGCCGAGAACCAACACCTGGAAAGGAACCTTCCCCAACAATCATTGGCTGGGAACAGGCCGTGCAAGAGCCGAAGCCTGAAGATGACAAGGAACATCCTGGGAAGAAAAAGAAGGGCAAGCCGAAGAAACCCTCTGAAGCTCCTGGAGATGTCAAAGACCAAGAAACTGTCATCATCACAGAGGAGACGGTTATTATCAGGGAAGGTGACAAGGAGTTCCCTCTCACCAGCGACCTTCCTGCAGACAAGGCCCCTGATGCCACCAAGCCCCTCAGCCGAGAACCAACACCTGGAAAGGAACCTTCCCAACAATCATTGGCTGGGAACAGGCCGTGCAAGAGCCGAAGCCTGAAGATGACAAGGAACATCCTGGGAAGAAAAAGAAGGGCAAGCCGAAGAAACCCTCTGAAGCTCCTGGAGATGTCAAAGACCAAGAAACTGTCATCATCACAGAGGAGACGGTTATTATCAGGGAAGGTGACAAGGAGTTCCCTCTCACCAGCGACCTTCCTGCAGACAAGGCCCCTGATGCCACCAAGCCCCTCAGCCGAGAACCAACACCTGGAAAGGAACCTTCCCCAACAATCATTGGCTGGGAACAGGCCGTGCAAGAGCCGAAGCCTGAAGATGACAAGGAACATCCTGGGAAGAAAAAGAAGGGCAAGCCGAAGAAACCCTCTGAAGCTCCTGGAGATGTCAAAGACCAAGAAACTGTCATCATCACAGAGGAGACGGTTATTATCAGGGAAGGTGACAAGGAGTTCCCTCTCACCAGCGACCTTCCTGCAGACAAGGCCCCTGATGCCACCAAGCCCCTCAGCCGAGAACCAACACCTGGAAAGGAACCTTCCCCAACAATCATTGGCTGGGAACAGGCCGTGCAAGAGCCGAAGCCTGAAGATGACAAGGAACATCCTGGGAAGAAAAAGAAGGGCAAGCCGAAGAAACCCTCTGAAGCTCCTGGAGATGTCAAAGACCAAGAAACTGTCATCATCACAGAGGAGACGGTTATTATCAGGGAAGGTGACAAGGAGTTCCCTCTCACCAGCGACCTTCCTGCAGACAAGGCCCCTGATGCCACCAAGCCCCTCAGCCGAGAACCAACACCTGGAAAGGAACCTTCCCCAACAATCATTGGCTGGGAACAGGCCGTGCAAGAGCCGAAGCCTGAAGATGACAAGGAACATCCTGGGAAGAAAAAGAAGGGCAAGCCGAAGAAACCCTCTGAAGCTCCTGGAGATGTCAAAGACCAAGAAACTGTCATCATCACAGAGGAGACGGTTATTATCAGGGAAGGTGACAAGGAGTTCCCTCTCACCAGCGACCTTCCTGCAGACAAGGCCCCTGATGCCACCAAGCCCCTCAGCCGAGAACCAACACCTGGAAAGGAACCTTCCCCAACAATCATTGGCTGGGAACAGGCCGTGCAAGAGCCGAAGCCTGAAGATGACAAGGAACATCCTGGGAAGAAAAAGAAGGGCAAGCCGAAGAAACCCTCTGAAGCTCCTGGAGATGTCAAAGACCAAGAAACTGTCATCATCACAGAGGAGACGGTTATTATCAGGGAAGGTGACAAGGAGTTCCCTCTCACCAGCGACCTTCCTGCAGACAAGGCCCCTGATGCCACCAAGCCCCTCAGCCGAGAACCAACACCTGGAAAGGAACCTTCCCCAACAATCATTGGCTGGGAACAGGCCGTGCAAGAGCCGAAGCCTGAAGATGACAAGGAACATCCTGGGAAGAAAAAGAAGGGCAAGCCGAAGAAACCCTCTGAAGCTCCTGGAGATGTCAAAGACCAAGAAACTGTCATCATCACAGAGGAGACGGTTATTATCAGGGAAGGTGACAAGGAGTTCCCTCTCACCAGCGACCTTCCTGCAGACAAGGCCCCTGATGCCACCAAGCCCCTCAGCCGAGAACCAACACCTGGAAAGGAACCTTCCCCAACAATCATTGGCTGGGAACAGGCCGTGCAAGAGCCGAAGCCTGAAGATGACAAGGAACATCCTGGGAAGAAAAAGAAGGGCAAGCCGAAGAAACCCTCTGAAGCTCCTGGAGATGTCAAAGACCAAGAAACTGTCATCATCACAGAGGAGACGGTTATTATCAGGGAAGGTGACAAGGAGTTCCCTCTCACCAGCGACCTTCCTGCAGACAAGGCCCCTGATGCCACCAAGCCCCTCAGCCGAGAACCAACACCTGGAAAGGAACCTTCCCCAACAATCATTGGCTGGGAACAGGCCGTGCAAGAGCCGAAGCCTGAAGATGACAAGGAACATCCTGGGAAGAAAAAGAAGGGCAAGCCGAAGAAACCCTCTGAAGCTCCTGGAGATGTCAAAGACCAAGAAACTGTCATCATCACAGAGGAGACGGTTATTATCAGGGAAGGTGACAAGGAGTTCCCTCTCACCAGCGACCTTCCTGCAGACAAGGCCCCTGATGCCACCAAGCCCCTCAGCCGAGAACCAACACCTGGAAAGGAACCTTCCCCAACAATCATTGGCTGGGAACAGGCCGTGCAAGAGCCGAAGCCTGAAGATGACAAGGAACATCCTGGGAAGAAAAAGAAGGGCAAGCCGAAGAAACCCTCTGAAGCTCCTGGAGATGTCAAAGACCAAGAAACTGTCATCATCACAGAGGAGACGGTTATTATCAGGGAAGGTGACAAGGAGTTCCCTCTCACCAGCGACCTTCCTGCAGACAAGGCCCCTGATGCCACCAAGCCCCTCAGCCGAGAACCAACACCTGGAAAGGAACCTTCCCCAACAATCATTGGCTGGGAACAGGCCGTGCAAGAGCCGAAGCCTGAAGATGACAAGGAACATCCTGGGAAGAAAAAGAAGGGCAAGCCGAAGAAACCCTCTGAAGCTCCTGGAGATGTCAAAGACCAAGAAACTGTCATCATCACAGAGGAGACGGTTATTATCAGGGAAGGTGACAAGGAGTTCCCTCTCACCAGCGACCTTCCTGCAGACAAGGCCCCTGATGCCACCAAGCCCCTCAGCCGAGAACCAACACCTGGAAAGGAACCTTCCCCAACAATCATTGGCTGGGAACAGGCCGTGCAAGAGCCGAAGCCTGAAGATGACAAGGAACATCCTGGGAAGAAAAAGAAGGGCAAGCCGAAGAAACCCTCTGAAGCTCCTGGAGATGTCAAAGACCAAGAAACTGTCATCATCACAGAGGAGACGGTTATTATCAGGGAAGGTGACAAGGAGTTCCCTCTCACCAGCGACCTTCCTGCAGACAAGGCCCCTGATGCCACCAAGCCCCTCAGCCGAGAACCAACACCTGGAAAGGAACCTTCCCCAACAATCATTGGCTGGGAACAGGCCGTGCAAGAGCCGAAGCCTGAAGATGACAAGGAACATCCTGGGAAGAAAAAGAAGGGCAAGCCGAAGAAACCCTCTGAAGCTCCTGGAGATGTCAAAGACCAAGAAACTGTCATCATCACAGAGGAGACGGTTATTATCAGGGAAGGTGACAAGGAGTTCCCTCTCACCAGCGACCTTCCTGCAGACAAGGCCCCTGATGCCACCAAGCCCCTCAGCCGAGAACCAACACCTGGAAAGGAACCTTCCCCAACAATCATTGGCTGGGAACAGAGTGTGCAAGAGCCGAAGCCTGAAGATGACAAGGAACATCCTGGGAAGAAAAAGAAGGGCAAGCCGAAGAAACCCTCTGAAGCTCCTGGAGATGTCAAAGACCAAGAAACTGTCATCATCACAGAGGAGACGGTTATTATCAGGGAAGGTGACAAGGAGTTCCCTCTCACCAGCGACCTTCCTGCAGACAAGGCCCCTGATGCCACCAAGCCCCTCAGCCGAGAACCAACACCTGGAAAGGAACCTTCCCCAACAATCATTGGCTGGGAACAGGCCGTGCAAGAGCCGAAGCCTGAAGATGACAAGGAACATCCTGGGAAGAAAAAGAAGGGCAAGCCGAAGAAACCCTCTGAAGCTCCTGGAGATGTCAAAGACCAAGAAACTGTCATCATCACAGAGGAGACGGTTATTATCAGGGAAGGTGACAAGGAGTTCCCTCTCACCAGCGACCTTCCTGCAGACAAGGCCCCTGATGCCACCAAGCCCCTCAGCCGAGAACCAACACCTGGAAAGGAACCTTCCCCAACAATCATTGGCTGGGAACAGGCCGTGCAAGAGCCGAAGCCTGAAGATGACAAGGAACATCCTGGGAAGAAAAAGAAGGGCAAGCCGAAGAAACCCTCTGAAGCTCCTGGAGATGTCAAAGACCAAGAAACTGTCATCATCACAGAGGAGACGGTTATTATCAGGGAAGGTGACAAGGAGTTCCCTCTCACCAGCGACCTTCCTGCAGACAAGGCCCCTGATGCCACCAAGCCCCTCAGCCGAGAACCAACACCTGGAAAGGAACCTTCCCCAACAATCATTGGCTGGGAACAGGCCGTGCAAGAGCCGAAGCCTGAAGATGACAAGGAACATCCTGGGAAGAAAAAGAAGGGCAAGCCGAAGAAACCCTCTGAAGCTCCTGGAGATGTCAAAGACCAAGAAACTGTCATCATCACAGAGGAGACGGTTATTATCAGGGAAGGTGACAAGGAGTTCCCTCTCACCAGCGACCTTCCTGCAGACAAGGCCCCTGATGCCACCAAGCCCCTCAGCCGAGAACCAACACCTGGAAAGGAACCTTCCCCAACAATCATTGGCTGGGAACAGGCCGTGCAAGAGCCGAAGCCTGAAGATGACAAGGAACATCCTGGGAAGAAAAAGAAGGGCAAACCGAAGAAACCCTCTGAAGCTCCTGGAGATGTCAAAGACCAAGAAACTGTCATCATCACAGAGGAGACGGTTATTATCAGGGAAGGTGACAAGGAGTTCCCTCTCACCGGCGACCTTCCTGCAGACAAGGCCCCTGATGCCACCAAGCCCCTCAGCCGAGAACCAACACCTGGAAAGGAACCTTCCCCAACAATCATTGGCTGGGAACAGGCCGTGCAAGAGCCGAAGCCTGAAGATGACAAGGAACATCCTGGGAAGAAAAAGAAGGGCAAGCCGAAGAAACCCTCTGAAGCTCCTGGAGATGTCAAAGACCAAGAAACTGTCATCATCACAGAGGAGACGGTTATTATCAGGGAAGGTGACAAGGAGTTCCCTCTCACCGGCGACCTTCCTGCAGACAAGGCCCCTGATGCCACCAAGCCCCTCAGCCGAGAACCAACACCTGGAAAGGAACCTTCCCCAACAATCATTGGCTGGGAACAGGCCGTGCAAGAGCCGAAGCCTGAAGATGACAAGGAACATCCTGGGAAGAAAAAGAAGGGCAAGCCGAAGAAACCCTCTGAAGCTCCTGGAGATGTCAAAGACCAAGAAACTGTCATCATCACAGAGACGGTTATCATCAGGGAAGGTGACAAGGAGTTCCCTCTCACCAGCGACCTTCCTGCAGACAAGGCCCCTGATGCCACCAAGCCCCTCAGCCGAGAACCAACACCTGGAAAGGAACCTTCCCCAACAATCATTGGCTGGGAACAGGCCGTGCAAGAGCCGAAGCCTGAAGATGACAAGGAACATCCTGGGAAGAAAAAGAAGGGCAAGCCGAAGAAACCCTCTGAAGCTCCTGGAGATGTCAAGACCAAGAAACTGTCATCATCACAGAGGAGACGGTTATTATCAGGGAAGGTGACAAGGAGTTCCCTCTCACCAGCGACCTTCCTGCAGACAAGGCCCCTGATGCCACCAAGCCCCTCAGCCGAGAACCAACACCTGGAAAGGAACCTTCCCCAACAATCATTGGCTGGGAACAGGCCGTGCAAGAGCCGAAGCCTGAAGATGACAAGGAACATCCTGGGAAGAAAAAGAAGGGCAAACCGAAGAAACCCTCTGAAGCTCCTGGAGATGTCAAAGACCAAGAAACTGTCATCATCACAGAGGAGACGGTTATTATCAGGGAAGGTGACAAGGAGTTCCCTCTCACCAGCGACCTTCCTGCAGACAAAGGCCCCTGATGCCACCAAGCCCCTGAGCCGAGAACCAACACCTGGAAAGGAACCTTCCCCAACAATCATTGGCTGGGAACAGGCCGTGCAAGAGCCGAAGCCTGAAGATGACAAGGAACATCCTGGGAAGAAAAAGAAGGGCAAACCGAAGAAACCCTCTGAAGCTCCTGGAGATGTCAAAGACCAAGAAACTGTCATCATCACAGAGGAGACGGTTATTATCAGGGAAGGTGACAAGGAGTTCCCTCTCACCAGCGACCTTCCTGCAGACAAAACCCCTGATGCCACCAAGCCCCTCAGCCGAGAACAACACCTGGAAAGGAACCTTCCCCAACAATCATTGGCTGGGAACAGGCCGTGCAAGAGCCGAAGCCTGAAGATGACAAGGAACATCCTGGGAAGAAAAAGAAGGGCAAGCCGAAGAAACCCTCTGAAGCTCCTGGAGATGTCAAGGACCAAGAAACTGTCATCATCACAGAGGAGACGGTTATATCAAGGAAGGTGACAAGGAGTTCCCTCTCACCAGCGACCTTCCTGCAGACAAGGCCCCTGATGCCACCAAGCCCCTCAGCCGAGAACCAACACCTGGAAAGGAACCTTCCCCAACAATCATTGGCTGGGAACAGGCCGTGCAAGAGCCGAAGCCTGAAGATGACAAGGAACATCCTGGGAAGAAAAAGAAGGGCAAAGCCGAAGAAACCCTCCTGAAGCTCCTGGAGATGTCAAAGACCAAGAAACTGTCATCATCACTGAGGAGACAGGTTATCATCAGGGAAGGTGACAAGGAGTTCCCTCTCACTAGCGACCTTCCTGCAGACAAAGCCCCTGATGCCACCAAGCCCCTCAGCCGAGAACCAACACCTGGAAAGGAACCTTCCCCAACAATCATTGGCTGGGAACAGGGTGTGCAAGAGCCGAAGCCTGAAGATGACAAGGAACATCCTGGGAAGAAAAAGAAGGGCAAGCCGAAGAAACCCTCTGAAGCTCCTGGAGATGTCAAAGACCAAGAAACTGTCATCATCACAGAGGAGACGGTTATTATCAGGGAAGGTGACAAGGAGTTCCCTCTCACCAGCGACCTTCCTGCAGACAAGGCCCCTGATGCCACCAAGCCCCTGAGCCGAGAACCAACACCTGGAAAGGAACCTTCCCCAACAATCATTGGCTGGGAACAGGCCGTGCAAGAGCCAAAGCCTGAAGATGACAAGGAACATCCTGGGAAGAAAAAGAAGGGCAAGCCGAAGAAACCCTCTGAAGCTCCTGGAGACGTCAAAGACCAAGAAACTGTCATCATCACATGAGGAGACGGTATTATCAGGGAAGGTGACAAGGAGTTCCCTCTCACCAGCGACCTTCCTGCAGACAAAGCCCCTGATGCCACCAAGCCCCTGAGCCGAGAACCAACACCTGGAAAGGAACCTTCCCCAACAATCATTGGCTGGGAACAGGCCGTGCAAGAGCCGAAGCCTGAAGATGACAAGGAACATCCTGGGAAGAAAAAGAAGGGCAAGCCGAAGAAACCCTCTGAAGCTCCTGGAGATGTCAAAGACCAAGAAACTGTCATCATCACAGAGGAGACGGTTATATCAGGGAAGGTGACAAGGAGTTCCCTCTCACCTAGCGACCTTCCTGCAGACAAGGCCCCTGATGCCACCAAGCCCCTGAGCCGAGAACCTACACCTGGAAAGGAACCTTCCCCAACAATCATTGGCTGGGAACAGGCCGTGCAAGAGCCGAAGCCTGAAGATGACAAGGAACATCCTGGGAAGAAAAAGAAGGGCAAGCCGAAGAAACCCTCTGAAGCTCCTGGAGATGTCAAAGACCAAGAAACTGTCATCATCACAGAGGAGACGGTTATCTATCAGGGAAGGTGACAAGGAGTTCCCTCTCACCAGCGACCTTCCTGCAGACAAGGCCCCTGATGCCACCAAGCCCCTGAGCCGAGAACCAACACCTGGAAAGGAACCTTCCCCAACAATCATTGGCTGGGAACAGGCCGTGCAAGAGCCGAAAGCCTGAAGATGACAAGGAACATCCTGGGAAGAAAAAGAAGGGCAAGCCGAAGAAACCCTCTGAAGCTCCTGGAGATGTCAAAGACCAAGAAACTGTCATCATCACTGAGACGGTCATCGATCAGGGAAGGTGACAAGGAGTTCCCTCTCACCAGCGACCTTCCTGCAGACAAGGCCCCTGATGCCACCAAGCCCCTCAGCCGAGAACCAACACCTGGAAAGGAACCTTCCCCAACAATCATTGGCTGGGAACAGGCCGTGCAAGAGCCGAAGCCTGAAGATGACAAGGAACATCCTGGGAAGAAAAAGAAGGGCAAGCCGAAGAAACCCTCTGAAGCTCCTGGAGATGTCAAAGACCAAGAAACTGTCATCATCACTGAGACGGTTATCATCAGGGAAGGCGACAAGGAGTTCCCTCTCACCAGCGACCTTCCTGCAGACAAGGCCCCTGATGCCACCAAGCCCCTCAGCCGAGAACCAACACCTGGAAAGGAACCTTCCCCAACAATCATTGGCTGGGAACAGGCCGTGCAAGAGCCGAAGCCTGAAGATGACAAGGAACATCCTGGGAAGAAAAAGAAGGGCAAGCCGAAGAAACCCTCTGAAGCTCCTGGAGATGTCAAAGACCAAGAAACTGTCATCATCACAGAGGAGACGGTTATTATCAGGGAAGGTGACAAGGAGTTCCCTCTCACCAGCGACCTTCCTGCAGACAAGGCCCCTGATGCCACCAAGCCCCTCAGCCGAGAACCAACACCTGGAAAGGAACCTTCCCCAACAATCATTGGCTGGGAACAGGCCGTGCAAGAGCCGAAGCCTGAAGATGACAAGGAACATCCTGGGAAGAAAAAGAAGGGCAAACCGAAGAAAACCCTCTGAAGCACCTGGAGATGTCAAAGACCAAGAAACTGTCATCATCACAGAGGAGACGGTTATATCAGGGAAGGTGACAAGGAGATCCCTCTCACCAGCGACCTTCCTGCAGACAAGGCCCCTGATGCCACCAAGCCCCTCAGCCGAGAACCAACACCTGGAAAGGAACCTTCCCCAACAATCATTGGCTGGGAACAGGCCGTGCAAGAGCCGAAGCCTGAAGATGACAAGGAACATCCTGGGAAGAAAAAGAAGGGCAAGCCGAAGAAACCCTCTGAAGCTACCTGGAGATGTCAAAGACCAAGAAACTGTCATCATCACTGAGGAGACAGTTATCATCAGGGAAGGTGACAAGGAGTTCCCTCTCACCAGCGACCTTCCTGCAGACAAGGCCCCTGATGCCACCAAGCCCCTGAGCCGAGAACCAACACCTGGAAAGGAACCTTCCCCAACAATCATTGGCTGGGAACAGGCCGTGCAAGAGCCGAAGCCTGAAGATGACAAGGAACATCCTGGGAAGAAAAAGAAGGGCAAACCTAAGAAACCCTCCGAAGCACCTGGAGATGTCAAAGACCAAGAAACTGTCATCATCACTGAGGAGACAGTTATCATCAGGGAAGGTGACAAGGAGTTCCCTCTCACCAGCGACCTTCCTGCAGACAAGGCCCCTGATGCCACCAAGCCCCTGAGCCGAGAACCAACACCTGGAAAGGAACCTTCCCCAACAATCATTGGCTGGGAACAGGCCGTGCAAGAGCCGAAGCCTGAAGATGACAAGGAACATCCTGGGAAGAAAAAGAAGGGCAAACCGAAGAAACCCTCTGAAGCTCCTGGAGATGTCAAAGACCAAGAAACTGTCATCATCACAGAGACGGTCATCATCAAGGAAGGCGACAAGGAGATCCCTCTCACCAGCGACCTTCCTGCAGACAAAGCCCCTGATGCCACCAAGCCCCTCAGCCGAGAACCAACACCTGGAAAGGAACCTTCCCCAACAATCATTGGCTGGGAACAGGCCGTGCAAGAGCCGAAGCCTGAAGATGACAAGGAACATCCTGGGAAGAAAAAGAAGGGCAAACCGAAGAAACCCTCCGAAGCTCCTGGGGATGTCAAAGACCAAGAAACTGTCATCATCACTGAAACGGTCATCATCAAGGAAGGTGACAAGGAGTTCTCTCTCAGCAGCGACCTTCCTGCAGACAAGGCCCCTGATGCCACCAAGCCCCTCAGCCGAGAAGCAACACCTGGAAAGGAACTTCCCAACAATCATTGGCTGGGAACAGGCCGTGCAAGAGCCGAAGCCTGAAGATGACAAGGAACATCCTGGGAAGAAAAAGAAGGGCAACCGAAGAAACCCTCCGAAGCACCTGGAGATGTCAAAGACCAAGAAACTGTCATCATCACTGAGGAGACAGTTATCATCAGGGAAGGTGACAAGGAGTTCCCTCTCACCGAGCGACCTTCCTGCAGACAAGGCCCCTGATGCCACCAAGCCCCTCAGCCGAGAAGCAACACCTGGAAAGGAACCTTCCCCAACAATCATTGGCTGGGAACAGGCCGTGCAAGAGCCGAAGCCTGAAGATGACAAGGAACATCCTGGGAAGAAAAAGAAGGGCAAACCGAAGAAAACCCTCCGAAGCACCTGGAGATGTCAAAGACCAAGAAACTGTCATCATCACTGAGGAGACAGTTATCATCAGGGAAGGTGACAAGGAGTTCCCTCTCACCAGCGACCTTCCTGCAGACAAGGCCCCTGATGCCACCAAGCCCCTGAGCCGAGAAGCAACACCTGGAAAGGAACCTTCCCCAACAATCATTGGCTGGGAACAGGCTGTGCAAGAGCCGAAGCCTGAAGATGACAAGGAACATCCTGGGAAGAAAAAGAAGGGCAAACCGAAGAAACCCTCCGAAGCACCTGGAGATGTCAAAGACCAAGAAACTGTCATCATCACTGAGGAGACAGTTATCATCAGGGAAGGTGACAAGGAGATCCCTCTCACCAGCGACCTTCCTGCAGACAAGGCCCCTGATGCCACCAAGCCCCTGAGCCGAGAAGCAACACCTGGAAAGGAACCTTCCCCAACAATCATTGGCTGGGAACAGGCTGTGCAAGAGCCGAAGCCTGAAGATGACAAGGAACATCCTGGGAAGAAAAAGAAGGGCAAACCGAAGAAACCCTCCGAAGCACCTGGAGATGTCAAAGACCAAGAAACTGTCATCATCACTGAGGAGACAGTTATCATCAGGGAAGGTGACAAGGAGTTCCCTCTCACCAGCGACCTTCCTGCAGACAAGGCCCCTGATGCCACCAAGCCCCTAGCCGAGAACAACACCTGGAAAGGAACCTTCCCCAACAATCATTGGCTGGGAACAGGCGTGCAAGAGCCGAAGCCTGAAGATGACAAGGAACATCCTGGGAAGAAAAAGAAGGGCAAACCGAAAGAAACCCTCTGAAGCACCTGGAGATGTCAAAGACCAAGAAACTGTCATCATCACTGAGGAGACAGTTATCATCAGGGAAGGTGACAAGGAGTTCCCTCTCACCTTCGACCTTCCTGCAGACAAGGCCCCTGATGCCACCAAGCCCCTGAGCCGAGAAGCAACACCTAGCAAGGAACCTTCCCCAACAATCATTGGCTGGGAACAGGCTGTGCAAGAGCCGAAGCCTGAAGATGACAAGGAACATCCTGGGAAGAAAAAGAAGGGCAAACCGAAGAAACCCTCCGAAGCCCTGGAGATGTCAAAGACCAAGAAACTGTCATCATCACTGAGGAGACAGTTATCATCAGGGAAGGTGACAAGGAGTTCCCTCTCCCCAGCGACCTTCCTGCAGACAAGGCCCCTGACGCCACCAAGCCCCTCAGCCGCGAAGCAACACCTGGAAAGGAACCTTCCCCAACAATCATTGGCTGGGAACAGGCTGTGCAAGAGCCGAAGCCTGAAGATGACAAGGAACATCCTGGGAAGAAAAAGAAGGGCAAACCGAAGAAACCCTCTGAAGCACCTGGAGATGTCAAAGACCAAGAAACTGTCATCATCACTGAGGAGAGTTATCATCAGGGAAGGTGACAAGGAGATTCCCTCTCACCAGCGACCTTCCTGCAGACAAGGCCCCTGACGCCACCAAGCCCCTCAGCCAAGAAGCAACACCTGGAAAGGAACCTTCCCCAACAATCATTGGCTGGGAACAGGCTGTGCAAGAGCCGAAGCCTGAAGATGACAAGGAACATCCTGGGAAGAAAAAGAAGGGCAAACCGAAGAAACCCTCTGAAGCACCTGGAGATGTCAAAGACCAAGAAACTGTCATCATCACTGAGGAGACAGTTATCATCAGGGAAGGCTGACAAGGAGTTCCCTCTCCCCAGCGACCTTCCTGCAGACAAGGCCCCTGACTGCCACCAAGCCCCTCAGCCGCGAAGCAACACCTGGAAAGGAACCTTCCCCAACAATCATTGGCTGGGAACAGGCCTGTGCAAGAGCCGAAGCCTGAAGATGACAAGGAACATCCTGGGAAGAAAAAGAAGGGCAAACCGAAGAAACCCTCCGAAGCACCTGGAGATGTCAAAGACCAAGAAACTGTCATCATCACTGAGGAGACAGTTATCATCAGGGAAGGCGACAAGGAGTTCCCTCTCCCAGCGACCTTCCTGCAGACAAGGCCCCTGATGCCACCAAGCCCCTCAGCCGAGAAGCAACACCTGGAAAGGAACCTTCCCCAACAATCATTGGCTGGGAACAGGCTGTGCAAGAGCCGAAGCCTGAAGATGACAAGGAACATCCTGGGAAGAAAAAGAAGGGCAAACCGAAGAAACCCTCCGAAGCACCTGGAGATGTAAAAGACCAAGAAACTGTCATCATCACTGAGGAGAGAGTTATCATCAGGGAAGGTGACAAGGAGTTCCCTCTCACCGGCGACCTTCCTGCAGACAAGGCCCCTGATACCACCAAGCCCCCGAGCCGAGAAGCAACACCTGGAAAGGAACCTTCCCCAACCATCATTGGCTGGGAACAGGCCGTGCAAGAGCCGAAGCCTGAGGATAAGAAGGACCATCGAGGGAACAAAAAGAAGGGCAAAAAGCAAAAACCATCTGAAACTCCTGGTGACATCACAGATCAACAAATTGTCAACACAGAAAAAGCTGTCGGTGTTACGGATGGGGGAGACAAGCTGCCACAATCTACGGAATGTCTTATTAAAGATGTGGTGGAGACAGAAACTCCCTTTTCCCAAAAATCCACTCCAGAGAAGGAGCAATCGCCCTCATTATTTGGCTGGGTGAAATCTGTCTTATTTCCACAACATGATGGTGCTCTCAAAGAAATTGAGGATTTGGAAAAAAGCAAGCTGTCGTTAGGTACGAGTAAGTTCAAAGATAATGAAAATGACATTTCCTCTGAAAAGACTGTCATCGTTGCGAAGGATGACCAAGGTATTCCGGTCTTATCTCCTGACCAAGAATCCATGCCTGGAAAGGAGCCTTCACAAACCCCCTCAGGCTCAGAGCAAGGTGTGGTAAAGTTGAAGCCTGAAGATGGCAAGGAACATTCTATGAAGGAAACGCTGGAAAAACCAACTATGGGTGGCATCAACGATGAAACGACGGTTGTCGTCGCTTGGGAGACCATCACCAGCGAGGATGGCAAAGAACACTCCATCCCCAGTATCCTTGCAGGAGACAGAGCACCTGATGCTACTAAGCCGTATATGCGAGAATCTACACCTGGAAGGCAGCCATCTCGACTCATATTTGGCTTGGAGCAAGGAGTGGTAGAACCAAAGCCTGAGGATGACAAGGAACACCCAGGAAAGAAAAAGAAGCATGAACCTGTGCCCTCTGATACTGCTGTTGACATCAAAGATCATGGAACAGTCATTGTCACTGAGGATACTGTTATCATCCGGGAGCATAAAACAGATATGCCACTCCAGAGTGACCCTGTACAAGACGGGGCACCTGACTCCACCAGGCTTCGTAGGCAAAGATCCACGCCTGGGGACCAACCATCTCGAATCATCTTTAGTAAGGAGCTTGAGGCAGTAAAAGCTAAGCCTGATGATGGCAACGAATACCCAGGACAGAAAAAGAAGGGCAAACCAAGGAAACACACTGAGACTGCTAGTGACATCAAAGACCAAGAAACCGTCCTTATCACTGAGGAGACTGTCATAATTACGGAAGGTGAAAAGCCAACTGATGCCACCAAGGAATACCCAGGGAAGAAAAAGAAGGGAAAACCACAGAAGCCTTCTGAAACACCCAGTGACATCAAAGATCACAAAACTGTCGTCATTACTGAGGAGACCATCATCATCAGGGAAGGCGACAGGGAACTCCCAGCCCCCAGCGACCTTACTGGAGACAAGAAACCGGACACTGCCAAGCCTCTGAGCCGAGAACCGACACCTGGAAAGGAGCCATCTCCAACAATATTTGGACTGGAGCAAGGTGTGGCAGAGCCAAAACCTGAAGAGGACAAGGAACACCCAGGGAAGAAAAAGAAGGGCAAACCACAGAAGCCCTCTGAAACACCCACTGGCGTCAAAGATCATGAAACTGTCGTCATTACTGAGATCATCGTCAGGGAAGGCGACAAAGAGCTCCCAGTCCCCAGCGACCTTACTGGAGACAAGAAACCGGACACTGCAGAAGCCTCTGAGCCGAGAACCGACACCTGGAAAGGAGCCATCTCCAACCATCTTTGGACTGGAGCAAGGTGTGGCAGAGCCGAAACCTGAAGAGGACAAGGAACACCCAGGGAAGAAAAAGAAGGGCAAACCACAGAAGCCCCTCTGAAACACCCACTGGTCGTCAAAGATCATGAAACTGTCGTCATTACTGAGGAGACCATCATCGTCAGGGAAGGCGACAAAGAGCTCCCAGTCCCCAGCGAACCTTACTGGAGACAAGAACCGGACACTGCCAAGCCTCTGAGCGAGAACCGACACCTGGAAAGGAGCCATCTCCAACAATATTTGGACTGGAGCAAGGTGTGGCAGAGCCGAAACCTGAAGATGACAAGGAACACCCAGGGAAGAAAAGAAGGGCAAACCACAGAAGCCCTCTGAACACCCAGTGGCGTCAAAGATCATGAAACTGTCGTCATTACTGAGGAGACCATCATCGTCAGGGAAGGCGACAAAGAGCTCCCAGTCCCAGCGACCTTACTGGAGACAAGAAACCGGACACTGCCAAGCCTCTGAGCCGAGAACCGACACCTGGAAAGGAGCCATCTCCAACAGTCTTGGACTGGAGCAAGGTGTGGCAGAGCCGAAACCTGAAGATGACAAGGAACACCCAGGGAAGAAAAAGAAGGGCAACCACAGAAGCCCTCTGAAACACCCACTGGCGTCAAAGATCATGAAACTGTCGTCATTACTGAGGAGACCATCATCGTCAGGGAAGGCGACAAAGAGCTCCCAGTCCCCAGCGACCTTACTGGAGACAAGAAACCGGACACTGCCAAGCCTCTGAGCCGAGAACCGACACCTGGAAAGGAGCCATCTCCAACAATATTTGGACTGGAGCAAGGTGTGGCAGAGCCGAAACCTGAAGAGGACAAGGAACACCCAGGGAAGAAAAAGAAGGGCAAACCACAGAAGCCCTCTGAAACACCCACTGGCGTCAAAGATCATGAAACTGTCGTCATTACTGAGGAGACCATCATCGTCAGGGAAGGCGACAAAGAGCTCCCAGTCCCCAGCGAACTTACTGGAGACAAGAAACCGGACACTGCCAAGCCTCTGAGCCGAGAACCGACACCTGGAAAGGAGCCAT
Organism: Haemaphysalis longicornis; assembly: GCA_013339765.2. Lineage (NCBI taxonomy): Eukaryota > Metazoa > Arthropoda > Arachnida > Ixodida > Ixodidae > Haemaphysalis > Haemaphysalis longicornis. The sequence continues at coordinate 109,002,399 of CM023452.1, read as the reverse complement.
CTCCAACAATATTTGGACTGGAGCAAGGTGTGGCAGAGCCGAAACCTGAAGAGGACAAGGAACACCCAGGGAAGAAAAAGAAGGGCAAACCACAGAAGCCCTCTGAAACACCCACTGGCGTCAAAGATCATGAAACTGTCGTCATTACTGAGGAGACCATCATCGTCAGGGAAGGCGACAAAGAGCTCCCAGTCCCCAGCGACCTTACTGGAGACAAGAAACCGGACACTGCAAGCCTCTGAGCCGAGAACCGACACCTGGAAAGGAGCCATCTCCAACCGTCTTTGGACTGGAGCAAGGTGTGGCAGAGCCGAAACCTGAAGATGAAAAGGAACTCCCAGGGAAGAAAAAGAAGGGCAAACCACAGAAGCCCTCTGAAACACCCAGTGGCGTCAAAGATCATGAAACTGTCGTCATTACTGAGGAGACCATCGTCGTCAGGGAAGGCGACAAAGAGCTCCCGTCCCCAGCGACCTTACTGGAGACAAGAAACCGGGACACTGCCAAGCCTCTGAGCCGAGAACCGACACCTGGAAAGGAGCCATCTCCAACAATATTTGGACTGGAGCAAGGTGTGGCAGAGCCGAAACCTGAAGAGGACAAGGAACACCCAGGGAAGAAAAAGAAGGGCAAACCACAGAAGCCCTCTGAAACACCCACTGGCGTCAAAGATCATGAAACTGTCGTCATTACTGAGGAGACCATCATCGTCAGGGAAGGCGACAAAGAGCTCCCAGTCCCCAGCGACCTTACTGGAGACAAGAAACCGGGACACTGCCAAGCCTCTGAGCCGAGAACCGACACCTGGAAAGGAGCCATCTCCAACCATCTTTGGACTGGAGCAAGGTGTGGCAGAGCCGAAACCTGAAGAGGACAAGGAACACCCAGGGAAGAAAAGAAGGCAAACCACAGAAGCCCTCTGAAACACCCACTGGCGTCAAAGATCATGAAACTGTCGTCATTACTGAGGAGACCATCGTCGTCAGGGAAGGCGACAAAGAGCTCCCAGTCCCCAGCGACCTTACTGGAGACAAGAAACCGGACACTGCCAAGCCTCTGAGCGAGAACCGACACCTGGAAAGGAGCCATCTCCAACCATATTTGGACTGGAGCAAGGTGTGGCAGAGCCGAACCTGAAGAGGACAAGGAACACCCAGGGAAGAAAAAGAAGGCAAACCACAGAAGCCTCTGAAACACCACTGGCGTCAAAGATCATGAAACTGTCGTCATTACTGAGGAGACCATCATCGTCAGGGAAGGCGACAAAGAGCTCCCAGTCCCAGCGACCTTACTGGAGACAGAAACCGGACACTGCAAAGCCTCTGAGCCGAGAACCGACACTGGAAAGGAGCCATCTCCAACCATCTTTGGACTGGAGCAAGGTGTGGCAGAGCCGAAACCTGAAGATGACAAGGACACCCAGGAAGAAAAGAAGGGGCAAACCACAGAAGCCCTCTGAAACACCACGTGGCGTCAAAGATCATGAAACTGTCGTCATTACTGAGGAGACCATCATCGTCAGGGAAGGCGACAAAGAGCTCCCAGTTCCCCAGCGCACCTTACTGGAGACAAGAAACCGGACACTGCCAAGCCTCTGAGCCGAGAACCGACACCTGGAAAGGAGCCATCTCCAACAATATTTGGACTGGAGCAAGGTGGCAGAGCCGAAACCTGAAGATGAAAAGGAACACCCAGGGAAGAAAAAGAAGGGCAAACCACAGAAGCCCTCTGAAACACCCACTGGCGTCAAAGATCATGAAACTGTCGTCATTACTGAGGAGACCATCATCGTCAGGGAAGGCGACAAAGAGCTCCCAGTCCCCAGCGACCTTACTGGAGACAAGAAACCGGACACTGCCAAGCCTCTGAGCCGAGAACCGACACCTGGAAAGGAGCCATCTCCAACAATATTTGGACTGGAGCAAGGTGTGGCAGAGCCGAAACCTGAAGAGGACAAGGAACACCCAGGGAAGAAAAAGAAGGGCAAACCACAGAAGCCCTCTGAAACACCCAGTGGCGTCAAAGATCATGAAACTGTCGTCATTACTGAGGAGACCATCATCGTCAGGGAAGGCGACAAAGAGCTCCCAGTCCCCAGCGACCTTACTGGAGACAAGAAACCGGACACTGCCAAGCCTCTGAGCCGAGAACCGACACCTGGAAAGGAGCCATCTCCAACAATATTTGGACTGGAGCAAGGTGTGGCAGAGCCGAAACCTGAAGAGGACAAGGAACACCCAGGGAAGAAAAAGAAGGGCAAACCACAGAAGCCCTCTGAAACACCCACTGGCGTCAAAGATCATGAAACTGTCGTCATTACTGAGGAGACCATCATCGTCAGGGAAGGCGACAAAGAGCTCCCAGTCCCCAGCGACCTTACTGGAGACAAGAAACCGGACACTGCCAAGCCTCTGAGCCGAGAACCGACACCTGGAAAGGAGCCATCTCCAACCGTCTTTGGACTGGAGCAAGGTGTGGCAGAGCCGAAACCTGAAGAGGACAAGGAACACCCAGGGAAGAAAAAGAAGGGCAAACCACAGAAGCCCTCTGAAACACCCACTGGCGTCAAAGATCATGAAACTGTCGTCATTACTGAGGAGACCATCATCGTCAGGGAAGGCGACAAAGAGCTCCCAGTCCCCAGCGACCTTACTGGAGACAAGAAACCGGACACTGCCAAGCCTCTGAGCCGAGAACCGACACTTGGAAAGGAGCCATCTCCAACCATCTTTGGACTGGAGCAAGGTGTGGCAGAGCCGAAACCTGAAGATGACAAGGAACACCCAGGGAAGAAAAAGAAGGGCAAACCACAGAAGCCCTCTGAAACACCCAGTGGCGTCAAAGATCATGAAACTGTCGTCATTACTGAGGAGACCATCATCGTCAGGGAAGGCGACAAAGAGCTCCCAGTCCCCAGCGACCTTACTGGAGACAAGAAACCGGACACTGCCAAGCCTCTGAGGCCGAGAACCGACACCTGGAAAGGAGCCATCTCCAACAATATTTGGACTGGAGCAAGGTGTGGCAGAGCCGAAACCTGAAGATGAAAAGGAACTCCCAGGGAAGAAAAAGAAGGGCAAACCACAGAAGCCCTCCGAAACACGTGGTGACGTGCGAGATCATGAAACTGACGGCATCACTGAAAAAACTTTTGTTCCAGCCGGTGATGCTAAAACGCTTCCACTTCCAGGACAGCCCAGTCCTGACGAAGCACTGGAACCTAGAAAGCCTGTTTTTGAAGGAGCCGCACCTAACACAGAGCATACTCCTGCAGTCTTTGCCCAGATTGTGGAGCCTGCTGGTGGCTCCTCCTTGCAGTCTGTTGAGAACATTCCTGGTAGTACTGGGTGGGCAGGCTGGGAAAGTAAAACTGGTGCTCCTTCTACGTGGCGACCTACTCAAGATGAGCGCGACGGCATGACTGGAATGCCACGCTTTAGTGAGGATGCTGGAAGGAAACTCCTTGGTGACGAGGAGGGTAGTGCTAAGTCTACTGGTCAAAGTTGGTTGTCCAGCTTAGTAGCCACTGCGAAGGGCATGACGTCTTGGGAGAGCGATGACCGAGCTCACCTTGGAGGTAAAGAAGGAGACGTGAGATCAGAGGCAATTGAGGCAATTGAGACTGCTGGCGGCTTTCAGCAAGTCGCACCTTCAGCGCCCTCTCTAACAGATGCAAGCGTTCATGAGCCCCAACAACTTGATCCGTACACCTCTTTCCCGTCAGAGTTTTCTGAGAGGTTTGAAGTTCCATTGGCAGATGTGACGGGCACGGTCCAGAGGCCCATAGGATTCATTTCGGAGGACATGCACGCAAGCCGCCCTTCTACCGAAAACGACGAAAGACAGCTCTCGAGTCCTGCCGAAAGCGACGACTCGCTGTACGTCCTGAGCAGTCCCAGAGATCCGATCAAGCGAGGCCTACCAAAGAGCGGCGAAAGAAGCACAAGCAGCGACAGAAGGGCGAGACCTTCCTCGTGGCCTCAGCTGTGTCCAGCCATGCCGGCAGGCGGTCCGCCTCAAAGTCGCCATCTCCACCTACAGAGCGGGGCAAGCTCTCCGTTTTCGAAGAGAGGGCAAGGCAAGTCGATGGTGGTGGTCAAAGCCACCCTCCGCCACCTGGTTTCTTGCCGGAATTGCTGGGCCAAGCTTTGCCCCACAGAGTACCAGCAGATCCCTCACTGCCGCTGCAGCCTGGACAAGCTGTTGTCGTCGGAGAGACAGGGGTTCACAAGATCTCTCCTACTGCTGTGGCCACCCACGGGGAACCAGGAAAGCCTGGAGAGCAACTAAGCATGGGAAAGCTTCTTTACAGCTGGATTCCAAGCTTTGGAACGCCCGGAAAGCGAGAAGAGGCACCGATCGTTGAAGAGCGGAGTGCTCTCGTTGGCGACGTCAAGGGCTTACGGCGAGGCCCGGATGATCGTGAAGGGGAACCTTCTGGACTGACAGAGCGTGGCTTGCCAGCGAGCTGGGTAGCAGGCCCAGTGGAGCCAGCAGCGTTGCCTGTTGCCGACACTGAGGAAGCTCTTCCCGACTGGCTGGCTTCGGCACAGTGGCCGTCTCGGGTGACCAGAGTTATGATACTGGTGTTCCGACGGATCGTGATCATCGAAAGGCTTCTGAAGGAGGCGCAGTCTCTCCAGGGGGAGGAGCAGCAACGAAGGCTGCGTGTAAGTAGTGACTCCACTGCTTTGCTTGAGCTCGTGTTGCATGCTCTCAAATGTTACGTTGTGGTTAGAAGCTGTAGTACAATAGTAGCAGTTGAAATTTAGCGCGAACGAACGGCCTGCTTTAGTGCTTTGATATAATGGCTGGAAAAATCGTGAATTTAGTCGGCTGGAAATTTGCTTGCTCGATGCACAACTATAGCACGATGTGTTGAATAAGTGTCACAAATGTGCATGCGATGAAAAAGGCACAGGCCGAAAAGCAAAAGTAGGAATTCTGCAGGTGCACAAAACCACCTTTCTATTAAAAATTGGGGAACTTTTTTATTGAAAATTGGCCGACTGCCACAAACTTCCTTAAATTGTTCCCTGTAACTACTTTTGTGTGCGGTAGGCTGCATATAATGCTCTAAGGACTAATGGCTACAAAACATGGGAATGTGGCTGCGGAACACCGCCCTGATACAGATGGGATGCTTATGTAAACTACTTCTTGATCTGCGTCTCCATTATTATAATTGGGTAATTTTAAATCCTGGCCAGTGTGGAAGCAGCTATCGCCAAAAGGCTGTAAACACAAGCTTTCGTCTGGTAGCATATCTGTTGCCTGGTTTACTACAAGCCTGTCATTCGGAATAGGCAGGCACTGCTGCACATATGAGAAATAAATGAAGTGAACTTGGCTTGCTGAGAAAAAAAAATCCCGGAATCACCCTGAACTTGCGTTGGTTATTGGTTGGTATACCTGTGTGCAAGAGAACTGCGGCTTGATTAATTGTAGAATTGAAGGTTTTAGCAACATTTCCTACCCACCTCTGCTCAACGGGAACCAACCGGCTATAGGACTAGGCCATTTCAATCAACCTGAATAGCAATATAACGTAGCTACAGAGCTTTTGATTCAGCCCTTGGCATGAACAAACTTTCTTACACGTGAAGTGCTGACTTGTTTTTTTTTTTTCGCAGAGGTTTCTAATTGCAGCTATATTAATGAGCACAAGTTCTCTCCTGGCTGCTTCTTGATGTCTTCGTAGTTGTAAAACTCGTTCGCATAATGGCTGGTTTTTAATGCGAAAGCAATGGACATGCCATTTTACGCCATTGAGCATAAAGCAATGGACATGCCATTTTTATGCCATTGAGCAAAAATTAGCCGGTGTTTGGTGTCTGTAGCAGCTAAAGGGTTCCTAAACCTATGAGAGTATGGCCAGTGGTGCAAAGGGAAGAAAAGTTCAGTAACTGAGATAAAGAGAAATTTGCCTTGAGGTTGAATCTGTATGGGAGTTAAACCCAGGTCCTCCAAAATGCAAGGCGAGCGTGCATTCCCAATGCCACTATAGCTTTGTAGCTGTAACTGAGTGAAGGTATGCCTAGGAAATGCATCGTGGCCTTTGACTATGCAAGTAAAGCGTACGCGAGTAATAGCATAGCATACTAATTTCAGAAGTAGCAATGAGGCAAGCAGTAAAGTACGTTGCCACTGAATTCCTTAATTCATTGGCAATGCAAACACTGTTACTGGCCAACCTAAGGATGGTGTTCAGAATAGAAGGGCATGTTCAGAAATTGCACATTATTAATGTTCTCACACTCACTACATCATAAGGAGCGCCTAGACCTCCTCGTAATTTCTTCTGACTCCTTTTACGCACCCCAGGAGATCCAGCAGCTCATCGATGACACGTCGCCCAAGTTCTACGACCCAGACGTGTGTCAGAGCCTGGAGCTCTGCCATTCGGAGTACCCAGAGATGGCCGGCCGGCACAGCGAGCTGTCGGATCGACTTCAGGAGCTCGTTCACCAGCTGGACACGATGAAGTCGTCGGCCCCTCGCAACTTGAACGCTCCGAACCTGGCATGGTAGACCCTCCGTGTTTCTGTGGCGAGCTAAGGCTCTGTCTTGCTGTCTCGCCATGACGTGCCGGCAGCAAAATAATTATCCTGCCCCATACACTTATTGACTTTGGGCTTTTGAAAGAAGAGGCTTGCAAAGGGAGTTTGATCTAACTTGGTCGAGGCATGTGGTAGGTAGGATGCATCATCTTGTGATACGCAATCACAAATACTTCACGCATTGCTGCCGCTTTGCACTATTTTAAATCTCCATGCATTTTAGCTTGAAAAAGCTCGCCACGGTGGCTGAATGTGTACTTCAGTAGCTGGGTCACGGGTTGATTCAGTGAGGCATCTTCAGATCGCCTCATTCGGCTAGAGCATAGGGCCCTAAGCTTTGGAGACATTGCAGCCATGTGAATTGATTCACTGGCTACCCTGGTTACTTGATGGGGCACATATAGATAAAAAATTGAGGAATGCTTAGTTTTGATGCAGAGTGGTGAACTGTCAGGCATGTGTTGAAGTGGGTCGATCACACCTTCTTCAATAATTTGTCACTTAGCTAACACAAACTGGTTAGTGTGATGACAGAAGTGCGGGTGCTTGGCCGTGAATGTGGCTTTATGCTTTATGTTATGATAGTGGGCAGAGAGCAGAGGTAAACAAGAACAACGTTGCAAGATGCTCACTCATGTTCTTTAATATTACTTACTAGTACATATTTTCTCATTTTTTCCTCTCTAAGCACCCGTGCTTGCTGCACAGTATTGCAGCAAGCACTGCTGTTGTCTCCCGATAGTGAGTGAAGGCTTTCTTTTTTTTGCGTAGGTTCACCCATGACATTTCCAGTCAGCAACTGTTTGTGAAAGGAACTGTTTGAGGGATCTTATGAAAACATATTTCGTGATGCCATCCAGGCTCATCCACCTTATTGCTTATTTTCAACTGTATTACAAGACCTGGCGACGTTCCAGGCTGCCCTTTTGCATACAAATTGCCCCTTTGCTCACCACAGGATGAGAAGAGCATGCAGTTCTGGCTCGGCCTGGAGTCCCTCAGCATGTGGCTTGGTGACCTGCAGCGCCTCCTTGGTGTCCAGTTTGATGCGCTCAGCAACCCTGCCGTGCTGGAAGACCTCCTGCAGGAGCTGAGGGTGAGTTGCTCACATCTGGACCACAAGGCTTCTGAGAAGGCCCCCTTCTTTCTATTCATTTTAACACGAAAGTGTTTTATTCCCGGATACACGAAGATTTCCCTGACGTCGTATCCGTCGCGGAAATGACGCCAGCACACCGAAGCAAGCGGCCTGTAAAGGGTGCACCCCTGCACACACCGTCTTCTTGCGAGGAAGCAACCTTTAGTACTAAAGACTACGTTATACTTGGGGTTGTTTGTTTTCGGGTTTTATATTTTAACAAGAAAGTGTTTCATGCCGGGATACACCAAGATTTCACTGACGTCATATCCGTCACGGAAATGAGGCCAGCACACCTTTGCCGAAGCGACCCGCCAGCAGGACGTCACTCGCCAAGCACACCCACAAGACAGCCACCGACCCGCAAACCATGCTCAGCTGCAGATTTTGCTGCACATTTAACTTTCATGTTTTACCGATTCCTACGACGGAGGAATCAACCACAGTTTCTTATCTATGAGCAATCGCACCTGTCTCATCAAAGTACGTCTGGAGCGAAGCAACCGAAATGGCTTGGGTGGCGAGCCATGCCAAGTCAACTGTGCTCCGAAAGTCAATCTGCGCCACTGACCACGCATTGTGCCTCTTTACGCAGCGGCTCGTTGCCGAGACGGCCTTTCGGGAGGGCCAGTTGTCTGACCTGGAGGCCCAGTCTCGACTGCTGTCTCCCGAGACCAACCAGGAGGCACTCAGGAGGTTCTCGAGCCTCCAGGGCGAACTGGGCAATGTGTACAGACTGCTGGAGGACCGCACGCAAGCCATCGAGGGACCGTCTGCGTGCAGTCGACCAAGACCACAAACAGCAGGAGCTGCTGCTGGCCTCCAGCGATGACGAAACCCTCCCACGGAGACAGCTTGTTCAGGTATCCGAATGATCTTTACGGATCGCGCACGGCATCATTCATTTCAAACAGTGCTTTGTCAGGGGTGGGGTAGCTATCGTTTGTTAATTAAGGGGGGACACTGGTCTTGAGGACATTTTTGTTATTTTTTAACCTACGTGCTTCAGATTTACACATCGAGTGTATTTTAACACCCTGAGCACAAATATGCAGTCAGTCTTCTTACTCCGTTTCGGGCAATATTTTTATTATCTGCCTACAAAATACTCAAATAGCTTTTATCCCCTTGTGTTCTAGATTGACCAGGGAGTGGAACTGTACCACAGCAGTAATTTTGGCCTTGTTCTGCAAATGCTGTAAACTTCATAAATGTCAGGTCATCAATTTCCAATGTTTTTTTGTAAAACTAACTACATAAAGTCTTGTGCCAGCAAAAAGAAATTCTATACTTTTGTGGTTTCATTGGCACTGTTCAGTTCATAAGCTTTCGAATGCAGCAAAAAAGATACAAATCGAACCAGTACATCCCGAGATATTGTACCTGACAGCTGACCAATGTGGGGGAAAAAATGGTTCTGAGAAAACGGGGCACAAAGTTTGGAAATGTAGGCAAAAATGGCTATTTAGGCGACTCCATAGGGAGACAGCATTGTGAATACTTATGATACAGCTATGGTATTTTGCAGGTACATTCTTTGGGACCTGTAGACTGAAAATAAAATTAATACAGAAAATTGATTTTTTTCGGCAAATTTTCGGTCCTTAAGGCCAGTGTCCCCCCTTAATTAAGAGGGTACCGCGCTCATTAGCGGTTACAACTGTTTTGAATTCCTTAAGCACTTGTTTTGCACTGCAACTGCCTTCAGGTGCAAAACTGTGCGCAATATCACCATAAAACCCACGCTTGCCTTCTCATGTGATCCAAGTGACGAGAAGTTGCTGGAAATTTCAAACGCTCTCGTTTTGTCCGACCGATTTTTAGCTGTTAACTTTGCTCAGACAGCCTCATTGCCTCGCGCTGCTCAGGAACTCAACCGAGCCCTCCAAGACCACGAGTGCGCCGTGCTGAAGCTGCTGAGAAGCCCAGAGTCGCTGCCCCAGCAGCAGCGGGACGACGTTCCGACCACCGAACAAGTCCTGCACGACGTCCACCAGGCTGGGCAGCCGTCTTCGGTGAGCACTTGTTTCCCATGATGCTCGTCTTGCCGCGACATAAGGCCACCCACTGACAATGATGAGGTTACAGCCAGCAGCATCAGCAGTGATAGGCTTACGGCGTAACCTCGCAATTCGCCGCTGTGGCTCAGTGGCCAAGGCATTGTGCTGCTGCGGCCAAGGACACGGGTTCTCTTCCCGGCCGCTTTTCAAATGGAGGCGAAAAGCAAAACCGCCCATGTGTTCGAGATTTCGGCGCTCGTTAAAGATCCCCGGGTGGTGGAAATCAATAATCCAGAGCCCTCTACTGCGGTGCGCCTCATCGCCTGTGTGGCTTCGGCGCGTTAGACCTCATAACCAATTAAATCAATGTAACCTCGCACAAAGCAGCTGCCTTCGGCTTCTGTAAACTGGTATCGGCATTTCTTTGCCTTGTAGAGGTGAAGTGTGTGCTATAGTGTTAAAGAGCTTGCTAGATATTTCAGCCGACGTGAATGAATGCTAAACTTCCCACGAAGGCACACCCTCTCTTATCTTCCGAGGTGGGCTCCAGGTGCTCAAAACTTGCATTAATGTTTGCCCCCAGCCAAAAGAAAACACTTGGAGGTCCATTTGGACCTCTCGAAAACACAGTTGGTTCAATTGGAACCAAATGGAAATGCAAATGGTCTCAATTGGTCCAATTGTGCTTTCGGCAGGTCCAATTTGGCCTCGAATTGTTTTTTTCCCGTGGGGCAACACTCGCAATAAAGCACAAAGCAGGCACTACAGATGTCTCATCAGTATTGTGCGCCAGACGTGTGTAGCATGGATATATGTGCGAGTGGCATAGCCCTTGACTGTCTTGCGTGGTGAGTGCACTTGTTCCGTACCGCATGGCAGTTCTGAATGTGCAAGAGCAGACCCTGTTCGCTAAAGTGAAAGCTTTTTTAGCAGAACCAATGGCGTCCTGTCAAAAAACTGATGCATTTCCCCATAGACCGGTTGGTCAACCGAAAAGCTCTGCGAAGATCTATGGACACACGGCGCTTGCGTGAAACCGGGCTTCCACTGTGTCGAAACAGTTACTTGAAAATCGTGATAAAGGAACACATCTAGATAAAAGAATACACGCACCAATTATGAAGAAAGAGTACAACAGTATACGTTTATCTCATAAACCACGTACCGGTATACATCTAGATCATTCGTAGATTCGTTTACTTAGTGCGTAAAAAAACATCGCATGGGTTCGTTCTTCATTTGCGATTCGGGTCTTTGAAGTTTTGAAGATCACTTGGACGCACTTTTAGCGAAGGTTTTGACGACACAGTTTTGGTGTGAGAAAGCTTTCCCACTTCTCTCAACTTTCTTTAGATACGGATGATACAGTTTGCTAAGACATATGAAAATGAATTCAAGCATGAAATAATATGAACAAGCACTGAATAGACATTAAAGAGACAGAACTCTGTCTACATCACTGGGGAACCAGCAGGAAAAGTTGGCTAGACAGAAACACCTAAGACATTCAGCCTCTGCAAGTGCAGTCAAAAAAAGTTCCCTCGATACGTAGCTGAGGCGAGAAGTCACAGTACATCCACACCTGGGGGCAATTAAACTACTGATTCTAGCCATTATCAGTAGGAAACTACTGGAAATTGATTATCGGCCACAGGCAATGAGGTAAACTTACGGTGCTTCGACATCTTCTCGTGTCCCCATGATGACCATCGGCCATTTTGCAGTGTCCCTGCATAAAGACGGAAATGCAGAAAAACACATTCCAGAAGATTATGCAGAGGGCACTCACCACTTTCAAAGGAAGTTCTTTCAACTTTCTTTTCTGTTTTTATTACGCGTGCTTCATGGCGTTCGTTCCTCTTTCACCCCCTCCCCCCAAAAACGAAATCCTGCGTTTGCCTTTCATTCATGCGCTATCTAATCCCAGTTGGAACTTCTACTGTTTCCCACCAGTTGTTCCACTCTTCTGAGCTACTACAGTTGACTTCGCCGATTCCACTCCTTGCGCTTTCAGGGCTCGACTCCTTCCTCCTGGCTGACGACATGCCGTCGGACTCCACCCCAGCATCCTTGGATGATACCTGGTCCCAGATTGCCGACGACGTGCGCCAGTTGGAAGATCCCAGCACTGAGCCGGAGCGGTTCCGCATCATCTACCTGCGGGTGATCCGACTCATCATCATCTGGAGGAGGCAGTTCAGGACCAGGCTGTCCGAACCTGCCGACCCTCAGCAGCCCCTGCAGGTGAGCAGCCTGCTGCGGTGTCGCAGGCGTTTTTTTTAATCTCCTGAACAGGCCTGCACTTTGGTGTAGCGGCGATTCCTGAAGCACGGTGCCATTGGCTGTTATTGTGTAACCTTGTCAGCTGTGTGCATTTAGCGGTAGGCAGAAATGCAACGATATACTCAAAAAAAAATTTCCCTGCTGAAACATACGCAAAGCCTAATGCACACCGAGGGATTTCAGAACGTGCAGAAAATGAAATATACACCAAGGAATCCCACACAGAGCATGTGTTATAGCAAAGTAGCTTGCAGCTGGCACTCATAAATACCTAAATTGGCTTGAAACCTGATTAGTGGGTGTGGTTTTTCTTTTTCATTTTGTGGCTGGTTATTTCCCATTAAAATGAAATTCCCTATAGAAACTGTGAGATATAACAAATTAGCCATAATTCCGTTTTGTAAAATACTGTCAGTACATCTAGAAAACGGCTACGACGGTAGTGATGGCTGCAGCAAACTTGTTCCTGCTGTCTGTTCAACTTTAAGGTTGGGATAGGATTTAACTGCGCATTTAGTGACAAACATGGCAGGCTTCAAAGCTGAGGATTTTCACTATGGTATGAAAACAGGGGTTGTCTTGTTCAGCATTTGCACCATTTTTTTTTTTCTCTCTCTCTTTCTTTCTTCTTTGCGATGCACCGCACCGTGTTGCTCACGCGCCATATTGCCGGCTTTTGTTCAGCCACCGGATTCGCAGCTTCTGGGAATGGTGACGATCGTGCGAAGGCTCCCGGGCTTGGTCACGAGTTACGGGTCACGCATCCCCGCCGAAGAGCAGGCTGCCCTGAGCCAGGTTGGCAACGAGCTCGTCACGTACATCGAGAGCGCAGAACCCGAGATACGGGACGCCATCAACACCTACCTTGTTCTCCGACAGGACAGACTGAGACTGCAGGTAAGTGCTGCGATAATTGTGAAACTAGGCTCTTTAATTATCAGTTTCATCATAATGTGCTCACTGATAATATGTTATTTTTAAAAGGTTTCCTTTATCTGCCTATTTTGGTGCTGCATCCTCTCACACAGGCACTACCGTATTTTCGCTCGTATAACCCACCCCTGCATATTATCCTCACCCCCACTTTCAGCCCGCCAGAAAAAAAAATTTGCTCGCGTATTGCCCACACATTTGATACAGGAAAGGCTGCACCAAAGCTACTGCTCAAGCAACACATCACATACTATGTATGTGACAGAAAAAGCGTATATTTAGCACGTAGAATACACTGAATGCAAGGCGAGAGTCGCAATTCACTCAGTGTCACTGCTCTCGCTAGAGCTATCACTTGAGCCGCAGTCCTCACTGTAGTACACAAGGTCATCTTCAGTTCCATCCATGTTATTTGTGTTTGTTTCTTTTTTTGTTTTTGGTTTTTTCTTCCCTGTCCTTGTATGTTTTGCGCAATTGCTGCCATGAAAGGCTTAGTCAGTGTTACTGCGTTGGAGCTTCACGGCACGACGCACATTGCCGTGAAGCTGCACTAAAGGAAAAACCCTGCGTACTATCCGCACCCCTACTTTGCCACTGAAATTTTCACATTTTTGGTGCGGGTTATATGCGCAAAAAATACGGTAACTCATTTGTAGCTCATCAATCATTACATGTTCACACATGCGCATGCACTCGCTTATTTTACACTAGTGCATTTTTGTTGTAGTGTCTTCCAACCTTGTTTAGCTGGTAACCCCGTACATGGATTTAGACTTGAGGTTTAGGTAAAAACTGCAGTGGTGTGGCTGAAATTCAGTTTGCATGGATTTGCTGGGCCTCAGCTGTTTTTTGAGTCCTGTGTGTGTTGTGCAGCGCTACTGAATTCAGTGCTCTACTGGCGCTAGCTCTCGAGCTACACCATGTTTCTTCATTTATTCCTTGTGAATTGAATTGGATTATGTCACTACATTTTTCTATATCATTGGAAGCCCTCATCTGCTCTTCTTCTTCTCTGTGGCATAGAATTAGTGATGTTACTACATCTTGCTGTTGTGTTAGAAGAGCTGTTCAGATTGTGTTAGTAACCTGAACCGGGTAACTGGAATCTCCACGATTTGCCCACAGGAACAAGCGTCTCGCTTGCTTCAGAAGGCGAACCAAGAGCTGGCGCCCGAGTTGGACCACATTCGTGAAGACGATCCTGACTGGATCAGAAAAGTGAGTGAGCTTGCAGCGGCGTGATTTGAAACAATTTCAAATTGAGATTTCAGACACGAAGTGGATATTTCCTGCTGTAAAGCCACTGGAGGTCCTCTTCCAGTTGATGTACTAACGTGTTTTCCTTTTTTTCCCCCCCACCATGCTTGCTCGAAGATGGAAGCCTGGATTGAAAAGCTGTGTAGGGCTCGCGAGGAGGCGAGGGAGCTGGCGGACGCACGTTCTCCGTCCGACGACACCGGCGTCACTGGTCACACGGTACCTGGCCTTACAGAGTGCGTGAACAGGCTGCACATCCTGTGGTCCCAGGTACGCACTTCTTATCCTGCGTACATTTTACCGTTGTGCACCTGTGCCCTGTGAAGATATTGAAAGTTCAGTGCCTAGTGAGCCGAGAGTTCACCGGACGAATCCAAAAGGTTGAACTACACTTAGGTTTGCCGACACATCTGGCTTCTGAAACGGACTGTGGTGGTGGCCTTCATAGTGCTGGCAATGCAGAGTGCAACTCAGCCCACTTGTACAGAAGCTAATGGCAATGTGGGGTTTCTGTACACCCCCTAGTGGTGTGACCATCTGGCAGATCACTCGACAGTGAACATGTTTGCTGGAATTTGTAACGATTGGACTTCCTTTTCACCATTATCAGGCCGTCCTTGCTGGTGAATAGGAAACCCTAAACCTCTAATAGCACACTGTTTACTTCGACCTATGTTTACTTTGGGGTAGTACAAATGGTACATGCGTTGTGTTACTGCTGTAACTATAGCGAGGTTTTTCGCACACGAACAAACATCTAGAAACAGCATTGAATGAAAGTTGCAGGGCACTGCAGACAAGCAAAAGGTGGCATATTTAATATGCACTGACACCAACTATCCGCCCTCAAGTTTTGTTCTATTCATTCATCTATTCATCACATCCATAAGAAATTTCACGTGTCAAGCTTCGCGTGCTGCTGTCACCAGATCTGGTTCAAGCCACCAAAAGTCTTTGAGCTGCCAACATTTACATCACCAGGGGCACGAAGCGTCTCAAACACTTAGGGTGCATTCCAGTTTACCCTCTAGACGGCTGCGTTGCCGTCTTCGCAGACAGTCCGCCATGTTAAATTTCGTTCCAATTCGAACGAAGCCGTCAACGAAGACTTCTTCAAAGAGACACCATTGAAGTCGGCAACCATGCAGGCTACCTTCCTGTCTAAACTTACAAGTAACTCCAGCGCCACCCTTTCGCGTATTATGTTGTTACAAACTACCATGTTCTTTCACCGAAATATTTCGTACGATTTGCTTTTAATTTTTGAATCACATGTTTATATTAATAACGCTAATATGTTTTACAAAACCTGTGGCTTGTCAACCTGTCTGCTACAAGGTTGTCGTCTGCATTCGTGACCGCTGTCGCCGTTCCAATTCTTCTTCCTTTAGACGTCTAATTAGACTGCTTTGTAAGCTGTCTTCCAAGGTTTCCGTGAATTGGAACGCAGCCTTAGTGATATTCAGTGCATGTAAGGCAATCGCCCCCGCTTTTGTTCAGTGCCAGGTGCTGCTCCGAAGGGCTCTGAGGCAGCGTGCCCTGCAGTGGAGATTGGCAGGTTGCAACGCAGCCACCAGGGTTCAGGAGGCCTTCTTGGAACCCCTCGTGGCCCCCTGGTCTCCCGTCGGCAGTCCCCAGCAACTCAAGGACATGGAGGACTCGGTCAAAGTGAGGGTCCCTACATATTCCCCCTACATCCATCGTTTTTTCTAGGTGACGATGCCATTGTTTCCGTGAAACTTGTGTTTGAGTATTTGTCAGATGTCAAGTTTTTAAACATCATTTCCTATCACGCATAATGAAATCTGGCCCTATACACCAGCCATGCACATTGTTGTTTTGTGATTTTACTTTTGTTCTTGCTGACTTTACTTAGTGTTTAAGGTTTCACCCCTAATATATGACTATTGTTTTGGCACTCTTTGCCCCAGTTGGCCTTGCGCCATAAACATCCAACCATCATCATCAAAGTGAGGGTCTTCCTCAAGTCTTTCCTCTCGCTAGGCTCAAACTGCATGGGAGCTCTTATTTTGCAAACAGCACACTTCTTATGTGCCCATGCCTTGTGGCCGGAACTGGCTTGCAGGAAAAAAATCGATGCGGACCCAATTGTGCGGGAGAGTGTGCTAGGTTTACGCAGTTTTTTTTTTTATAACAGTTCATTTTATAATGCCAAGGGTGTTTAAATTTATCCGCCAAACGCCACACCAAAATGCGTCATTATTATTATTGTTATAATTATTTGTTCATATGCAGTTGCACTCTGGATGTAACAAATCATTTATTTATTTTATTTATTTCACAATACTGCAGGCCAGTGTGTTGGCCCGAGCAGGAGTGGGTACATCAAAACATAATTGTAAAAAACAATTTAAAGTGTTTAAAGTGTGGCATTATTGTCAAAGATTCATGCTACACTGCCCGCTAATTTTCTATCTCCATCACATCATGGTAATGGGAACTGGTACATAACATTGAAAATCTATTTTTTTTTCCAACTGAACTAAACCACCTTGCTATCGTGAAAACGTGTGAAATTAACTTGTAATGTTTTCGTGCATTTCCATTAAATTTCACTGATATTTGAGCTTCTGACACGACCTCACCATCTTCTTTTTTGTAATCTCCCGTATTGGTATGAGTGTATGTTTACATACCAAAGCTTCTAGTACAAAACCAGTCACTACAGTTGAGGGCCAGCCAATGTGAATCACGTAACTTACACAGCACAGCCAAAGAGGCTGGAGGAACATTAATTTAAGCGGTTACCTAGAAGCAGGGTTTTTAACTCTAAACACATATCACTCAATAGGCTAGTGAACAGTTCATTTAAGTGGTGACTAGGGATGGGCGAATATTCGGTATTGTCGAATATTCGATCGAATAGCTCTCTATTCGTTATTCGCTTCGATCCGAATGCAGGTATTCGATATTTTCGAATTATTCGATGCTCCCGAATAGGCAGCTGAAAGCCAAGCTTTTCGGTAACGCTTTCCGAGAGTTACCCCAGGCTTGGCTCAAGACCCACCGACGCGGACATTTCTATTATCAGTGCCGGCACTGCCGAGTTGCTGCCTTGCCTAGAGGTTCGACGAAGCTCTCGGCCGCCAGCACACTTTAGGTTAAAAAAAAAAAGGCGGCACTGAAACGACACCGCTCCGAACATCGCGGCACCAAGCCCGCAGACTTGTACAGGCCGCCATTTTGAATAGGCATGCCGCCATTTTGAATAGGCTCGCACAGCGCGGCAGTACGCCGCACTAAGCGAGCCTATTCAAAATGGCGGCCAGCCACTTGCGCTTTGCTTGGCTACGGCCGAGGATACTAGTGGCTACAATACTTCTTTTTTTAAGGGGGCTCACTGGTCTTAAACCAAAAAAGTTTATTTTTGCAGTTATGATGATGAAAATTGGGGGGCACATGTAGTTTCTCATTCTGATTGTAGATATCAAGCTTGTTTTTGAGTAAAATGATTATATTCAGATCTATTTGGATTTTTATATTCAATTTTATGACAGCCTTTGTAAAAAAACTGCTGGAGGGATGCAGCTAAACAGGGAACCAGTGAACTGCGCACAAATCAAAGAGTGCAATAAAACTAACATTATCATTCTATCTGGTCTGTAGCAGAAGTTACGACCATTTGAAGTTTGGGCCTGGAAGATGGCAACCAGAAAAACCGGTTTTGCCTTCCAGGCCCAAACTTCAAGTGGTCGTAACTTCTGCTACAGACCAGATATAATGATAATGTTAGTCTTATTGCACTCTTTGATTTGTGCGCAGTTACTGGTTCCCTGTTTAGCTGCATCCCTCCAGCAGTTTCTTTTACAAAGGCTGTCAAAAATTGAATATAAAAATCCAAACAAATTTGATATCTACAATTAGAATGAGAAACTACATGTGCCCCCCCAATTTTCATCATCATAACTGCAAAAATAAAGTTTTTGATCAAAGACCCTTGTGCCCCCTTACTTCTAGGCGGCGCTTACTCTGCGAGTTTCAGCGGCGCTTAAACTTGTGAATGAGCAGCCGGCGGAAACTGCTGCACCTAGAGCATGTGGCGCAACAGGCATTTCTTCATGAAAACTTGTGAATACAGCAAAGGAAAGCTGTGTGTAAGATTTTGCAATAAATGTTCAACTGGTAATAGTTTTACACAATGCTGTGCCTACGTGAGTTCTAATTATTAGAAAAAATGTGTACATTAGTCAGGTCACAAGTTGCTCATTTGTCTTTGTGATTTGCAATGTGCACTATTCGAACTATTCGATTCGAAATTATTCGACCAAATCACTATTCGCTTCGAATTCGCTTCGAACCTCAAAATCTATATTCGCCCATCCCTAGTGGTGACGTTAGAAGCAGGGTGTTGAACTTTAACATGTTACACAACAGTTGGGTCAATCAAAACGCATTGATTTCAGTGGTGTGCTAGCTAAGCATTTGAAAAATGTTCACACTGAAAAGTCCATCCAAGTGGTGCTGTTTCACGCAAGGTTTTACCTACTCTAGCTGTAAAAACGTTCGCTCCTGTTCTCTCTCGCTTCCGTCCAGGAGGCCCTCCAGGAAATCCAGTTCCTGGACGCCCTTGGAAAACACCTGTCCAACGAGAGTGGCCAGTCCATGGAGACTCCGACGGAAGGCTCCTCCCCGTTGGACACCCTTGCCGAGGCCAGACTGGCTCAGCTGCGTGGTTCGGCAGCAGCGCGGGAAAAGCTGCTCCAGGCCACCAAGGAGCAGCACTCGTGGATGCAAGAGCACCCTCTCTGGGAGCCCAGTACACCTCCCTCCCTGGAAGCCCTGGAACAGGCACTGCGGTCTCTGGAGGTACGCACCTGCATCTTTCCTGCTGGGCAAACTTTCCACCTCTGCTTTGCGCAGTCAATGTTGCAGGTTGTCTGGGCACACCCAAGTAGCCATGCTTGAATGTTCATTTACATAACCTCAACCGCTCTGGCTGCTCACTGTTTTCATGTAAGTTTTTACCATTAGTAAAATGGTGGGACACAGTCGACAAGAACGTACCGTATTTATTCGAAAATAGGTCGAGCACGAATATAGGTCGACCCCCTAAAAATTGAAGTCGCCGAAAAAAAAAAATAATATATTCGATTATAGGTCGACCCATACTTTTAAGAAAAAAAACTTTAGGAAACTTTTTAAAAACTCCCATTTATTTACAACGCGGTCACCTCACTGGTCGGAGCCACACACTGCGTCGTCGTCGGAACTTGCGCCGCATGCGCCGCAGTTCATTACCCCACCCCACCCCCGACTGGCTTTGAAGGCTGAACGGCCAATCCCGCCTCGCAGGCTAACTGTTGAGCTTTGGTCTGAATATCTTCGCAGGACACTCGGTGTCCTTTCGCACGCTCTCTTCCACGTGCAGCCGGAGTTTTTCTCGAGAGCATCGTGCCTCCCACCACGAACGCACGACGCAGTCCCCCTACAAGCAAAAAGTTCGTCCCGCTGTTTCCGCCATCCCCTGATCAGCTTTCATTACGACTAACTCTCGCTGAGCGGCGCAGTTGTTCAGTTCTCAGCAAACAGGATCACCCGCGCTTAAAGTCCGACGTGACATCGCGAAATGCGCACGAGAAAAACGTTGTGTGCGGAAATCACAACGAAGCAAACATCAAAGAAAGCGCATGAAACGGAGAACGGGAGATAGTAGAGACGAAGCGTAGCGACAGCAGGCAACGCCGTTCCGTTCACGAGGCGGCTACGCTAGGTGGCGAAATCTCACTTTACCCCACCTCGCGCTAGCCGCTACCCGCGGCTCCGAAGTCACCAAGCCAAGCCAATCTGGCTCTCTAGCCAGTACGTAAGGGCGCGCTCGTGCGGTTCGGCCGCAAGTAATGCGCGATAGCCGGCAGTGACTGTGGGTGGTTTTCTTACGCTGATTGTTTTGTTATTTTTTCCTTTATTTTCTTGCCTGTCTTTGTTCTAGATGCTCCGCGCTGCCGCCTCAAATTGAGGAGCGCCGGGCGCGACGGAGAAATGGATCGCTCGGTGCGCTCGCCATTTTTGATCACGACTATAGGTCGAGGTTCTTCGGTCACGATTATAGGTCGACCCTCAATTTTTAAGCACATTTTCGGAAAAAAAAGGTCGACCTATATTCGAATAAATACGGTAGGTTGTACTACACAGGAGTAAGGACAAGAGGAGTATGTACCAAGCCTCCTGTCTTTTTATTTGAGTGACAGCAGATTACTACAGTCTACGCCCGTTACAACGGACCCTCTGAATCCGGAAAAAAAACGTCCGCTGTAGCCGAAGTATGCAGTATCCGACGGGGGGGGGGGGGGGGGGGGGGGCTATGAGCCCTACAGTGGGTACTTTGACCGATATTGCATGCATAGTACATACACTTTGTTCTTTCTACACGCCTGCAGCACCTCTGCACAGTGTTCGCGCGAGGGCAAAGAATCGCGTAAACACCGTTTCCAAAACTTAGCACGGCACTTCGAAAAGGCCTAGCGCATGTGGTCAAGCGTGTAAAGACGCAAGATGAGCTGAGCAAATAACGCAAGAATATAACTAGGTGCAATTATAAACCAGCTATAAAACATCAGTCGTGCCCATCAGCATTAGCTAGGCTCTTTTAAATCCCCTCACGACGAGGCAGGTTTTCCCGAAACCGTTCGTCAAACAAATCGGATCGCTGCCTGACGTTCCCTCAAGGCAGATTCCACATTTTTAGCGATTTTATTCTGGTCATTGAAACAGATGTAATGAAATAATCTGATGACGGTCAGCTGTAAAATCGAAAGTTAGACCAGTTGGACTGCGCACGGTTACCGGCAGATTGCACACAATGGATGGGGAACAACCCCTACTTGAGGCATTTCTTACCTTTTCACCGAACGGAACGGGAACGATGCATGCGTGGGAATAATAAAAGCCGAACTTCACTGAACCCGAGTTTTTATTACATAAAAAAACTGACGAGGGCAGACTCGCCTCCGAGTGCACCACTTCGAGTATTCGATTGCCCTGTTTTCAATCTCACCGGAGTCGCGTTTATCGGCAGCGGCCTTGTTCTTGACGGTACAGCGGACACTGTGCTTAGACAGGCCTGTACTTCTGGCGATGTCAGCCTGTTTTCCTCGTGGTTCAACAGCGTTAATTACGCTTAATTTATCCGACAGTGAAATCAGCTACCCTGCCACTCATGCCGCTGGTCGCACAAAAAAAAAAGCCACTGGCTTGGCTTGGCTGCGCCAACGACCCGGCTGCCAGCAATGTTGCCAGACATAATAGTTTTCTTGCCAAAATAAACGAAAAAGCACACCGGGCGCCGCCCCGCGGAAGTCCGCTATAAACGTTCAGTCGAAACAATTTTCGCCTAAAATTTAGTCTGTTGTAGCCGATAGTCTGCTCTAGCCGGGTCCGTTGTGAGCGGAGTGGACTCCATTTAAAATGCATGGGTACCAGACAAACCAACAGAAATGGTCTGTTGTAACCGAAAGTCTGTTGTTGCCGGATCCGCTGTAACGAGCGTAGACTGTAGTAACAATTTCTTGGCTTCTCAGTTTGTTTGCGAGTACTGATATTGTCAGTTACCCTCGCAAATTTTAAGGCCCACGATAAATTAGCCATCCTGGAAATAGCTACTATGCTCATCACGGTGAAACAGCACGATTTTTTAACTTCCCGCCAATGTTTCCACATCTACGTGATTGTCCTGCTTATGTGTTAACTTCTAAGGCACCTATGAAGAGACACACCAAACAGTGCTTCTCCAGAACTCTTCGGTGTAGCTTCAGTTGTGTTGGTAGAACCCTCGTAGACTTGTGTCTGAGACGACGCCTCTGCTCTGGTCACAGGACCTGGAGTGCAGCGCTCGCATGCGGGTCCCCTACGTGGACGAACTCGAGCGCCTGTCCAAGGACGTTCTCCTCGGGCCCCACGTGGCACCCGAGCAACAGCCGACGCAGCTGCTGCGCGAGTGGCGCACGTACTGGCTACTCCTGCTGAGGAGGACCACGTGGCTGCGGCGTGAGGTAGCCCGACTGCACCGAGCTAAGGAAGCCGTGGACAGGGCGAGCGCTGCCGTGACGGCCGGCGAGAACCTGCTCAAGGACGGTCAGCCACAAGCCAAGCGGCCACAGAGGAGGCCTGGACGTAAGTGGCACTGACAAACTCCAAAATGCCGGCTGTTGAGTGAGTAGTGCTGACCATAGCTACATTTCCTCCCTGTTAGTAGATGCACCGGAAAGACAGCTATTTCCCCAGTGATCAAAGTGGTACGAAATGTAGCTTTAGCAAGCCAGTGGATTCAGGATGCTGACAGTATCATTCAACACTTGCAGTAGACTGAGGAGAGAATCCCTCTTGGTTTTTTTATTGCGTGTTTGTGTACATTGCGGGCTGATTTTGTGAGCCTGTGAGGTCATTTTGAGTCGCATGAAAGTCGATGGAATGGCAGCAGCCGCTCTAATTGGTGCAAAATTGAGCTGCACTCATCCTGTGCACAAATTTTATGGTGCAAAATCAAAGATGCAAAAAGTTTGCTGGTGATGTGTTTTTCAGCAGAAAGGAATATACTCATGCTCAATGGCTGCCAACAATGTCTATGGGCAAGCAATGATGATGGCAGCAATGTTCTCCCCCAATAGAAGAAACAATAATGTGCCTTAGGGTATTTGTGTTCCGTCTAAGGCCCCAGGCAGGCCTGTGCTCAATGGGAATGCACACACCAGGACTGCCAGAAAATACTTTCCTCATGCACAAGCAACAACTGTGAAGACATTTTCTTGCTGTTCAAACACCAGTCGTTCGATTAGGTATCTACACGTGTAGTGCACCGCTAATCTATGCAGTAGTGCATCAAGAAAAGCACAATGCTTTCCCAGTAAGCTCTAATTTGTGACGTTCCCAATCCTGGATTCCTTTGCAGCTGGCGAGACACATTCACGAGGCAGAGAGGAGCCTGCAGGCTGCGAGTGAAAAGCCTTCAGGTGAGACGGTTTCCCTGGAGGGCCTGGAGGCGGACATGAGGCAGCTGAACAAGCGGCTCAACAAGCTCCGGGAGGGCGCACAGAAGGCGCGTGTGGGCTGGTCCAGCATGGCCGACCCGGCCAACAGAGGCGACCTCAAGAAAGCTGTGGAGGAACTGCTGAACGCTGCGGAGCAGGCCGCACTTCAAGAGCCGGCGGCAGACCTGCCCACGCTACAGGTAGGTGGGATTGAGACACTCTAATCAGAGCAAGGGGCAACTTAATGAAGTTTTAGCAATTCCCACCCCCCTGCCTGTGCCTAAGTCTAAATCCTTCAGAGCTTTTTTGGAATGGCAGAGAATTTCAAAGGAGATGACTCAGTTTCAGGGAATTGCATCAGGGTGGATCAATGCATGAATGAACAAACATTTGTGGCATCTTTCTGGTTACAATGTAAGCTTTCAGATGGTGCAATGGGACTGGGGAGGAAGATGCAGAGACTAGACTGCGATCACTGCCATAATCGATGCACCAGCAAAATTAGGCACCACTTAAAATTATATTTTAGCCAGAGTGTATATTGAACAGAATAAGGTTATGGCTTGGAATTGGTGTTGCGAATCTGTCCATGTCGACAAACTTTCGCTGAAGTCATGCATACATCACAAGCAATAAGTGAGCAGAGCAAATTTCATCAAGTTTCTGCTTAGAAGTATCCACAGATAACCATACCTCCATCGTTGCATCCCCGAGTCAGTTGTCATGATGCAACAGGCAAGAAATTTTTCGTTTAACGCATCTTGGCAAGGACTTGGTACCTTGCGTACATTCAGGGTGTCGTCTTTCATTTTAGAATGAGCATAGACATCAGCTTCTAAAACAGATGCACCTTATGAGCTTTCTTGAAGGGACCTTGGGGCCTCCTAACTCCGATTTATCTGACCATGCAGGCATGCCAGGAGGAGCTGGAAGCGTCCAAGCCCGCCGTGCTGTCGGCCGTGTCGTCATCCCCGCCTGATGATGTGGAAGAGCGGCTGAGGCTGCTGGCCATCCTCAACCGCTGGCACATCATCACGGTGCTGCTGCTGCAACGGCTCAGGAAGGCCCAGAAGAAGGCGGACGAGTGCGCCCCCGTTTCACGGCACGATCTGGGCCCCAGCCTGGAGGCGACACAGGCGGCCCTGAAGCGGGTCGCTCGCGAACGACCCACGGAGGCGCTGCACATCAAGTCTTGCCTCCACCTACTTCAGGTGAGGTAGAACTGACTAAGCTTGGGCTAGTTGGTGAAGAAAAGCGAATAGCGCTAAAGACAAGGATGAGACAAGGGAACGCACCACAACACTTTCCTCCTCCTTCGTCCTTGTCTTTTTCTCTGCTGGGGCCGTACAGCTGTTGTGGCTGTCAGATAACATGACACTGGCAACGTGGAAACTTTTCGTGGTGTCAACAATAGTAAGGTCATGTTGGAGAGAGGGGACCAATGTTGTTTCATGGTCACAAGAGGGAGAGGGTGCAAAGAGCAGGGGCAGGTGGTCTGCAATTGGTGCAAAGGTGATAAACATGAGTGACAGCCGTCATGTAAGCATGTATGCTGGCTTTGGAAGGTGAGCGGGCTGCTGCATTATTTTGCCAATTGTGGTTGACTGGCGACCAGCAGAACGCAGCAAATTATCTTATCCCCCTGTAGTGCATGCTGGGAGCTGCGAATTTGTGATTTCCGTCACTTATCGTTTTTTTTTCTTTCCTCCCATTACCAGTGGGTCAGAGAGATGCTGAAATCCCAGAAGGCAAGCCTGGACAGCCTGGAGAGAAAGGGAGAGGACGTGGCCGACCTTCGCAGACGGCACAAGGCCATGTCCGAGGAAGCCGACAGGCACAGCCGACACCTCGAGGCTGCCCTGGGGGCCTGTGACTGCCTACTACGACTCTGTGGCCGCCGTTGAGTCCTTCCTGAATCAGGCTAAAGACTGCTTGCAGCGCTACCTGAACTGCTGCCCCGAGCTGTACGCCAGCTACCTGCCGGCACTCGAGGTGAGTGGCTCATTTTCACCGGACATATTCAGTCCTGGCATGGCATCCCTGTTGCACTGTGACAAGCTCAGCTTGTTTCAACCCGCTCAAACCTTCGCTTAGAAACAAAGTGACATTTATGTTTTGTACGAGCCGTGGGCAAGCTTGTGCTGCCGTCATGCAAACGTTACCCGACATATGTGCAGAACTAGTTTTGCACCAATGCTTTTAGCTGAAACTTAAGGGGGGACGCGACTTTCAACTTCATAAAAATGACAAAAACATCGTTTTTTTTTTAAAGCCACATATTCGGCTTCTATGTTTCCTATTCTGTGCATCTGCAAAGTGTTTGCGCTGAAAAGCGTCGCAAAGTGGCATAAAAAAATAGTTTTTCCAGGTGCAATGACAAACTATCAGCGCAAAAGGGCGAAAAAAAAATGGCAATATTCGGAGCGCTGTATCTCCGCAACGGTGCCACCGAGCGCGGCCATTTTGATATCGTTAGATGGCCGAGCGATCATCCTTCCGGTTCCGCTCGTCTCTTTTATCGTTGTTCATTCACAATCGCGCAAACGGCAGAAAAGAAACGACGCACAAATGAATCTAAATATAGATGCTGGAGCGCTATTGGCCCTCCGGTCACCGGTTTCCTGTTTGCTCGCAAGTAATTGCAGATTTCTAAGACTTAAGGCTAGCCAGGAAAGGTGTGTAAGAGTTTATCTGGAAAAAAAACAAAAAAAGAACAAGGAAGCTTTTGCCATGCACGAGATTAGATTTGCAACTTACGTTTGTTTTTTCCCATTGTTTTGCACCCCTCTGCGCGCATGTACCAGGCCCTGGGACAGACCCTGGAGAAACGTGAAAGACCACTGCTGGGCAGCCTGGAAAGTGCCGAAGCAAACCTGGCGAACAGCCTCGGTCGCAAGCCGGACGAGGGCTCGCTGGAGCACACTCGGCTCCTCAGAGAGAGGCAAGTCTTTTTCAGCAGTCACAACTCGACCACTGGCAGCACTCTCAGTCAGTCCCTCAGTGAGTGGGGCCGCATTTGCCTCAAAAGTCTGTGCGGAAGATTAAATGTGGCGACAGAAAAAAATCGGTTCAAATTCCAACCCCAAATAAAGCCGAAGAGATGCATGCCCACGGGTAACCAAGGGCTGTGGTTCAGCTTCAGGCCACGTGCAGTGGCATGTGATCAAAACAGGTGCACGTGGGCACTTGTAATCTTGCTTTCCTGTAAAGTACGGCTCTCATGGACTCAGCCGTAATACAACTGCGGTGAGGTTAGAGGAATACTTTTTTAAATGTCTAGAAGCCGGCCGCATTTGAGCCCTGAAGAGTTTCAAACGTGACAGCCGCCTGTTTCTCATCTCCTCTCAGGTGGCACCAACTAAGACAGAGGACATCCCAGCTTCACCGGGAAATGCTGCAGCTGCACTCGCTGTGGGGCCTGTGGGCCAGGGCCGAGGAGAGGCTCAACGAGTGGGCCCTCAAGGCGCCGCACGAGGAAGACGGCGGCAGCGGGGCCGAGCTGAGCTACGCGCAGGCGGCGGCACGTGCAGACGTTCGTTCCGCACTGAAGGACCTCGCCTCCGCGGACGTCTCCAGCGAGCTCCTGGACTCGGCACCACTGCGAGCACGTATCCAAGCGCTGCAGGCTGCTGCGCCGACACTACTGGAGCAGCGATCGGGACCGCACCGTCATCGCGACTGGTCGGCATTGGGCCTCTCTGGGCGGCCGGCAAGCCTTGAGCAGCAGCTGAAGCAGGCGGAGAAGGTGAGGGGCTTTGTCGCCCTCTCTGTCTCAATTCATCTATCCATCTATTTGTCCATCTCTCCCTCTCCTTCTGTTTAGTCCTTCCTCCAAGTCAGCTCAGGCAGAGAGCATTACCTTCTCCCACCTTTTGTGGCGGGGCTTGCTGTGTTATTTGTGCACTTAATTGGTAGTTACAGGTGCTCCGATGTGGTGCAGCAAGGAGCACAGTAAAACCTCGTGACAAGACACACTCAAGGGACCTAGGAAACATGTCTCTTGTAACCAAGGTCTCTCGCACATGACGTTGCTGAGATGGTGGACGTAGGAGAACCAACCAAACCGCCTTCATTCAAATGCCTCTCATAACGAAGTATCTCTTGCACCATTGTCTCTTGTAATGAGGTTTTACTGTAGCTGAAAAGCCTAAAACCTTTGCTGTGATCGAATTACTTTAAGCTTTAGGGGCGGGTGACTGTCTGAGTTGCAAAACTGCTGAATTTGTGCTTTGAGGTGCTCTCCTGCGCTATTGGAAGTACTTCTGGAGATCCTTCTCAGAACTGAGTCTTGGTGATTGCATCTCGAACACCCATGTGTTCGAGATTTCGGCGCACGTTAAAGACCCCCAGGGTGTCGAAATTAATCCGGAGCCCTCCACTACAGCGCGCCTCATCACCTGTGTAGCGTCGGTGCATTAAACCCTACAATCAATCAATAACCTGCATACACCAGATTAAAACAGTAAGTTACATCGTGATGAAGGCTGATCACTCAAAGAATTCTTGTGGAGACTAACAATCTTTGTGTGGAGGACACTGCTCTAAAACGCTTCAAATTCTGGGGTTGCACTTTTTATTGGCGAAGTTTTACAGGCACACTTTTGTTCCGCTCCTCTCCCAAGGCAGAAGGAAAAAGGAATGCCAAAGAGGTCCATCAGGGGGACTGCGTGTGAAGTGGCATTGGAAACAGAGCCAGAAACTGCAACGTGTTATTGTCGAGAACTGTTGGGGCCCCAGCTTCCAAATATGAAGAAAGGTTTGAAGCAAAGTTAAAAGCTGTCTCGAGTAAGCAGCGATGAAAATAAAAGCCCTCGCAGTTCTCCGAGCGGGAAACAAGTGCGCCATGGTAACATGCTCTGTACAAATGACGCTTGCAGTTGGTCCCTCGAGAACCCGGAAATGACTGGAGCAAAGAAAAACTGCAGGACTTGTGTGTCAAGGCTGAGGTGAGTGACCTGTCACCCCTTTTATTTTTTTTTTTTTTTCAACCTTTGTTTTGAATTCGAGCCATGCTGACGAGTTTGCATAGTCACGTGGCAATGTCTACTTCTTTCTGCCTATTTAGCCCTATCTGTACATGAAAGAAAGTTACCCTGCAAGCGAGTAATTCAGTAGTAATTTTACTAGTGTCTACTGTGGAATGGTGTTTTCAGTAAGAGAGGGACATAAATGGCCTGTTGCCTGCAAAGCAAGCACATGTTGCTCTCATGTATGTCATGATTTCCCAGTAACTTTACTGTACCGCACATAGCCGTGGATGGACGCTAAATAGAGTGAAATAGAGAAATAAAGGAGCCGAGAGCTAAAGGTAAAGCACATTGAAGATAGCCCTGTACCTTTTTACCACACAGCCGGGGGTAGACCGTGCACAGTATAATAAACGGCAGTGTTCGGGGAACTACACTGCCCACACTGGATCGGTAGATCTCATTGGTCTTTAATTTACCTTCAGACTGGGCATTGAGCAACTCTTTAGAGGTGGCCATGAGTGGAGCAATGAACTGTGGCATAAGAATGAGCAAAATTGTATGCTAAGAAAGCGCTAGTAAAAAAAATTGCTGACGTTTTTTGCACCTAATATCGGACACAGTGATCAAGTAACTGAAATATTAGCAAAAGACAAACAAACGAACTGTGCCGCCAATTGCCAGCGTTGTTGTTCCTCCAAAACGCGATTCAAATGCTCTTAATCATCTCCAGCTGTTACCTGTGTGTGGTCTAGGTGGGGGAGAGTTGGAAGTTTTGGAGTGGACATGCTTCTCCTGGCTACATACCTAATCGCAATGTGAATAAGTGACCCCTGCTTCATGATAGAAAAACGTGCGCACTAAAAACAAACCTTTTTGTCAACGCAGAAGCTGTCCCGGGATGTTATTCCCCTGGGCGTCAACCTGCACTGCGTCGAAACTGAAGGCAGCCAAGAGCTGCTGCGTCGGTGGAGGATCATCTGCCACCGGCTCATCCTCATCTGGAGCAGCGCCCGAAGGCTGCTCGCTGAGAAGTCCCCGCTTGAAGACAGCTGCACAGACCTGCTCCGGCTGGGTCAGAGGTCGCGGGAGACGCTCGGCGCCGGAGCGGCGGGCGGTCCCCCGTTCCAAGACCCGGCCGCGTGCAGGCGTCACCTGGAAGACGTCGGCGACCTCCAGCTCCGACTGGCGACAATCCGCCCGATGCTGGGGTCCCTGCGACGTCGAGGATCCACGCGGGAGCATGCGGAAGTCTGCGACCAGCTGGACCGGGCCGTAGACCGGATGGCAGGCGCGGCGAGGGTGCGAGCTGGGGAGGCGTGGCTGTGGCTGAGGCCCTGGATCGCATTCTGGACCTCGCTGGACGCCGTCGACGGACGGCTCTCGGCGCTGGAGCAGTCTGAGGTGCTGCAGCTCTCGGCACTGCCTGTCCTGGACCTGCGCTTCATCGCCACCCTGTTCCAGCATGAGGTGAGTGTGACCACTAAATTTTTTTAACAGCGAATCTGTTGAGTAAACTGTTTGTGTACGGTGTCCGCAGTTAATAAAAAAATACCAAGAAAACGTCGAGCACTCGTGTACATGTGCCTCGAACGCTCATTCGTCAAGCTAAGCATACCCACTTGGAAAGATTGGCCAACATTGGGCACAAAAAAAAAACTAGCATTCGCCATATCGTGGCAACACTTGCTCAGAACGAGAAAGACACGCCATAGCGTACGCCCCTCGTTCGTTCTTTCTCGCGTCATTGTGCGCATGCGCTCTGTACCGTAGCATAGCCGCGACTTTAATGTCAAAGCTGCTGTAGGTGATCAATAACTCCACGTGGCCCAGCCGCAGATAGTTCGCACGTTCGAGCGGAAAGATGCCGCTTTGCTTGGAGAGGCTTGATGTGCAAAGCATCCACCAGAGACCATAATTAGCACTTGTAGAGTGCTGTCCAAGAACGCCGACCAGAACGACGAGCTCCCTCTGGCCTTGCTCAACATACACTCATTGAAATGCCATGCCGCCGACGTCAACCACAACACCACAGCGATGCTAAAACTCTCGACTTTGTGTCCGTCAGTGACCTCGTACAACAGCTCCACCATTCAAGTCTTGCAGGTATGTGCAAACTTCCCTGAACTTTTTTTTATCGTAGCAGCGTTTCTATCATCATAATCAGCACCACAATTACAACCTCCTCTCGCCAACTGGTGGGTGATGTGTTCCTCATTAATGCAAGACACAGAATGCGGATAGTGCCCCTAGCGAGAGAGCAAAATGACACTATTGCTCTGATCGGAAGAGCGGTATTTTGTTCACTTCTTACTGGTGCTAGCAATGGACTGAGGAGACATATATTTTCATAGGCATGAGTAGCATGCCCACTGCCTGTCATCACGTTGGAAGTTAAGAACCAACTCTTTGAAAAAAGAAGTTGGCACCCATTTCTTTCTTTCTGTCTTTCTTTCTTTTCTTTTTTTTTTCTTCTGTTAGCTTAGTCTCATAGCTGTGTATTCCAGTGGGCAAGAGCAAAGCTGCCTGTGACCCCTGTATACATTTTTGTATTAACCTATACTAGGGAGGAAGTCTCGTGCTGCAGTGGCATGCCATCATGGAAATGCTGAAAATGGTT
The DNA here is from genome assembly GCA_013339765.2 of Haemaphysalis longicornis. Taxonomy (NCBI): domain Eukaryota; kingdom Metazoa; phylum Arthropoda; class Arachnida; order Ixodida; family Ixodidae; genus Haemaphysalis; species Haemaphysalis longicornis. The sequence continues at coordinate 108,971,657 of CM023452.1, read as the reverse complement.
TCAGTCTTACTAGCTCTGGCCTGTGGCCTGATTCCCTGTGGCTCATGACAGGTGCTTCTTTTTTCCTGCGCTGGTTTGATCCCAGCCGCAGCAGCCATTTTTTTTTATCATGGCTACAGAAAATGAAAATGCCCATCTATTGGGGTTCCGGCTATGTTGAAGGCATAAGAAGCCCCCCCCCCCTAAAGACTAATTACACATTCAATCAACAATGAGCATGCAAGCAGCCACAGACCGGTCAGTCGTCATCAAGAAATGCGATTTCTTTAGAAGATCAAGATATCGGCACAACGCTTATGCACTCATCGCCCACACGTGCAATTTCTCGGGCTTCTATAATCACCCACGTAAGCAAATCATGGCTCCTAGCAAACACCTTGGCTTTGTTTGACATAGGGAAACATTTGCAATCAAAGCACTGAATGGCTAGACGCCCATTGTTAGAATTACAGACATTATTCCTGCGTTCACATAGCCTGTCATTAATACATCTGCCAGTTTGGCCGATGTATATACTTTCTTGAACTTTAGGGATATCTTATACACCGCTCCTTCCATGCAGTCAACGAACTTGTTGTGGTGTTTAATTTTGCACCCAATCTCTTTCCTATGTGTACAGTTAAACCTGCCAACAGAGCTTGCAAAGCTTGTCAGGGGCAGAGAAGGCCACATTGGCGCCTGCGTGCTCAGCGATGCGTTTCAAGTAGTGACTGAGCTGGTGGATGTATCAGCCCAGCAGCGACCGTGAATCCAGCTTGCAAACAAAAAGTTTCTGTGTTTCCGTACATCCACCAGCTCGGTCACAACTTGAAACGCATCGCCAAGTGCGCAGGCACCAATGTGGCCTTCTCTGCACCGGACAAGCTTTCCAAGCTGTGTCAGAGGCCTGTCCTTCATGCCTGAAGGACACCTTCTTTGCATGCAGTACACCGCCAACGAAGGGGTATCGTATTTTTAGAATGTATGTGAGTTTGTTAGCTGAAGTTTGTGTCTTTTAAAAAGCACATGCTCAGCATAAGTTTCATCGTGCATTTATTTATTTCCCATTCGTGCGTCCCTACAGCCTCGGTGTTTTTTCAGAAAAACGCGTAGGCCAGTTCCATCAACCCTGCTTTATCGTCCACGATTTGTGACATTACAAATTGTAGTGCTGGAAAGTATGTCACGGCATAGCTAGTTTCGGGCTAGTGGCCTTTTCTGCATCAATAAGCAACTGCTGTGAGTGGTATGATTCTATTTGTGGCACTCTAATCTACCAATATAGGCGGACCTGCTTTCGCACTAAAGTTTCCCTTAAATCTGCTCACTGCAAAACTTGTCTTGAAAACTTTGCGTCCCTTCAGTTGCTTCTTAAACGTTGGTTAAAGGAGAGAAAAATGGCCGTGGGGTTTAGACTGTGCTTATAGTGGAGAGTCTTGCACTGCTGTTTCTTGACCTCCTTTGGTATGAGTTAGTCGTACTAGCTACAATCACCCAGAAGGAAAAAAAAAAAAAAGACATTGGGAAACCCAGTGAGAACCCACTGAATACAGACAGTGTTTTTAGTCCAATCAGACCCTTTAGTGGAACACAATTGGTTTAGGACCTAATGAAACTGAGTGAGTCTGAGCATCAATTGTGTCCCATTGGATATTAGATACAGCGAAATCTCGTTGATACGTTTTTCACGGAAACCAAGAAATAAAACATATTATGCGAAAATCGTATTATCTGAAAAGGTTAAAAACAGGAGGAAAATATGCATACTCCGTCAGCAACTCACTTTTATTGAGCGACGTTGAAGTTGCTGGTCATTTTGTGCAGCATTTTCATCTTTTCATCATCCAGGACTACATTCTTCTGCAACATAAAAAAGGAGCTAGCGGTATTTTTCACTTCACCAGGCACTGTTTTGTACAACAATTCATGTCTTTTCAAACACACAAGACGCTGACCAGTCAAAAATCGTTCTTGACGTCTCGGCTTCCAGCACGGAAGCCTTGTTCACAATCTATTCCGTCACTGTCTCGACGACAATTTGTGTCGCGCATTGAATCGGTGAATCCAGTCACTGGATGCTTGGAAGTCTTCAGTGTGCAAGAAGAGTGCAGATGTGTCAACTTTTCACGAATAACTAACCCTTCGACGTTGACTCCTGCCACTCTGACTTACTCGAAGCATGTAAGCAGGATGTCTCCCGGTGCGATTATGGTACATTTCGCAAAATGGCGCAGTGTATCACCTGACGTTACGTCATCATTGGATGGAGTGGCCACGCCTGGCAGCGATGTTTTTGCCGAAATACCGGCACTGCCACGGCCTCAGCGGCTCCGCAACGTACAGATCGTGCCTTGTGGGAAAGTGGTTTGAGCTAGTATAGCAAAGAGTAACTGCAGCATTTCAAGAAATGTCGGTCAAGGTCCACTTTCGTGATCGTATTGTCCAATTTTCGGCAAAAATGTGATCATATTAAATGCACAAAGATGCATTAGTTCTAAAGGACATTGGCCGGGAATAGAAAGAAAAACGTATTAAGCCGAATAATGTGTTAGGCCGAATCGTATCAACGAGATTGCACTGTATATAGTTATGTTTTCAATTTTTGTCAAATAGCAGCCGCTCGTAAAAAATTGGCCTGCTCACAGCATGACTTTCATGAACACAACCGAACAGTTAATTAGCTAGCCCATTAAAACAACATGTGAGTGCAAAGCAGGAATAACGCCCTGGGATGTGCTTAATGCTGAATTTATTTTAATCACATAATCTATGCACTAGTATATAGCACCAAATTTTTATGGGGGAACATTGATGGTATTCAGTGGTGGCAGCTGTTAAGGTTAAAAAATGGCTTCAAGCACAAACACAGCACAAGCACTCCTGGGAGAAACCACAGCCCACTCTAACACCCTCACCATGTTGGAGGAGGTGCACAGCACACAGCGTGAAGTATCCGGGGTTGCGCCCGGATGGTTGCCTGCACGTGTGGCCTAACCACAAAAATGCCATAGTACACCACAAATGTGTGCAGGTAAAAGCAAACAACCATTTATAGCTGAAATTGTGTCTACGCCAAGTTGCAAGGTCAGGCCGATCAGATAAACTAAACTGAATGATCTCCCATGTTGATCGGTTATTTTTGTATGAATCCTACTGGCAAGAACAAATAGTGGCTGTGAAAGCTGCAATAAAACTTTACTTCATTGCCAATAAAAACCATTCAACCAATATTGGTGGCAGATAGGTTCAGATGCTTCCACAAGGCCCTCAAGCCGAATTTTATCCGGATTTTATCCGGAGCAGAGCACTTTAGGGGTTCGCCTTGCAGAGCACTTTAGGGGCTCGCCTTGTCGCCGTAGCTCGCTTGCTGGACTCAAGTAAAGCCCCACGGCATTCCATTGTAGCAGCGTCCCACAGAGGCTTTGAAAGCCGTTTATATAGTCGTAAGCATTCAAAACTCGTGAACCGCTGGCGCTTGTCATACATCTCCCCGTTGTTTAGCACAAAAAAAACTGCGGGTACATTTGAGGCAAAATATGCGTATTTAACTGGCAGCGCCTGCATTCATTTAGTTAGGAACGCTCGTTGGGTTGGTTTCTACGATAGTAAGTGAAAAAACGTGGCAGTGCAACGCCAGCGCATGCAAGAGGAAAAGCAAGCACAAAAACAACAGAACTCCCGCTGGCACAGTTTCAGGCAGGGGGCGTGCGAGCACTGCGAAGGCGGGAAATTTGAATTGCATTGGACAAACCTCCGTTCCATTCATCAATAGGGCAGTGAGACAGCGGCGAAGAGCGTGATGGGTGGTAGCAGTGAGCGGATAACGGCACCACCGCCCATTATGGCGAATCACTGCTCTGCACTTCCGACAGCTTTCACATTCAGTGGAACGGCTTTGATTTTTTTGTGTGTACACGCACTTCCATGGGCTGCAAGGGTATACGAATCAAGGGTTTAATGTCGGTAAAGGTTGCGTTTGGGCTAGTTGGTTGAACAATCGTGAAGAACAAAGGCGTGGGATCGTTTAACGAGGAAAAGCAAGAACACAGGGCGTGCCCAACACTGGAACTAACTTGCTTTACGCCTGGCTGCAGAAATATGTCAACAGAGAGGGGGACATGCCGGAAGGTAAAAAAGGTAATGCTTGTACCATGTGCTTGGCAGTTCTTTTATTTATTGATTTTTTTAAGCACAAGCTTTCATAATGGGATCAGTGGTGTCCTGTTAAAAAATTAATGCATTTACCTGTAGACCCATTTGTCAATGGAAAAATTCTGACAAGATTTCTGAATGACACACGGCACGTGCATCAAATTGGGCTTCCATTGTGCCAAATGGTTACGTGAAAATTGCAAAGAAGGAATGCTTCTAGATACGACAATACTACACGCATCGATCGTGAAAAAGGAGTACAATAGTATATGCCCTTATCTCATAAACCACATATCGGTATACATAAATTTACATCGTTCGTAGATGCGTTTACTTAGTGCGTGAAAAATGGTACGTCACATGGGTTCTTCGTTTCCGAGTTCGGTCTTTGAAAGTTTGGCAGTCAACCATGGACGCACTTTCAACACTTTTGATGCAGTTTTGATTGGAGTAAGCTTTCGTGCTTCTCTCAACTTTCTTCAGGAAAGGGTAAAGTTTTTTTTTTTTTTATTATTATTTCTGCCTGCTAGCACAATTTGGAGGGGGAGGAAAGCTATGACTAACACGTGCCCAGGTCGCCTGGTAGTGTGTTAATGCATCTGTTAATTCTATGTACAGAATTAATTAAACGCATCTAATGTGAAGTGTACAGTAATTCCAGAATTTTCATGCACCGTATATTGCATACTCATTGAACGCGAGCATGCAAACCTGTGCTGAGACAAAGTAAAAAAACAAAAACTTTATGGGATGTACACCAAGAGTAATAACGAAAGAATGGAACCAGCACGTGTTCCGCCGTCCGAGTTGGACGTGCACGCATTCACATCTTCGGCCAGCTTGTATACGATGCCAGACGTTTTTGGCGGCATTCCAAAAGCCGCGGGTTCGCCGATGTTTGGCGCGGGGTCGACGCGTTTCACGGCGACGTCTCATGCGTCGTTACCACCGCGCGTGGGGAACTGCCAAGGCCGCGCGGCTTCCACTTCAATCGCTCGCTGCATCCATTATCGCGGCATCCTAGTACTCGCCACTCCCAGCGAGCGGCCCACGCCCTCGAGTGGCTGCGGCTGTCGGGGTATCGGGCCCTCCTTTATCTAGCGTCTTCAAGCGAAGGGGATGCCGTTAGCGTGTTGTGGTTGCGTCGCGTGCGCGCCAGCGACGCTCGCGACACCCGGCTTCCAAAAGTAACGCGACGAGCACGCGGAGATTTATCCACGTTATCAACGAGAGGTCGGTATCTCTTTGAGATCTCTTTTTAAAAGCGCGTTCGCAGTGTGCTTCCGTCGCGCCGTGCGTAGTTGTGTTAGCGCGCGACGTTGATTTCCTTCGAGTTCGCGGTCGGCGGTTGCCTGTGTGGACGCGATGGTAGTTAGCAGCGTTCACTTCCCGCGCTATTTAAAGTTTTAACGACAGCATACCCTTACCTACGCTTGTCGGTCGCTGCTGCCGCTCTTTCCGCCTTGGGAAGTTTCGAAATCGTGCTGTCGTGAACGCGGGATGAACTGACACTTCGCATTTGAAACGTATTTGGCGTCGCGATTGCGAGGACTGCACCGTCAGTAGTTAAGAAAAACGAGTGTCTGAGTAACGGGACGCTGACCAAGTGCTGTGCGGGAAAGCATACCGCATCCTAAGCGCGTGCGCCGTGACGTCAGATGTTTTTGCGCGCGGCGTGAAAAACGGCTGCTCCGCTTTCGGGAATGGCGCTTATTTTGCTTATGTGAGTGTTACTAAATAGTATGATTTTGCTTAATTAAGTTAGTACTATTATTACTCGTTATGTTAGTGTAATACTTCGTTTGAAGACCGCGTCTGTGCCATAGTAGCATATTAGTAGAAATAAAAACTACGTAGGCTGTAGTTTCGTTTTTAGTTAAAACTGCACGTTAGAAAATGCGCTTCAGTGCCAACATTATTGTGCTATTTCTAAATCCAATTTTATTTTTCGCAAGGGTTTCGTGCTTTTCACTGGGTGGAGGCCCTAAAAACATCCTCCTGCTCATTACTACAATAAATGTTTGTCTCTCCCTCTCGTGCTTTTAATTGCGTTTTTGCTACCTTACATCAATTTATTGGCAACATGGTAATGGAGAGTTTTTTTTTTCGGTTTAAGAAATTGTATGAGAAACGATCTGCTCCCATCCATTGCAGCTGTCTCTAGTTTCCACTAATAAAACTTGTCTGATAATAGACTAAATGCCCCATGCACACGCTCAGTGCACGACTTTTGTTGTTGTTGCTGTTGCTTATTTCACGGTTTTGCAAAAATTTGTAGGAACCTCATTGTTTGGTTTTGTTGTAACCTTTACAAGTTATTTGGCATATGCACATCCCCCTAGATTTTTTTTTTTTTTTTTTGTAATGTGGTAATGTGAGAAGCAACAGGCTGAAGATGATTTTCTTGGACTGACCTCCCTTTTTTTCAGTTAATCTCTCTCTCTCTTCTCTCTCTCTCTCTCTCTCTCTCTCTCTCTCTCTCTCTCTCTCTCTCTCTCTCTCTCTCTCTCTCTCCCGCCAGGCTGAATGGGAGTGTAAAACACATACCACACACCTCATGCAAACTGTTAGAATTGAGAGAACAAAATTGATGCAGGGCATATCAAAACAGACAATGCTAGTGTTCCGTGACTGTGTAACTGCAAGTGACAGCTGTGTGCACTAGTCCCATTTGTTCCTCTTTATGTCCTGTGTCAATTTTTTCTTCCCAGTTCTAATAAACTCACGAATCAACTTGCCCAACACCAATTGTCATCAACTCCTACTTACCACTCTGTTCCTGTCCCATTTCTTCTCCTCTTCCCCCAGCGGCTGGCCAAGAGGTTGGCCGAGGTGAGACGCCTGTGGGAGGTCCTCCACGACCACGAGGAACGCCTGGCCCAGACCGTGGCCCCAGGACCGTGGCTGGACGAAGTGCGGAGGCAGGTTCACGAGTGCCTGCGCCGTCTGGAGCTCCTCGAAGCCCGGACCAATGAGCTCAACAGGCGCTGCACCCAGTGGGAGGCCCTGAGGCAAGACCTGAAGAGCCTGGACTCCAGCATGGCCGATGCCCTCGACGCCGTCCAGGAGGCCAGTCTGACCCCCCAGCAGCAGCCTGCCACTTCTCGGGAGCCCAAGGTGCCCAAGGTGCGTGCCTGGGTCCCGTTTTGTCTTTTTTTGCTCTTAGTCTGAATTATGTCTGCCTCAAATTAAGGATTCTATAAGCTGTGCAGAGCAATGATGCTGGCATGGACTGCCTGAACCTTCGTAAAGTTTTGTGGAATAGAGAGACTGCTCAGTATGCAAACTGGCATCAGTGGCAACCAAATTTCTTGACCCTTTTTGCTTCCTTTGTGCCTTGCTTTTGGCGACAGTGGAAATTCTGTCCACTGCCTCTTGGAGCATAAATTGTTGGCTCACTTTCTTTGCACAATCTACATCTTGATCATAGGAAATCTACGCATATTCCTATCTGATGTCTGTATTTCTCATCTTGTAACATTTGGGCGTGGTGGTCAGTTTTGTTCCTAAAATTGAGCTTGCAAAACCAATAAATATAACAAATGGGGAATCCGAACTGTTCACAAAGTCAGACATAGGCCACACAGCAGAAGGCATGCGAGTGCAGTTTTTGTGCAGTTGTTTTTGTGAGCAGAACGAAAGTAAGAAATGATGTATTTGTGACATAGCAGAAGGCCTTGCCTCGTAGAAAATGTGCTTAGTTGTAATACACTGTGGTTAGAATTAAGTTGGTTGTGCCATTCTTGTTTCACTCGGTGTTACACGTAGCATATTTTTCACGATTTAGCATGACTAGCTTCTAGTGAACCAGTGGCAAAAGACATGTTCTAGCTTGGCGACCTCTGTAGCACACCCTGTAACACCGACAGCTGTGCATGTCATGGTGATACACTGCAATGAGGTGTGAATTTGGTACTAATTTCATCCTTACCGGTGTACAACCATAATTCTCATAGGGAATAAATGTCCTGATGTCTATGCATATAAGCATCCGGGGCCCCCTAGAATCAAACTTCACATACCTTTTTCTGATCAGGGAGGTTTTCCTCAAGGAAGCAAATACCATTAAGTAGCTGTTTCCCTTATTCTTAAGCAGCATTGGTGTTACATGGAAAAGCCAACACAAAGGGTTTTTTTTTTGTGAAACATAGCTAAGTTCCCTCGCTGGCCTCATTACGACATTCCTCTCAGCCTTTTGTGCTTTGATCCTTCAGGTTCCAAGCTCATTTGGTTTCCTTCTCTCACCACAGGACAAGCTGGACAAGGTGAACCAAGTTGTAGAGGCGTCGAACAACGGACTGAACGAGGTGACGGCAGACTGCCTGGTGACCGAAGCAGAGTCCATCAGGACCCACATTGAGCTGACGGGCAGAGCTGCCAGGGCCCTGTCGGAGTGCGGCAAGTTCTCCAAGGCCCAGAAGGAGCTCGCTGACAAGTGCGTGGCGCAGTTTAGCGACGAGTTGGACAAGTTTGACAGGCTGAGGAGAGAGAAGGACCCTGCTGCATCTAAGCCAGGCGGCGACGACGACTCCACGGAATGGCTGAAACAGCTCAATGAGGTGAGACGCAATCACTTTTGCAACGAGGTTGCGTGAGTTAAAGTGTATCTCGAGGTTTCTTCTCTCGTGAAGTTAGTTAATAATTCAATTAACTGCACTTGTGTGGCCAAATTAGCAGAAAATCTGGCAATTCCCATCGGCCAAAGCATTGCTTAGACGAATTCTCACTTACTGTTTCGTTGAGTCCAGCCACCCCAATCTCTCAGCTGCCTAAAACATGCATCAATCAGACAGTGAAGTAACCATTATTTGTGTTTTTAAGCCTCCAAAATGCTTCCAGTCTCTGAACTATTGGCTGTGTGACATGCCTGCAGGATCTGCAGCGACAGAAGGATGACTATGGAGGGCTGCTCCATTACGGCGAGTCTGTTGGAACACTCCTGTTGGACGAAGAGCTTAGGAGAAAATTGGAGGACCGGCTCGCAGCCATCAAGCAGTCGGGCAGTGGCATTGAAGGAACACTGCAGCAAAAGTAAGTTTCGGGCCTGGCAGGGTTCGTGCTCTGAGTTTCGCTAAACAGTTCTGCCGGATAATATTTCTCAGAGAACATCTAGGCACCTCGCCTGTCTGAAAAATGAACCCAATGTGGGCCTTACAGTGGTCTTCGTTGAATTGAACAGAGGTGAAGTTAGGTATGTACCTATGGTGCAACGTTTAAGTGGTAAAAATAAAGTGAGCTAGGGCTACCTCGAGCTGCATATTTTGCTTCTAAGCAGACATCTTAATTCTTCAGTTGGCTGTCTAGCTAAGCCATTGAAAGTAATTACTGGCTGGGAAATGCATCAGTACCCGAGTGTTTGATGCCATAAGTGGTATCAGATTTTACAAGCAGTCTGTGCAAAGTCCCCTCCAGAAATTCAAAATAACTTCACTGCTTTTTTTTTTTCTTTCAAGTTGCACCTTCGCCAATATTTTTGAAGTTCTAAATCACGACTATTTAGTTGTTTTCTGTCTAGTGCAGTTATTAATGTTGGTACTCAAAGGTTGGTAATACATTAGGAACCACATCTTTGCCAGTGGATGTCTTATAGCATGTCCTCTTGTTTTCATGTCAGCTTTTTTTATACAGTGCACAGTACAGACCTCATCCCCAGAATTCGGAAAGTTCACTGTGTTCATCGTTTTGCATCCCGGCAGACAACACACTTACAAGTGCATTGAGGCACTAACTGAAAATGTGTAGTACTTTGGTTGGGGATTTTACTCCGAAATAGAAAGTGGTAATGCCTGCACAGTTCTGCACATCATGATTGCTTCGTGGCATGCACCCTAGTTATGTGCAGTTATTTGGTGCAGTTTCTTTGCACCATTGAAGCGCGATAACAGAATGCAGCTGTTCGACTTAGTTTTTATTTTCTTTAATTTACCTCCACCCTCTTGTGTTTCCACTGCACAGCACTCTGAAGCTGAGTGGTGCGTCCGGTCTGCACCAAGAGTTTGACGTCAGGCTGGAGGAATTCCTGCTCTGGCTGGACGGCATGGAGGACACTCTGAACTCGGCCATTGCGCCCGCAGAGGCGAAGCGGGAGATCAAGCTTCTCAACGTGAGTGTCTCCTCCTCCACCCAAACGAATTCTGGTGCAGCGCAAGGTTACACCTTGTCCTTCAGCAGTGTAGAACGAAACATAGTTGTGCTTGTACGAGCCTGGGACAGTGCAAGAGGTGTGCTGCAATATAAATTTATATAGGTGCTTCAGCCACACATGACGAGCAAGCTTTTCAACAAAGGTTTTCCAGCATTAAACTATGGACTGCGGGTGCCGCTGCTTTGGCCTTACTTTGCCATTCATTGAGCCACCCTGTTGTTTATTGGTGCAGTAGAAAGTAGTGTTTAGGGTCTTTCAAACTGGAATCTGCGGCACGCACTGTAAATTTGTCTGTTATGCTCTTAACCAGTACAAAATCTGTTTCACAATGGATTACACCTAAGAGTGAGTGTGTGTTGTGGTCTGTAGAGGCCCGTAAATATTTCAGCGATTTGAAATGTGGGCGATATTGAATTCAGTTTGCCTGTGTGGGAAAGTGCCTGCATCAATTGCCATTATTGTTTTATTTTATTTTACTTCACGTCGTTGTTATTCTGGGGGGATCAAGGGCTGTTAAGAACGTCAAACTGAGAAAATGCTGCTCCAACCACAAAAACTAAAAAATGGAGAGAACTATTTAAGCTCTTTCCTTGCGCCGCATTTCCTTGACACTGAGCACCCCCTTGTTATGTATCATCATGTGTAATGTTTGTAGCAATGTTTAGGTTCTGAGCCCATGTGCCTTAAGAATGCCAACTCTTTGGAACTCTCTCATTGCTAAAGTGTGGGAGTAGTTTTCTGGGGATGCTTATAATTGAAAAAAAAAATATATGTATTGTAAATTTATAGGGCTGAACCTTCCACGTGGCCACTAGTCAACAAAACTGGTTTAGCACCTGGGTTCATTGCGGTTCAGAGTTTCATTATTCTGAAGAATCTCACCACAATTCACTCAAATGCATAGCAAGGCTTTTTCTTCAATGAAGGGGAATCTGGGTGACGTCACGGTGCATACTTGTACACAACACGTGACCTCTCTCTTCCACTTCTCCTCGTGCCATTCCCCCCAGGCCAAGCAGCAAGAGGTGGCTGACCACGCTGAGCCTCTCGAGCAGCTGCAGGCCAGCCTCAACGACCAAGTCAAGCACTACCCTGGCCTGGTCCCAAAGGCACAGCAGGACAGGGCAAAGGAACAACTGGCGACCACCCAAGCACGCTGGCGTGCCTTGACGCCACTGATCGAAAAACGACGACAGAGGTGAGCATCGGCTCAGGTCTCGTCTCTGTAGTGCTAGTGCAGTTTCTTTGATGCAAGGACATCAACATTGTAGCAGCGGCTTATTGTCCACAAGCACTCATTCAGAACTATTTCTTCTTATCACTCAACGGAATGTCAGTACACATAGTGCTTTGTTCTCGTATCATGTAATCATTGTTTTTGTGAACGCCGGTTTTTAACCAAAATAATATTTTCCGACTTAATTTAAGCAGTTGTTCTAAGTGTACCGGAAACATGGGTACTGCGCAGCTATTTTTCTTTGCGCATTTCTTCGTTTTGCAGGCCTATTGCCCTTTTTCAAGTGGGCTTTGTTTTTAGCTGTTTGTAACGGGGTGTTCCTCGCTTCCTAGACGTGGGTGCCTTGATATGATTAGTAAAAAAAAAGAAAAGTGTCAGCAAGACTGTCCGAACACTTATCAGGGCTTCCTATCATGTAATCCATTGTGGGCGCGAGTAAGAGGCAAGGGTGAAAGCTCCGACAGAATTGTTTTGACTCAGACAGTGCCAGCAACGTTTCATTTAGCCTCCTGCAAGCTTGATAAGTGGCAAGGTTGTCTAGTAGGTGGAGTGATTGGGTTCTTGTCTTGCCTGCCGCAGATTCATTGCTGTCAGCGCCCTCTGGGAAGAAGTGAGGCAGTTGGCAAACAGGCTTCACAAAGTGCGCGCTGCTGAAGAAGACCTCGTCAACACGGTCGGCGACCGGCCACAGAATTTGTTTGAAGCAGTCGAAGCGCTCGAGGTGAGTGAACCTCAAAGCTTGCTGATAAGTAGGCACAGCCTTTTGGTTTGAAGCACTTACTTTTTAACTAAGACTGGATGCTCACACTACGCTAGAGGGGTGAAAAAATTTGGCAAGGCCCTAGAGGTGCAGTATTGTGAAGAATGCGTAGAGAAACCATAAGCAAAGAATTTCCAGTGGACTTTGCAGATACTTTCCCTGTTAGTGGACAAGTTTTTTCTGGACATCTGGGAGCTCAGTTGGCCACTCCTGGTAGTTGTGCTACATTTACAATTTAAATCCAGCGCTGAATTGTTCACTTTTAAGAGTGCCGCATCTTGTGAGCCACCAGAGCAGTCGAGTCATTTGAGTCCTTAAGAATTAGAGCACTTTGAGGCCAAACAAAATCAGTACTATCTAACGGCATCTGCTGGGACAAGTTGTTAAAGTGCCTTCCTTTTTCCAAGATATTAAATGGAAGATATTGACACAACATAATATGTTTTTATTGTGTAGCCTTTGCAAAAAGCTGCAATGAAACAGTGACGAAACTTAAAATGCTCTTGGAACATCAACTTGTCTTTAATAAGCATTTCAGCGGAGAGGAATTTGAAGTGGTTGATTGGTTTGTAGTTATACATATTGTTTTTTATCAGGTTTGGTGCTGTATGGTTACTGCTCTTGCAATGTTGCAGTTCTTTCAATTTTGCATTTTTTTTCTCATTTCTTTTTTGCAAACACAAATCCATCCAATTCTACCTCCATCAGCCACTATGTACCAAACCTTTCTCTTAAATTCTGCTAGCTTTACCCCACATAATTAACTGGCCACTGCGAACATCCTGCTCCTTCACGGAAAAGGATAACATACAGGCTATTATTGTTTGTGCTAAAGCTATCTCTTTAAGGCCTGCTTATTTGTTTCCACTGTACTGCAATGTAGCCACACTTGCAAACCACATTTGATATAAGGGGTTGAGGCATGGTAAGTTCATGCGGAGGACATTAGTCCAGCTTATTAATTGATAACTCTGACTCAAGGATTTCACACCAGTACGTACTTTTCAAGTGGAACCGGTCCTTTTAAAAAAAAATTTGACATCCCCCAGAAGTGCAGCCATACGGCTACAAAGGTACAGCTTTCTCAGGAACTTTGCTGTTGAAGACAAATCTGTGCAGGTATAAGATTCAGACCAGGGTGTACTCAACCAGGACGAATTTTTCTTCAACCGCAATGCTTCTGAGAAAACTGACTGTTTTTCTTTGTAGCCGCACGGCGGCAATTCTAGGTGATGTCGAATTTTTCCCGTGGTCCCCCTACACTGGTACAACTCGAACTGGTTCCTAATTGTCTGCGAACCACTGCACAACGGTACTAGTTGGGATCCACGGCTGACAGGTAATCACCCACTCTGTTAACGCCCAAACAGGCCCTGGAACCCGAAGTGCAGCAGCTGGAGACCCCGCTGAACGGTGCCCTCCACCGGTACGAAGACCTTGTCCGGGACTGCCCGCCGATCGAGGACGGCCTCCTGGGGTCCATCCGGCAGGCGTACGAGGAGTGGTTGGCGCGGAAGCGCTCAGTGCGGCTGTCCCTGGAGCGCCTGCGCCAAGCGCAGGGCGCCTGGGAGTTGTGGGACGGCCTGCGCGAGCGGCTGCTGCTCTGGCTCACCGAGAAGGATGTGGCCCTCTCCCGGCTGGAGCTGGGACACGGCACGGAGGAGGACGACCCCAGGGTAAAGGCACTGCCCCCTCTCCACTACAGCCCACACCCACGGACTGCCTTACGCTTGGTGTGGTGGGTGCGAGACTCCGCTGGGCACTGTACCCCCTCCGAAAAGCTGGGGCACCATTAACATTCATTGCTCCCACACTTCTGGGCCTTGTCGCATTGCACAACCATGGGCATCCATAGAAGTTTGCCTAATGGGAAAGGGATGACCTTTCCAGGGGTGTACAAAGGGGCTGATGAAACAGTTGAAAAGAGAAAACAATAGTCAATAAGCCTCAGAAAAAAAAATTGTTCTATTTTTAAGTTTAAAAAATTTCTACGCGGTAAGTTATTTTTTCTGCTAGTCTTAACTGTGGAACTGAGCTCAGCAGTAAAGAAAGCCAAGCTAGTTGGTAGGGTGGTTGCATATACTTCGAACAGTGCTAGCTATTAAGACGGGGACAAAGCACCGGTTTCATCCTTCCTCTTTGTCCCTGTCTTGTTAGCGCTGTTCAAAGGTATGGAACTAAGGTCCTTACAGCCTCAAACACAAAAAAAGGGAAAGACTTGCTCTCCACGCCTTTCCACCCTCTTTTTTGGACACCCATGTGTACAGTGGCCAAATTTCTAGCTAGTGCCCAAATTCTCGACAAAATTTAAGGCACCCAGGAGGAACAGTATCCTATGGGCTGATTTCAGGGAAAATGTTGTTCTTATTCCACTAGAAGACGTGCTTCAGGCCCCGAGTCAGGCTCAGTAGTGCCGTATTTACTTGCATAATGGACGCACCTCGTACTTTTAATAACAAGGATGCCTGCAAGAGCAGCAGTTACCCCAAATGAAAACTAGATAGCGATGAAAGGCAGTGCTATACTTTGCCTCTCACGTGTGTGTCTCCTCTCTGCGGAAGCCACCTCAGTGGCCGTGCTAGTATAGTTCATCTTTTCATGGACCAACGCACTGCAGGCACTGCAGCAGGAGCTCCTGGAGGGCGGCGCGCGGCTGGACGAGCTGAGGTCGGCCGGCAGCGAGGTGGAGCGTCCACGGCCGGCTCCTTGGCGGCATCATTGCCATGGGCCCCGCGCTGGGCGAGCTCCACTTCTACTGGCAGGACCTGTGCCAGCGAGCGGCCGCCCTGGTGGGGGCCGGAGGAAGGCCGGAGGAGTCCACACAGGCGGTGAGTGGGTGGAGGGGGCAGGGAAGAAACCTCACTGTGGGTATGTCCCAGCCAGAAAAAACCATGGGAAGTCCATTTGGACCCGTCCAAAACACCATTGAATCAATTAGAAGTGCAGTTAGTTCCAGTTGGTTTAATATTGTGTTGGACGAAGTCCCAGTTAGACTCCGAATGGTTTTTTTTTTTTTTTTTGGCTGGGGTGGGGTCTTCTCCCGTTCACACCTTAGCAATTTCCTGATGCTAGCTGTCTACCACATAGGTAGCTTTGGTGATTCAGGGATGCTAGCTGTGTCCTGTGTAGGTAGCCCTAGAGATTTGGTTATGGTAACTGTGTCCTGCGTGAGTCAGCAAAAGACCCTCGAGTGGCATGTGTGTCTGCCGGGGGCTTCTTTTGCGCAATCTCTTTGTGGCTCGACAGTGTTCAAGTGAAAATGTTTCGTGGTTTGTGTTTTTCTGTTGGCCAGGTGGCTTTTATTTGCTCATTGTTCTCGTTCAGACTTGCTTGTACGAAGGTTGCCAAGATTTAAATCTGCATGTGTGCTGTTACACTCGTCAGCACCTCGTCTCATTGGCTCATGCAGTTGAAAGGTTTGAGAGTCAAGAAGACCAGTGGAAATAGGACATGTGGTGGTTAATAATGACTAACTTTTTTGGATTCTGAATCAGTGTGACAGTGCTTTTCTACTAGACAGTGAAGTTCAAAGCTCAGTACCAAGGCAGTTGCAGTGAGCAGTTCATAAAACGTTGCATAGGAAATCATTCCAACAAAATAATTTTTTCTCGAGAAACACCACTTTCCACAGCAGAACGCCTACATCCACTGCTGCACTGCAAGACACACTTTGATCAGGAAAAGGTGTCAGGCCTTGCTGGTGATGTCAGAAAGCAGTGCTTCTACTTTGGAACGGAATAGACAGTTTTAGTTGAGCGTACGCAGAGAGTTGTGCGCGCACGTAGGGGCAGCACAGCGCGCGCAGCGAAGTTCTTGCGAAGAACCAGTTTTAGTTTACCGCACGCAGAAGTTGGTGCGTGGCTAAACCAGTAGCACCTAAATGCGCGCTTTGTGTGTCACGCAGCGCCACTGAACACCAGATTGGTGAACGAAACATGTGGTTGTCGGCCAGCGCCAGACGTAAACGTAGCCAGAAGAAACCGTAAACCAATTTGTGGGGAGACGCCGTCGCTCTTTTGTTCCTTTCGTCCACGGGCGAAAGAGACCGGAAAGAGTACGGGAGGGGCCTCTCGCACGGCCCGCAAAGCCCGCAAAACCCGCAACGCAAGAATCCAAAACTTGCGGGCGCACGTAAAGCGCGTGGCTCTCACTTACGTACTGCGCATGTGCTCTCACGCCTCTGCAAGTTCTTTGCGTGCGCAGAGCTGCTGCGTGCACTCAACTAAAACTGTCTTTTTCTTTTGTCAACACCAAATTGTTGAACTTAACACCAGCCCTTTGTTTTCAGGATGAAGAACCCATTGAAGGACAAATACAACGAACGGAAGCGCTAGCCAGTAAGTGCACTTTTGCAAGCCTCTGCCTGTTCTTATTTGTTTTTTAAGGGGGATTTTGCAAATATTTTAGACGCTAGCTTATAAGGCTGTGTTCTTAGCTGCAAATCGAACCCCTGTGTAACTACTACGCTGCACAAAAAAAAAAAAAATAGCGTTTGCAAACGTGTCGTTTGGGATGCCTGTCGGTCACTTTGCGTGTCCTATTGATCGCCCCCCAAGTGTGTGTCACAGAGGCAAATGGTGAAGGCTTATTGCTTGTAGCTGTGTCACGAGGTGATCTTGATTGTGGAAAATGGCGCACAATTCCGCCCGTGAAAATATTTTTGCCTCTAATTCATCCGTTCAAAAAATTGCCCCGACTTGAGTGCAAGCTGTCAAAAACTGGCCTGCTTTATGTGCTCCGTGCTTGTTTCTTACATTTCCTTCTGATTAATAATGAATCGTCAATAACTTGCAGCCGCTGCGTCTCCATCGTTCGTTCCATCTACTGCGGTGGAGCTTGGTGAGGAAGCCAGGCCCGAAAAGCTTCCAATTGCCGGAGCTGCTTCAGAGAACCTGGTAAGCCTTTCTGCGATACTGCAGAGCAAGACACTGAACGACACCTTGCTCAAAAACAGAATTTGGACAGTTTCTACATTATAAGTGTTCACCACTCGCTGTTAAAAGGCACCACTGGGGCTCTTGTTCAGATTTTGTGCAGGCTCATGTCAAGTTGTCTTAGACTTGATTGTCAGCCACTCTTTTTCACAATTCTCAATGTCTTGGCATTGCTACATTTAGCGGTCCTGTGTCTCCCATTGCAGCACCAAGTCGTGAATGTGCTTGTGAGCAACATCAGCAACGTCCACCGACTGAGGCGGATGCGGCGTTCGTCAGAAAGCTCTCAAGCCGATGACGGTATGTCTTGCAGCGTCTTTTCAAAAGTGGGACTTCCGTTACACTCAATGCACTCTTTCCTCGCAGATGAATTGACTGGATTGCTGGAAACAGTAGCTCCCGAAACAGCCCTCGAACGGGACCGAGAGGATGAACGGCCGGACGTTTCGGGCGTCGAAGAGGCTCTGACACGCTTCGAACAGTGGCTTTCAAGCGTACCTGACCAATTTGGACCGGAGGAGATACCAGAAGACCTGGAAAAACTAACCCTGCTGGTTAACTCCCACGGGGTAAGTTTGCTTTTTATCGCAGAACACAAGTCCCAAGTAATTTGTCCTTACAGACAAAGGGGGTGGGAATGAGTTTGTGACTCTTGTGTTGTTACCAATTTCGTTAAGATAGGAATCAACCATTAAACGTTTTTCTATTGCATACCTGAACTTTTTTCCCACTGTTAGCTTACGTTGTCGCAATTTTCTTTGTTTGGGGCTACCTAGAAGGACCACTGCTGTGGCTGTCCCGCTGTTGAGAGCCGAGTGATTTTGCAGCTTCTTATGGTTACAGCTGGGACGTGGTCTTTTGCAGGATTTCCTCGGCGAGTGCCGCCGATACAAAGTTCTCCTGGACTGGCTTCAAGGACAGAAGATCAAGGACCCGCGACTTCAAAGTAGACTGAAGGTACGCATCCCATTATTGCAATGCTGCTGTTTTATTGTAGTGCTATACATTTTTGTTGCAAAAAGTTGAAAGGCCCTAATGGGTTGGGATAGGTGTGGTTGTGGATAATAAGAGCAAGCAGCCCTAATTAATAGCCTAATGCCAATTCTCAACAAAAATACGAGCTTTGTCGTTTCTTTTTTTTTTTTTTCGTCCATAAGAAAAGGAGTCATGCACTTATTGAATGGGGAGGTTTTATCAAGGAGTAAGACTAGACAGCCGTCGGGATGTTTTTCACCGAGCTCCTACACCCTGCATGCCTTCCAAGTATTAGACTGAATTGAGGTGTTTCTATGAACTAGTTCGTACTTCATCGCAGGATTCTGTTTAAGTGCAAGGCAAAACTAAGAGGAAATCTCCTCTTTCCTGTCTTCGTTCTTTTTTTTTTTTTTATTTTTTGAGTTGTACCTGGAACTTAACTGGCATCTGGCGAGCAAGCATTGGACATCTCTCTCTCAAAAAGCGTGCATTTTTCTAGGTTTGTGTGGGTAAAAAAGGTGGCGTCTCCTTCTCCTCCTCTGTGCTAGGCGGCCAGTGCGCGCTGGGAGGCGGTGTGCGAGCGTGCGTGGCGTTACCAGGAGCGGCTGCGCTGGGCGCTGCTGCGCTGCCCTCACTACAGCGGCGCCCTGGAGCAGCTCGCTCTTGTGGATGATCGCCACCCGCAAGTGGCTCAAGGGACAAGGGGACAGGGACACCGCCGACCTGCCGCCACGGCTGCTGGTTGCCCGATACCGACAGATACTGGTGAGTACATCAGAGGGGCGGGAGGGTTTGCCCTAGAGGTGTGGTGTGGGCACTACAAGTTAAGAATACAAGTTAAGTACAAGTTAAGATACAAGTTAGAAGTTAAGAATACAAGTTAAGAATGGCAATAGCTTAAATAGTGGATTACTCCGGCCCAAGCGACGAGCTTGTGATGTCAACACACATATGCGCATTTTGAAAGGAGATTACGCCTAATGCGTGACATCCTCTGCTGTTTCTAGCCTACCGTATTTTCACTCATATAACCCGCACCAAAAATGTGAAAATTTCAGGGGTGAACTAGAAGTGTGGATTATATGCGAGGTAGTATTTCCTTTGGTGCTGCTTGACCGCAATGCACGTTGGGCCGTGATGCCCCCTACAGCAGTAATAGCCGACTAGCCACTGTTATCCCACTGGACAGTGCTTATTCTGCACACACAGCACAACAGTAACACGCAGCTCGACCTGAAAAAATGTACACAGCAACTCATCTAGTTAGGTAGTCAGCTAGGTAAGTTCTTTTGCATAAACAAATGTGTAATGTTGCTTGAGTAGTAGCTTTGGTCCATCGTTTTATGTACAAAATATGCGGGCAATACGCGGGGATATATTTTTTTTATTCGTCGACGGAAAGTGGGCGTGCGGTTATATGCAGGGGCAGGTTGTACGCTTAAAAATACGGTACCCTTTTTGTTGCTGCAGTAGTATAAGCAGATTAAGTTCGAAAAATCACCAAAACGACTCCTGTCATGTTAAAAAGAAATGATCACTGTAACACACTCTTTGCGCCGTGCAAACAAAGGCTGTGGTGATGAGGTGCAGGGCCAACTTCTGTTGGCATTCTTAGGTTGTACCCAAGCATGGCAATCTCCTGAGGTCGTGAAGTAAGGTAGTCTCAAAGAGAAGTAGAAAACATATTTGCTTTGTTACAGGCTTTTGGGGGGGAAGCAAGCAGGGTTTGTGCTCATTCTTTTTAATGTGTAAGCATTCTTGGCAGTTTACACCCGCGAGAAATCTGTACGTCTGTCCGTTTGCAATGCATGACAGATGTGCTCCGTAGGTGTACAGAAGGCTTAGGGCCCTTTATTGGTGAAAAGCTGTTTGTTTAATTCCATCTAATAAGAACCCTTAGCCGAGGGAAATGTACGCGGTGGTGTATGTATGGGGATCAGGAGATGAAACCTTGGAAGTAATGCTTGCGCAATATTTGACAATATCTCCCTCGAGAGTTTTTACAATTATTTTTTCTTTGTCGAGCCAGTCAACCGTTTGTTTAATGCTGGTGCTGCACATCACGAAGGTTGTCGTTTTTAACGGTTCAGCCTAACGAAAACTAAGCTCCCGATTGTGTGTTAGAAAGCACGAAATTCGTAGGCTATTTGTCTGCCTCTTATTTTATTGTTTATAAACTGGAACCTTCTCTGCGGTCTACCTGAGCAGGTTCTTTCGTGAAACAATTCTGAATAAGGCCCTCGCAACAGTCCTGCCAGTATACATTTTTGGGGGTGAGTTGACAGTGATGCCGAAGCGGTGTTAACCTCTAGAGGAGTTGATGAACACTGCAACTACTCTTGAATGTCACACACCACGCCGCACACTGATGCGAGTGGCAGCAGCACTTCTTGTTGGGGAAGAAAAAAATGACCCTAGCACCTCAAGCCTGAAAACGAAACTGGCTGCGGCCAACGTGACCCGCAAAGCACTTGGAGCAACATTTTGCATTCACAAACAGAACCGGCCTGTTCTCATCCTTGATTTGAATTCTAGCCTTTCTTAACATTGGTACAAAGTTACGCATGTTTGTCAAATGAATGTGCCTTCTTTTTTTAAAGTTAGGGTGGAGGGGGGGGGGAGTGTTGATCTGCTATCTCGATTCCTGGCTCCTCTCCGACCGAACGAACTGCTTCCTCCTTCCACCCTCCTTCCCCAGGTCCTGCAGGACCAGCTGCACCGGTTCCTCCCGCGGCTGAAGGCCCTGCACGACATGCAAGGTTCGGAGCCGACGGAGGCCACGGACGGGGGCGGCTCGGATGCGGAGCAGAAGCGGCCGAGGACAAGGAAGGAGGCCGGGGAGGTGCTGGCCCTGCTGCAGTCCCTGCTGGCCCTCTGCGCCCTCCAGGCCGGCTCCCTGCGCAAGGACCTGCTCCAGTCCAACCTCATCCCGGTAAGGAGGAGAGGAAGGCTTGGGAAGTTCACCTCTTGCGGGTGGGAGGAGGGGCACTACAGTGTTGCGGGGAGAAGTTGCATTGGGGAGCAGGTGTACTAAATTGTTTTGCGGGAGGGTGCATTGGGAGCGGGTGCACTAAAGCCCGTCAGCCGGCTCCACTGATTGTGTATTCGAATGGAAAAGGAGTAAGAGGGATAGCTTCTTCTGTTAACACTTTTTGTGGTGAGCTTGCGTACCTCGATGGCTACTTTAAAACAGTGCGTATAGGCAAGTGGGCGGGCTACTGTTGTCTTCTATTGAGATCCATGGGGTGACAGAAGTGCTAGAAGCAGTAGAACTGCGCGTGGTTTCCTGTCCATGGTTGCTTCCTTGTCTTATTGGATGCAGAGCTTTGGACGGGGCAGTTTGCTTTCATCTGAATGTTTCCTGCAGATCAGTTAGTTAATCATTCAGTCAGTTGAGTTGGGCCACTGCATGCACAAGTTTAACCATCGAGCCAGTAAGAGTGGCGAGAATCCTTTCCTTCGAAACATTCCCCTGGATAATGTTTCTCAAGTATCTTGCCTGCCTGTTTAAAAAAGGATCAGCCTCTCTCCCTAGACAAATTTTCGGGTACAACCATGACTCTGCATCAATTTAGCTTTGAAAACATATTTAACATCACTGGAGCTTGGTGTTCATGCTCGGTATAAAGACTTTTTTTTTTCTCTTGCTTCTTTTTTTCCAGCATGACGGCAGTCTTGAGGAAGAGATAATCCCATCCACGTACGAAAGCCAACAACTAAGGTAAGCTGCACCTTTCATTCCTCCACTATGCTTATACCAGGTATCAGAAAAAGTAACTTCTTTTAAGCTAACTTCTTTTTATTTTGCCTGGCGACCAAAATTTGAAACATGAGGCTTTGAGACTTAGTGCTGGGTTAAAGGGTCAACACTGGCACCATTGCACCAATTTTGACAAAATACTAAGGGAATATTCTTCTGATTGCTAATAGAATACGTTCAAAATTTTCAGTTGTAGGGTAATTTTGAATGAAGCTATGTGCATAGCAATGAGCATCTCAGTGGTAACAGATAAAGAAAACTCCAAACTCAAATACTCAATACATGTATATACGTACCCATAAATACATACCCATACACACATGCGTGCCGTAGATACGGGTTTCATCCAACCAAGCTTTTTCGAGGTTCGAGGTTAACTTGTTTAATTTATAGTTAACGACGTTCTCTTACATCCAAGGCATAGGTTCGCAAATGTTACTCTTATTACCTCGAAATAGGAAAAATACTCAAATGCACTTAGTGCAACATATCTGACTGGCGGGGGGTCTCCCGCCGTCTCCTTTGTGCCTGCTAGCATCTCCAACAAAAACACCAAGCGTCTCAGTTTTATTGCGAGGATTCTGCCTTCCAAAGGGACATCAGAACAGAGTGAGGAGGGCCCATTGATTGACCAACGCTAGGCCGCTGACTGGCCACAACAACAAGCAATCGTAGTTGTGTGTACAAATAGTCATGTGACCCAACTCTCTCTCTCTCCTAAGCAGAAACTCCAGGCCGTTTTCTCAAATGTGAGTCAGAACAAACAAGACAACCAAAACAAAAGAGAACCACTGAAAAACTCTCAGCACTTAATAACATACTTTGGTCCATCTCATTTACTGTTCATCAATTGAATGGCCAAAATTACGTCTCTGTGTTAGCACACCCGACGTTTTCTCGGAAGCCCCTACAGTTGTGAGCCACACAGGAGGCAATATTAGATGCGAAGCATCTCATGCTCGGGGCTGTGTCCCTCCCTCCCTCGTTGTCATTGTCGTTGTCCGCTGTCCGCGCTCTACTGCGCATGCGCGTCTCTTCAGCCCCGTCAGCGTTTTGGGTGACGTCAGCGCAGTCCACTATAAAAAGAAATAGTTGGGCGGCGCCCGGTTTCGATCTCACAGCTCTCTGGCCGCAATGGGAGGTACGTGGCGCTCTTCCCACTGCGCTACAAACCGAGACGGAAGCAAGTGCTACGAAAGCGCCTTATGTCCTTCACTCATTCAAACTATGTCAAGAAGCTACTGATACAACGAAGGCACGCGAAGCTGAACGTCAAGGGAAATGACGAACTGAAAACTAATGGGAACTTCAGTCGACCCCATGGCTGCTTCGCACACTACTCAGGGGTCCATTACGGGAAGATGGTGTAATTTTTCACTCTTGCTGACGTACCGCAGACATCGTGGCGACAGTCTGACATGTGACTAATCTACATGCACGTTGTAACATTCGGCAGTATAACCATGGCAGACTCACTGCCACATTTCCACATTCCTATTTTCTGACCCCAGGAATGACCCTGTAGAAACGGTGCTATTATGAGGGCTTCCTATTACCGTGACCCCTTAGTACGCTCACTAAATCATCAGCCCTTCTCCTTGGAAGACAACTAAGGTGTTGCTCAGGCTTCGAAAATGGACACAGTTGACAGCAATCCCCTGGCTGGGGATACCTCTGTCGACTAGACGCACACCTGTGCCCTTTGTGAGCATAGTACGCGATATTCCGGCCTTCCTAGGAAAACGATTAAAAAGTAAAAATAAATGTGGTTGATCCTTCTTTCATAGGAATCGGTAAACCGCGAAAGTGAAATGTGCCTTCAAATAAGGAGGACAGTGCTGGAGGCTTCTAATGTGATGCTCAGGGGCCTCGCCTTTTTTGCCTTGTCAAAACGGTCTCCCCGAGGCACCCTGTTTTTGAACGCCTCACGTACTCGTGCTTCCTGAATTGTTTTATATCCACTTTTCATCACAAACCATTGGCCCTATACACCAATTTTAGACAAGCACCTGTAACTGAAACATCAGCACTCCTCTTGGCGCTCTTTGGCCTAGTAACCCTTGTGCCATTAAACCACACCATCATCATGTGCCTTCACAGGAGCACTTGAATGTTTATTGGGCATCAATATGAACTTGCACATCGCTATTTACATTTCGTCGGTATGGCACCATTAGACGCATCAATTTTGACACTGCATTACATTCGCAAGAGCATTGCGTAAATCCAATTGAAACCCCAGGCGCTCGCAAACAGTGCAAACAAAACCAAACGGGTTGTCAGTGAATCGTTTGGTGAAGTCCCAGTACGCAACAGCGAAAGGAGCATGATTTGCGGGTCGGCAGCAGTCTTGTGGGTGTGCTTGGCAAGCGACGTCCTGCTGGCAGGTTGCTTAGGAAAACGTGCGACCACATTGGTCCTGCTCCATGGCGTGTACACCAGATGCTTGCGTTGCGACGAGCTTAGCTTGTGGACCACGGCGGCGGCGTTCCGCAAGCTGAGTGACATTCCACAAGCAGTGGACGGGTAAACACAGCAGCTTCCGCTGTTACACGCTACCCTATCGAGGCGCCAACTATTGGCACTCATTAGCGTCATGACGTACTACTTCGCTTCCCTCTCCTAGACGGCAGCATCATCTTAATCGACAAGTTAGAGGAAAGGACATAAGGCGCGTTCGTACAGCTACCCAGGCGTGACTTCATGGCTCAGTGGGTAGAGCATTTCACACCCTCCCGTCGCTACCAGAGTGACCATGGGCTCGAAACCTAGCGCCGCCACGCCAATTCAACTTTTTCTAGTGATGTCATTTCCGTGACAGATATGACATTGGTGAGGTTTGTGTACCCCGGCATGAAACACTTTCGTGTTAAAATTCCCACAGCTGCACTTTGCACCTCTCATACGTTATAACTGCCCGGCTGTCATAAAAACAGTGAAACCCAGCAACACAAAACTAGCTGAACAACAACTATAAGTGAGCTGCCAAAGGTCTTCATTAATTAGGTGGGGCACGCGAACTTAACAGTCTGTTTTCCAGCCAAGGTGTTCTCAAACACAAACTAAGTGCCTTTCTCAAAAAAAAAGGTGCCCTGGCAGAGGACGCAGCGCTCCGAAACTGTGAAAACAGCAAGCAGATCGAGGGCTGCCTCTCAATACAAAGAAATCTAAAATTGGATTTTTAAGCATTACTAATTACCGTATTTGCACAATTGTAACGCGCCCCCGATTGTAACACGCAGATAAGTTTACTCATTAAAACCTGAAAATTGTTTACTCTGAAAATATTTTAAAAATAAATATTTGCAACAGCCGACCAAGTTATGCCCATTGAGGAATGCCTATGCCAAAATTTACTCGCATGATGTTGACGGATTGACTTGGATTGGATTAAGTTGAATTTTGGAGAGCAGTTAGTGTCCATGGAGATGCCGCTGGATGCTTTGAAGCCGATTTCAGTTTTGTGCCCGATTGTAATGCGCACACAAATTTGACCGCTACTTTTACTGAAAAAAGGTGCGCGTTAGAATCGTGCAAATACGGTAGATGTTACCAAACATATTAGATCAATTTTTTCACATATTGTGTGCTTCCGGCAATTGTACTGAGTTATAGCATCTGGGATTTTAAAAGCAGGGATGGTGTAGTATATGGCGCAATTCGCGTGTTGCCACCAAGTTCATGACAACACTAATACCCGTGCCACACGTACACAAAAAATTACATTAAGTGCTTGATGCCTTAAGTTTTAATGCCATTAATTCGCTGCTACTACACTCAAAAATCTAATGCCATTCGCTATAATGTCATTTTTGCTTCCGCACAACTCATTCGCCTTCACTAATGCCTTAAAGGGACACTGAAGTGAATTTGTCAAGCTCCCGGTTTTGCTTGCACTGCGTAGACTGGCTCAAATTACCACACTTTTCATCGTTTATCCGGTTGATAAGTCGGTAATTATTTTATAAAGTGGGAAAGAAGAAAAACTACCATGCACGGTCTGTGGCGGCCGCACCAACTAAAGGCTGTGACGACAGGAGGAGATGCACCTTGATTGGACAATGTCCAAAGTTAGTATTCAAACAAGTTTCGGTTTTGGTTCTGTAAAACAACATGCTTGACATCCGACGGCATCGTTGGATGGGCATTCTCGATATCTCAGTAATCGTCGTACCGCGCTTCTGCCATGTTGTCGGCTGTAAAATGCCTAAGATAAGCCTCCCAGGACGGCTTGGAATCGTAGCAATCACTAGCCGAGGCCTACGCAGTGGATGAACGCCCTTCGCGTCACCGCAGACGCTCAAATGCCATGCGCTTTTCCCCCATATTTGGAGCTTGCCTCACTCATGCCTGTATCGTAAAAGCGTGTTGCACCAGGCCAAGAGTCTGTTGATGCCTGCCTGTGCCCACTGCCCCGCAAGCAGTCGGTGCTTATGGCCAACAGCACGCCAATGAGAAGTCGCTATCGCATCAGTGTCAGCCTATGCGCGCGTTCTGTGAACTAGTTCGTGAAGCAGTGGACGGTGTACGGCCCAAAAATGGTGAACTCAGTATAGAAAACATCGGCCGAAAACGAGAAAGTCAACTTACAAAGAAAAAAAAAACCATGTACCCGTGGGGATTCAAACTTGCGACTTGCAAAACAATGATCCTAGCGCTTCAGACCACTCGGCCACGAATCGGGCACTGGCGAGGTTGGGATATACAGATATATAATGCACAATCAGTTTACACTTTTATTATGTTTTAGCATTTATTAAGTAGCTTAGGTGACTATTGTTGTATGTATAGCGCTCGTGCAGTAAGCGTCCCCCAAACTTCCACATATCTCACGTCTAGCAATTGCATTTCTAGACGGAAAAGCGTTCGCAGATGTGTGGTCGTGCTGCTGACCGCTGTGCTGTTACCCAGCGCAAAAATGCTTCCTGCTCCCTAGTTTGAGCTGTACGGTAAAAGTCAGTTGATTTTATTTCTTAGTACCTATATTGACTATCGCTACATTCTTCTTCCCGCCTTCAAGTGGCCTTAGATTTCATACGTACCAGTCAGCGAAGTCGCATGTGCGACTGTGCAGCGCTTGTGTGGAGCGACCGGACTTGGAGCTGATACAGTGTACAAACTAACAAAGAAAGAAAGGCACATCTTCCATTCACAAACGTGTCGGCTAGTTTCAATGAGCGTGAATTGCGACGACCCGTCGGCGGCGCAGAGAGTGCCAGCTCATCTCCTCCTGACGTCACACGAAAACGCCACAGAAAATGGGCGAGGGTGCAGAGAGGAGGACAGCATTTTCGAATTTATTTTTCTACTCAATAAATTCGCGGAAATGCGCTCAGAGTGGTCGAAACATGGCCTATGGACTCCGGACTACAATTTTTGCTAGTAATCCCACAATGTTTACAAATCACTTCAGTGTCCCTTTAAATCTGCCTATTCTCGGATGTGATAAGCACCAAATGAAACCAACGAAACTCTCGGCACCAGAATGTTGACTCAGAAACATAGGTGAACTTCGAAATAAGGTGATATTTTGTGCATTCTTGATGGTGAAGTTCGGAAGAAGACAAAGTTCACTAAAGCAGTGGAAAAAGGCAAAACATTGTGCTACTTGTTGCTTTGAATTTTTCGGATTTCGGTACTGCTGGCAGGCAACGGCAGCAGCTGAACCCGCTTTTAGAAATGGCTCGCGCCATTTTTTAGAAAACACTATTTCTCGGGATGTTTTCTTTCACAAAAAAAAACATATTTAACCCTTTAAGATGTTTTTCTATATTTTAAAAACTTCTAAAATGTGAGTGCATTTCTCTTTTTGGTCATTATCACCATCATGCATAATACATTTAATGCCTCTGTTGTTTTTGCATGTAGCACGGCCCGTGAAAATAATTTCATGCGGTAAACATTTAATGTCATTTTTCGTGTGCGTGTGACACGGGTATAAGAATGCAGCAGCTTGCACCTCTGGGGGTTCAGTGTGTTAACAGGACACATAGGCCATTGGGTCCAGCTTGAAGCCAAGCGAGGTCACCGATAAATGGGACTGCAAGGCAGTTTGTGTCACCACGGGAATTATGGGAAGAGTGTGGATATCTGGGTAGGAAACAAAGCCACGCCATAGTGAGGAAGAGGTGAAATAAGGAGCACTTTATTCGGTTTTCCATTTTTCTTTTTAGCAGGTCTTCCGGAGCTTTTATGGTTTGTGACTCTGAAAGGCCAAGCCAGCTGTTGTTGCAAAATACTTTTAACTTTTTAAATCCCCACGAGGGCCCATTTTAATCATTTCAGGGCCGGTCAAAATTAGTAAATTTTGAGCACAATTTGTAAATATTGGATGCATATGACAAAACATTTACACCATGGTCAATCACACCGATGTAGTTCATCTGGCATTACAAACTACACGTCAGTTAACTAGTCTATGGGTGACCATGGTGCGAATGTTTTGTTGTATGCAAACAACATTTACAAATTGTGCTAATAACTTATGAATTTTAACCGGCCCTAAAAAATGATTAAAATGGGCCTTGGTGGGGTTTTGCAAAAGTTAAAAGTATTGTCCTTTCAGAGCCACAGACCCATATGACGGTTCCCGCAGACCTGCTAAACCCGCTAAAAGGAAAAATGGAAAACAGAATAAATTGCTCCCTATTTCACCTCCTCTTTGTTTCCTAGTTATGTAAATGAGCCCTCTTATCATTGATTTGGCTGCACTCAAAATGTTTTTACATTCGCCAGAATGTTAAAAGTCAAACCAATTACGAAGCAAACTAAAATGTGTACTCCCATAATTCCCATGGTGACACTCAACTGTAGCGTCAGTTTCCTCTCTATTTCATTGTTATTGTGCATCAGCTGCAGAGGAACAAGAACAGGACGCCATTGCGTAGCCTGCTTAAAGCCATGTGGACACGTGCTGTATCGTAGCCAAAACAGGATGACACTGGGCACGCTCAGACTGTGCAGTGAAGATGAAGAAGGGGGTAGACGAAGATCTTGCAAACATAGCCTGCACAGTGCCTCCCGTTCTGTAAATACACCTTGTATACATACATCTTCGCTTCACGTCTTCCTCTCCGTAACAAAATTACCGGAAGAAACTCTATGAATTGGCACACTTCGTAAAAGGGCACACTCGTGAGCGAAGGGGGGAAAAAAAGAGGGAGTGACTGCAAGTGGGTTGCTGCAAGAACATGCTTGGAAACATTCAGTACTCAAGGTTTCCAGCCATTGGAAGTGCATGGACAACCCAACCACAAAATGTTTGCGTACGCCATCACGGTGTGTGCGATTTCTTTGGCCAAATATCAGAAGCGAGAGAGAGAGGCCATGGAGCATGCGCATATTGACTGCGACATCAGCAAAGCAGGGTATGTGAACCACGGGCTACCCGACATTTGAGGACGCGACCAGCTTTCGTCTCCGAGGGGGAAAAAACACATAGTTTCGGTTTCTGGCTGCTTGTTCCGTCATGTGTGGCCGTAATTGCTGAACTTGCGCGCGTCGTTTAAAACGCAACAGCCAGCACCAAAATATCTGCAAATAAGCGCGCGCGGAGTGCCCGTTCTCGTTATCTCCGCTTTCCTGCGGCGCGCCAACGCCGCTGTAGCGGGCTTTCGAAATTCAACAGGCTGTAATGTGTAACTGCGGAGAGAAAAGAGAATGGAGAGAAGATGAGGGTGGGAGAGAGAGAGAGAGAGAGAGAGAGAGAGAGAGAGAGAGAAGAGAGAGAGAGAGAGAGAGAGAGAGAGACCATGTAAACCTCTGAAAGTACCGGCCCGCCAGGCTTCACAGAGCGGGCGCGCTATCTTCTTGATAAGGCACGGCGAACATCGGGACGTGGCAGGTTCCGTACCGCTGCCCTCGGGGGTTTTTGTCTCTTGGGTATTGGATTTTTTGGGGTTTTTCTTTAGCGGGAAATTCCCTTCGCCATCCCCCGGTGTTTGGCGGTCGTCGTCGTTTAGTAGCCGCGATACGTCAAACCTGTTTTCCATCGCCCGAGACCCGCCGTAATGAATCCCTAAATTCCGCAAGTTTCGTGGCGATTTATAAACCTAAATATATATTGCCGAAATCTGCAAACACTTTTGACATTTGCGGGTAAACACCGAAAAATCCAATCCGTACCTGACGCTGCACCAAATGCCCTGCCCGAGAAAGTACGCGAATAACCTGGATTCCGACGAACTGTCACGAATAACGGTGTGCCGTGAAGAATACGGCGGGAAAAATTAAACTGAGTTAATGGGAAATATGGCAAACTAACTCCTAAAAACAAATTTGTTCAACCGTCAAGACAGATCTTACGCAGTCGGCGGAAGTTAGAGCGAACGCTTCGTCGAACGTACGCGGAGGCGCAATATATGCAATCAATAACGTTGCTGTTAATTAAAACCGAATTTCCGAATGATTTCGTTGCGTCTTCGTCGATCGCGACAATGATCGTCTCTGCACACTGTATTTTTATTGCGACACCGTATTTATCGTCTGCGCACAGTGCCGTATCGTCTGCACACCGCCATCACGCATCAGCTCTTGTTGCCGGCCTCCTCGTGGTGACGTCACCGCCGCCGGTGCCCAGGCCTTTAGTATACGTGGTGTTGCGCTAAGACAAAAACGCAGACAGAAACAAGAGGAGGGTTCGGGGATGCTTTGGCGCGTAGAGCGAAACCGACGGCGCGTGTCCGGAGGGAGCCTTCTCTCTTCTTTGTTTTTTGTTGTTGTTGTTGTCGACGTCGCAAGAATGCGGATGCGACGGCCGTGCGTCGGCTAGCGGCAGTCCCGTTCGCTGAAGTACGTCGGCGCGCACTGGGCGCCTGTACTACCGAGGACGCAGCGCGTGACGCTACGCTAATAACGCTGCCTTGACTGCTCGACGCGAGCGCTTTGATGTCACGTTCGCTGGCGTAATAGTTCAGTCGCCGCCGTCGGCCTCGGCCTCTAAGTAAACGCGCATTCTGACAGGTGAAAGCGCGCGATCCTCAAATGCAAGCGTATGCCGCCTGAAGAAACTCTATGGCCGGCGGCGCCCGCCGGAATGCATTAACAGCAACAAAAACGTACCAGGGATATAGGCATGACTGCGCGTTTTTGTGAAACATTGTGTTTAAAGCGACGCCCGAAACGAGGGTTCTGGTTGGCGGCACTTCGAAAAAAAAACCGCGCGGAAGGATTACAAAGGAACAAAAAACAATGAAGGGGAAGCAGCTCTGCAGCACCGCGTTGGTTACATTATATATATGTACTAGGCGTACTTATAGCTTCTTTTGGTAAAGCTCACCAATTAAAAAAAATGTGTGCCCGCTAGATTTGTGCCGTAAAAACGGCCCTATTATAACTGAAGGCGTCCCGAGTCTGTTCCGTACAGCCGTTTTTTTTTTTTTTTTTTTTTTTGGAAAACGAATGTCGTTCCGTTTTGGTCTGTATTTTTTGGTAGCTGTGTGCTACGGCGCGCCGCATTCATTGAAGCCCCATACGCGCAATGCCGAAGTGCGCGTGGGCTGTCTGCCTGTGTATCCTGCGCGCGTTTAAGCCACATATTTTTACTTTATTGAGTGCAAAAGGCGGCCATGACGTCATGCGTCGAAAAAATACTAATGATTGTTGCATTGCTGGTCCGTATCGCTGACTGAACCCTTAGGCACCGCGGGAAACGACTTGACAGTGCCTCGTTGCAGCCGCTGTGTATAGCGACGGGAAATGGGAAAAACCAACGCCGACGCGGCAGGCATTGCCGAAAATTAATAAATGACGAATGAGGCGAAATTTACTGAGAAGAAGAAAAAATATGTCTGCGAGTAACTACCCCTCCACCCCTTTTTTCCTTATGGACAGCATTTTTGCGGTTGGCGACGTGAATTATGTGTCCGTCCGCCGTCTGACCGCCTTTCCTGCTTGCCATACCTACTGCGGGCGTTTATCTATCATTGATCGATCTCGTAGTACGCACAGCCAGTCTTTTCTTCCTTGTCTTTTTGTATTGTTTGCTCTTATCAGCCTGAGATTAATTTTTCGGCACTACGCAACAAAGTAGTAGTAGAGTATAGTAGTACCACCTTTATTGATAAGGCAGGCCAAAGGCCGTTGGGGGTGGGGGGGAGCGAGTAAGGAGTACGGGCGAGAAACGAAGCGTCCCTTTCGAGGACGTGGCAGCTTCAGGGGCCAAATTCGACCCCAGCTACAACGTGCTAGGCCACTCTTAATTGCATCACATCCTATCATCTGCCCTGACCACCTGCACATTTTAATTGCGGGCCTTATACACCCGCGAATCACTTTCAATCGCCTCACATCCATCCCACTACTCTTTAACCACATGGCGTTCTTCCAAGTTGTCCTATCATGATCCCAATGGCGCTGCTTTGCTGCCCTTGCGCCGCAAAACACAAGCAAACAGCAACACGTTTTGGTGGAAAATAAACCTACGCGCGTGCAAAGACTGCTACAGCACTTACGCGCACTTTCAAGGCAACAGCCTATCGATTCTCCAACGCTGCATTGTGTTTGGGTCTCTTCATTTTTTTTTTTTTTTTACGCAAGTTGCCACTACAGGCAGCTTTCCCACAGTGAGCTCTCTCCTCCGCATGCACCTGTTCTACGCACGTGCCGGTGCGCGCACCTGTCACGGCGCTCGCATCAGGCTAAACCTGCAATCTGGCACGGTGCCGGCTTAGCGCTGTTACCGCACTTAAAGGGGTTCTGCAACACTTCCGATAAACGCCTTCACTCTTTCCTTCCCGTCCGGGAGCGTTGTGAAAGCTGTAGTGATCGCCAGAACGGAGCGGCACTGCGTGATTTGCTCGTCGGAGCAGATCCGCCTTCTGTTTCTGCTTTGCTTTTGTGGCGATTTTTTTTTTAAGTGGTCATCGAGTGTGTTCATTGATGCATTTGAAAGGAAGCCGGCCAATGGCCGCTAAGTGGCTCTAGCGACGTAATTCGAGCTGTCGGAAAACGCCGAGATTGGGAAAGAGAGAAAAATGTTTTGAGCCAGTTTCTATGAGTTATCTGAAGGGCATAGAGAAGTAATTTCGGGCTGAGGTATTCTGTGAACCCCCATCTAAATATGTACTGGAAGTGTTTGTTGACAACTTTCTGAAAGCATTTATTCAAGATTTACAAAAAAAAAAGTTGAAAAAAAATGTTTCAGGGCCCCGGCGGCCGTTTTTGTGCCATTCGTGTTGTGGCCGGCAGCAACTGCGGTCACTTTTCGCGTTTGCTGAGACATCTAAGGCCCATTTTAATGGAGATGTTAATGAATTCCCCTTTCCATCCTCTCGTCTGTCTCCTCTTTTGCAGAGGCGCCGCGCCCCTGGCGTCGCCCCTGATGCTGGAAGAGGCGCGTCCCTGGTCGTCGCTCTTCTGGGGCCGCGTGGCGCGCACCGCGCTGCCCATCCAGCTGCTGCTGCTCGTGCTGCTGGGCGCGGCCAGCCTGCTGCCCATGTCCGAGCAAGACTTCAGCTGCGTGCTGACCAACAACTTCGCGCGCTCCCTGGACCCCATGCTGCGATACCCGCAGGGACCGCCGCCCGTCTGATGAGAAGAAGATGAAGAGCATCCGCCATCCCGAATGTGGTAGCCCGCAAGGCGCCACACTAGGGCCGAGACTTTCTAAATGACCACTGTGACCCGCACGTGCGCGGTGTGTGCCAAGGAAAAGACGCCTGCTGTGAATGAGTGTCGTTTAATAAGGTGAAGCGGTCACGTGCGCTACTGCGTGACACCACGTTACTGTTTAAGAACTGTGTGATCTCCACTACGCTGAATCTAGATTACGTGTTTTAGGAAAGACGGGAGGGGGCTTTTTGTGCAGCGCCCTGAGTGACTGAAAATAAGAAATGTTGCGGAAGCCATGAAATTTCGGATCAAATGTGTAGCTAAGGATAATCTGCAACTGGAACGTTTTTGGAGCATGTTGTTTTGTTTGTGGAGCTGAAAAGCAAAATCAAACCCTCAAGTACGAACAACCGCTACAACGGCGCCTGATTCTTCTTTTTGTCTTGAAACGATTGATATCACGCCCCATTGCGCTAGACAGGACTTCTCGCTCGCGAGGCGGAATTCATATGCCATATTGAGACATAAACTGCCCTCGTAATTAGGCCTAAGAGGCGTCGGCGGCCATCTTTTCTTTCGCGCACCGCGCACCCGTGCGTAATCCCGATAATGAACTTCATTTCCCTGACCGCGCAGCTGCATTATCGGCGGCTAAGTTCTTATCACTCGCCGTTGCGCGCGCGCGCGCCCCTTTTTTTGATACGCTGTGATACGACATTACTAAAAACATTATCTTAGCGGCCTAATGTGATAGCGCTGCGGTAGCTGGTGCCTTTTCGCGCATGTAGTGTATCGTCCGGTGGTGTGCATTGTGTCTTCGGTGCTTGTTGTGTTATCTTATAAGTAGTACGCGAGTTGTATACTTGGCACCGATTAGATTACGTTGCGCTGTGGTAGCCATTTTGTTCTTCAATTTTTACTCGTTCTAAGCGGCTTAACAGTTTATAGAGGCAGCTTCGTTTAGGAGTTCTGCGAATCGCTTTGTCAGCGGCTACGTTTTCGCCATTTCTTCAGCGACCCAGATTTTTTGTTAAGATGATGAATGGTTTGCTGAAATCGTGAGACCCTTTTTGTATTCTTCATAGCTGCTGTTCAGCAGACAAGAGATGTTTGTAGTACATTATGGGCGGCTACTGAGTCTATAGTGAACTCTAGATAGGATTACGTACTTATACGTCCAGGATGTGTATTGTTCGGTAACAGTGTAAACGGTTCTCCACTGTACAAACAGTGGGTGTACCCTGCTTGACGATCGTCGGCATACGGGCTGCGCTCGTGCGCCGCAATCCCGCCCATGTCGGGTTTCTGCTTGTGTTACGAATACTATTCGCGCCATCCATGCGCGGCGGGCAGTTGCGTTTGTTTACGTATGGTCGGTGGTGTTATAAGCTGTGTTATTCCCCTGCTGCTTCCGGTGCTTTTCGAGCGGTGAGAGTGTGTACAGAGAGCAAATAAACGAGTTTTCGTGCCTTTTACCGTGCCCTTTTTCTTGCGGTCTTGCCGAGCGATTCCGCTCTGGGCAGACCCAACCATGATATTTTAGCATGATACTGATGATTACGGGTTTTAATGGCGCAAGCGCTAAAACATGGCTAAATAAAAATGGTGCAGATGTGTATACAAGGTCTGCTGGTAAGAATAAAAGCAAACTGCATTAAAGGAAAATTGAGATGGCTGACATGTAAAGCCATGTTGTGATCATGCCTGATATGAAATGAGCTGTAAATATTTCATATCTGATGGATCGACTGTCACCACTGAATCAGGTAGTGTCTGGCTCTGTCATCATCATCAGCCTGTCTACGCCCACTGCAGGGCAAAAGCCTCTCCCATGGATCTCCAATTATCCCGGTCCTGTGCGGAATGCGACCAATTTACCCCCGCAAACTTCTTGATCTCATATGCCCACCTAACTTTCTGCTGCCCCCTGCCACGCTTGCCTTCTCTGGGGATCCACTCTGTTACCCTTAATGACCAACGGTTATCTTGCCTTCGCATTACATGTCCTGCGCACGCCATTTCTTAATTTCTGCTAATATATTCTAATATTGGTAGACTACTAATCTACTAATATCTGCTACTACGAATATCTACTAATATCCCTACTAATATGTATGGCAGTGTATTGATCCCCGAATCGCATACTTTGAAAAGACCACGGTGGTACCCCGAGTCACAGCCGCGAGGCTACAAAAATTTATTTGTCGGTTGCCCGCGCCTGGACGCGGCCGGAGAGCAATAATCGACGCCGACGCGAGCGAGGAGAACGCGTCTGCTGCTGCCAGCGAACCCATTGTCCAAACCCCGAGTCCCAACCGGCACACCGTCGCTGGACGGCGCGCGATGCGCGCGCTTGCGCAGTCAGTCGAGGGGGCGCGGCGGCCACCGGTCGCCAAGGAGAAGGAGCCCGCTAAGCCTAACACGCGGGCGATGCTGCTCGCCGCGGCGGCGTCGCCCCGTCCAGGCCCGCTAGCGCTCTCCTAGCGGCGCGAAGCCATGGTGGACCTCGGCGGATACGTCATAGTGCTCGTGGAGACCACCGACCGCCGCATACGGCTCTACGGTAAGCCCGCTCGGCGACGCCAACCTTGCACGCACAATCGGCGCTTGCCCGGCACGGCGCGCGCGAGCGCGCATTCGACCGTGACGCCAGTCTCTGTGCAACAGCGCCAACGACGAGGCCCGCGAAATTGCCCTGCCCGCGCAACAACGGGAAGCTGAGGGAAGAAGCTCGGCGCGACGGGGACGGAGTTCCGGCGAGCCGCGTCTCGCAACGCGTCCCGCGGTTCTCCGCTCAGCTTCCCGACTCGGCACGCGCGGCGGGTTCGCGCGCGCTCACTATGGACGCCGCCGCCGCCGGCGGGTCACGTGTCGGTCGTTTGGCTGCCGCTCGGGATCGATGGGACGGGGGGACACGTGGGGGAGCGGCGCGTCCCGGGGTTTTCCTCGTTGGCGCCGCAAAACACGCGGCGGCCAGGTTACGACCGGCTGTTGACGTGCGTGTACGGCGCTCTCCCCTCGTGGCAGGCTCGCCGGCCGACCGCGCAGACTTGGAGGTGGGCGACGAGATCCTCGAGGTGAACGGACGCTCTCTGGACGACTGCAGCCACAACGAGGTCATCTCGCACATCCACCAATGCATCCGCTCCCGGACGGTGTGCCTTCGGGTGCGCAGGAGGCCACGACTAGGTGAGAAGGAAACAGGGGCGGGGAGGGCCGTGGTGGTCACAGGAGGTGGCCGCCGCCCCACAGGTCGCAGTGGGGCAGCGGGTTCATCGGGCTGGTGGGGGTGCAGAGGAAGGCCTCGTGGAAGGCCGGTTCGTTGGCCACGGCCGCGTTGATCGTGAACTTGGTCGCGCCTCTGGGCACGCCGCTGCACAGTTCCAGTGCCCAGTAGACGAAGAACAGCTGAGCGCCGCCCAGGTGCGGGAGGCCCTCCAGCGTGAGGCCGTCGCCGCCGTGTCGCTTGAAGAGCTGCAGCGCCGGCCGTAGGCCTGCCCAGAGCGGCAGCGTTTCCCGAGCGTCGCTGAGCTTCTGTCCGTCCAGGCAGGATCGTGCCGATCGGATGTGGTTCGCCGCCGCTGGTGAAAGCGCCGGTAGTGCTGTCGGTTCTAGCGACAACAGTGATCGCAAGAGGCAGGTAGCGAGTCGAGCTCCCGCCCTCGCGAACTGGAGTGCTCCGACTACTCCGCCCGGTGTAGACTCGTTAAGCAAAAGTGGTGGAAGGGCCAACCTTCCGGAGGCGGCGTCCAGGACGCACGTCCTCTCGAGCACCCACTGTGCGGGCCAAGACTCTCTCGAGACCCGGGACTCGAGTTCGTACTCGGCGATTGCTGCCCAGGAGCGCAGCGCCGTCTGTCCCACTTTGACCTGGGGAACGGACTCGGCGAAGTGCGTCGCTGCCTCGGGGTTCTGCGTCCACGGAGGTCCGTACACCTGGAGTCGGGCCTTGCGAAGCGCCTGCTTGTGCTCCCTGTCCTCGCTCAGCGGCGGCGTTTTGTCCATCAAGTCGAGCACCTGGCGGCGCACTGCGTCCGCTAGCTCGGCTGCTTGCTCCGTCAGAAAGTGGGCGCCCGTGACGCTTCGCGCTGCCTCGAGCACCAGGGTGGGGGCGAAGGACAGGGCAACGCCGAGGCACTGTCGCCACCGTTCGTGACGCCCGGTGATGCGGCTGTAGGCCTCGAGCAGAGGTCCCGGCGGTGTCAGGGGCGCAGCCTGGAAGTGCACCCTCAGTGCCAGGAAGTTCAGGACAGCGTCCGGAGGCGTTCGGCGCACAACGTCCCTCAGGCGTCGCACGTAGCTCGGAGAGATTACGGTCACCGTGGCGGCGCTCGGGAGTCCCTTGCGCACCTGGCTGAGGAAGGCCCAGAGCTCACCTAGTTGCGACGCCACCACCTTGACGGGCCCCGCGCCAGCGCCGTAGTACGCGGCTCGTTCCACTTGGAGGGCGAAGCGCACGGTGCCTTCGGCCTTGGCGCTGCTCAGCTCTGGCGCCGCCCTGGCGAGGGCGCGGTACGTGATCTCGGCCCTGTCCAGGTCTCCCTCGCCCAACGTGTCGGGAAGTCCGAGGGCTGGCGACCCGTCCGCCTTGGCGTGTACTGAGAGCAGCGCCGACGTCCCGGAGTAGAGCAGCACGCGACCGGCCGCTCGCCATAGGGCGACGGAGCCCGCGCGGGAGCCCGAGTACGGAAAGTCTCCCAGGGAGGCTGCCGGAAGGAGGAAGTCCCTGAGCGCCCGGTCGCCGTCCTGCTTTTCCCGCATGCACTTTCCGAGCAGCGGGCTCAGCGGCTTGGTGTTGTGGAGCCAGCGGAAGACCTGCTGCTCGAGCTTCAAGACTTCGTCCTTGTCGGCCGAGTGTGCGGCCGCGTTGCGCGGTCGCCAGCGGAGGCAGACGTAGCGTTCGAAGTCGTCGCAGGGCGAGGCGTCTTGCGGGGCCAGGTGCCGTCTCAGGTAGGCGCCGTCCCGGCGACACGGCGCGGACGCGCAGCGGCGGCCCGCGAACGGGTTCGCTTCGGCGAGAAGGCCTCCTCCGTGTGGCAGCTGCTGGTGAGCGTGGTAGAACTCGCGACGGGCCAGCACCTTTTGAAATGGGGCGACTGCGAGCAAAGTTGCGAGCGTTCCGAGCGCCGCTGACACGGCCAGGGGGTACCACAGCAGCTGGCGACGAGTTAGCAGTAGTGGATGTCTGACTGGCCCTCTGGTGACCACCGTCGACCTGCGCGCCGGCGAGTCGCCGCGACGCCTTACCACCCGCTTCTGCCTCGGCGCACTTGGTACACTGTAGGTGTCTGTGGTCTCTTCGGTTACGTACGAGCTCGAATCGCTCGTCAGCGAGAAGGTCTGCCCTCCGGGCGGCTGCAAGGTGGACATTTTGCTCAGCGTGTACGTCGACAATCCGCGCTCCTGGGTCAATGTGTACGTTTTTTCCGCGACGTCGCAGCTCCTGTTCAAACTGTAGGTTTTCTCGCACTGGGGTTCCTCTAAGGCTCCCGCGATTATCGGGGCCGTTTCTGGGTTCTTCTTGACCTTGGTGCGGCTCCAGGAGTGACTGGAACGGTCCGCGGCGCTCTTAGCCACGCCGCTGTGGCACAACGTCCCCGTGCGTCCCCCAAGGTCCGGTAAGCTCCTGGTGCCGTCGTCGAACCCGGAGTCCGAACACGCGTTGCGCAGCCGGGACGCGGACGAAGTCCGTGGAATCCCGGAGCCGCAGCCGGGCCCCGTGGCCATGACCGCTGTACGATGGAGCCCGCTTCGTCCCCTTCTTTGCTCATGAGCGCCCCCATGGCCGGCGCAGAGGAGTGAGCTAAATGGTGATCATCATCATCATCACCAGCCTATCTACGCCCACTGCAGGGCAAAGGCCTCTCCCATAGATCTCCAACTATCCCGGTCCCGTGCTAACTGCGACCAATTTTTCCCCGCAAACTTTTTGATCTCATCTGCCCATCTAACTTTCTTCCGCCCCCTACCACGCTTGCCTTCTCTAGGGATCCACTCTGTTGCCCTTAATGACCAACGGTTATCTTGCCTTCGCATTACATGCCCTGTCAGTGCACGTCCATTTCTTCGTCTTAATTTTTACTAATATGTCCTTAACACGCGTTTGTTCCCTGACCCACTCCGCTCTCTTCTTGTCCCTTAATGTTACACCTATCATCTTCCGCTCCATTGCGCGCTGAGTCATCCTCAATTTAAGTTGAACCCTCTTAGTGAGCCTCCAAGTTTCTGCCCCGTAGGTGAGTACCGGTAAGATGCAGCTGTCGTACACTTTCTTCTTCAGGGACAATGGTAGGCTGCCATTCATTATCTGAGAATGCTTGCCGTATGCACTCCACCCCATTCTTATCCTTCTAGTTATCTCTGCCTCATGGTTGGGATCCGGGGTCACAACTTGGCCTAATGATCATCATTTAATGTTCAGCGCACAAAAGACACGAAAAGGAAGACACCGACGCGATATTCCGTTCCGAGATATGTATACAGCCCGGCACTGCAGGTGCGACGCTTTTGATTGAACTTGTTGGTATGTCGCGCCCCACCTGTAAACCGACCCTAAAAGATACCGAACCACTTTTATTTACTAAAAGAATGCCTAGAATTGAACCAAGGGAACATTTTACAGTAAAAAATTCGCGGGTATTAAAAAAAATCATGCACCCCAATTCGTCTAAAGGCCCGTTCACACTTGCGACGAAAACGAAAGCGATCGCCACCCTTGCTGTTCACACTTGCATGCGACACCGAGCGACGGCGACGACGATTTTTTGCTTTTCTTGTTATTGTCTCGCGCTAGGAATGAGACTTCGCGGGAGTTTCGCCGCTTGTGCTTGTGAACTCTATGTGCTTGTGGGGAGGATATGACGTCAGGAAGCCTCGCTTCCTGCTTCCGCTTCAAAAGCGACGGCGCGACGGAGGCGAAAAAAAAATTGGTCGAGACCGATCGCTCTCGTCGCGCGACGAAAGCGACAGAAATTTTCGTCACTTTCGTCGCTTTCGTCGCAAGTGTGAACGGGCCTTAACGACGACGATGGTTGAACGTGAAGCTTTCTCGTGACGGATTCTTTGGTTGTCGTCCGAGTTTGGACTGAGTTTCGGCCATGTTGAATATGGAGCAATCGGATAGTCGCCTTCGGCTTCATAACGCGAGAGGGACCCAGGTTCAATTCTGGCCACGGGAAGTGTTTTTTCCCTTTCACTTCACCCACGATCATCCATCATCATCGTCACAGAAAGTTGGCTTTCCTGCAGGGCGTTTTCGCGTTACAGACGCCATCAGTTTTAAAGCTTCGCTTTAAAAAAATTACAGTTAAACCTGGAAGTAGCGAACCTCTGTGTAACGAATTCCCGGATTTAACGAAGTTTTCAAATTCCCCATTGCCAGCCCCGTTGAAACCCACGTGTTTGCGACCTCTGTGAACCGAAGGCGTTGCGACGGTTAACTTTGATATAACGAATTCGCTACGGTAATGAGCCATTGTTCCTCGCCATTTTTTTTTTTTGAAAAATTTCCTGGAGAAATGCACTCCTTTATCGAACTTTTGCCCGCACCGCTAACTAACGTGCGTTTGAAGTGTGAGTATACAATGTCGGTTAGGTGCTAGGCCTGCTTGTCGTCGTGTGGTCACGAGTCCCCAATGCTATCTGTGGTGTTGCTTCGTGGGTGATGATTTCTGCCGCCGGAAGACGAAAAGTCTTCTTTTCAAGAGAAGCTCTCATTTTTAAATTCCGTCTCTGCCGGGGAGAAAAAAGAACGTCGCCGCCCGGTACAGTATCCCATCTCAGCACCTTCTCAACAATTCTGAGCGCGGCAAAGAGCATAGAGTTCGCGAAAAGGCGCCCTTTTTGCATTTTTGGTCCTCATAATGGGTTAAGGCACCGAAAAATGTCAAAAGGCAAAAGTGATACTTAATTTACATTTGTGAATACGGGCGTAAGTCACCTTGCTTCTTTGCAGGGGCCGTGTAGAGACTAAAGTTAACGTGGGAAAGCAGCAGGCGCAAATCACGCATGAATCACGCAAACAGCAGCGGAGCAGAGAGAGAGGGAGAGAGAAGTGAAAGCTAAATGTACCTGAAAAATTCAATATTTCCATGAAAAGCCTAAAATTTTCATGAGTATAATTTACTGTGGCTAACACGGATGACCTTATGTCATCCTTATGACAGCGGTCTTATAACAGTGGCTTTCGTATGTGTGACTTCCGTCGGGGGTCGAGGAGTAGGAGGAGAGAAACGTTTATTGGATCGGGAAATGCTGTCGTGGGTGGCCTTCCTATAGTCCGGATATCCGCGAGTCGCGGCAGCCGCTCTTGCCCGAGACACGCGGTTAACCTGCGTCTCTAGCAGGCAGCTGGTCAGCTCGCATTCCCACTGCTCCATGGAGGGGGAATGGGGGATGGGGCTTGGGTGGCAGGGGCAAGCCCACCCTGGGTGGTATGTAAAGTTGGGGGTTTTGCAGGGTGGCCATTCGTAGGGGCACACATTTGGTGTTATGTTGGATAGAATTGTTGTGCTGTAGTGTGTCTGGGTTTGTAGTCGTCGCCAAAGGCGTGCGTCGTTGGTGTTGAGAGATGGATGAGGACAGGGGTCGAGACGATTTCGACTATAGTGTTATAAGATGTCAGTGTAACGACTCGGGACTAGATGGTGATTGAATGATTCTGGTTGGTCTTCTCTGGCTTAGTTAATTCGCGGGTAGCGGCGTGTGCCGCCTCATTCCCTGGAAGGTTGGCGTGGCCTGGTGTTTACACGGGGTAGGTAGAGGGCAGCTCTGTATGCGTCGTAGTATGGTGAGGGCTTGAGGTGAGATGCATCCTTTTGGCTGGTGGAGGCATGCTTCCTGATAGTCCGCGATGATGACAATGTAATCTATCGTGGCTATGGTTGCAGTATAACACTTTCTTTCGCTGTCGTTGAGGTGGTTGTGGGTAGCGAGGCGGACGGCAGGAAGGGTTTCTTGGGTGTTGATGGCAGTAGTGGTCCCAAAGAGTGGTTTTGGCGGGGGCGATTTTTTTTTAGGGGGGGGGGGGGGGGGGGGCGAATAAAGAACCGCACCCCTCCTTGCACCAGTTCTGCGGAGGAAGTGATAACCATGCTGGCGTGTGCGCGTATGCGGAGTAACCCGCGTGCGCACAAATAACTTAGCGGCACAGTGTTTTTTGTTCCCCCTTAGGCGGTATACAACGGCTGGCTGGAGCCCGCATTTCTGACGGTCGCAACACGTTTGCGACCTCGCACACGTGGGATGCTTAAAAAACAAAACACCAAATAAGAAGATGAGGACCTCTTTGGGGGTAAGGGGCGATCGCCCCCTTCGCTCCTCCCCCCCCCCCCCTCCCCTTCCTCCCTGGGACCGCCACTGGTTGAGGGTTATGGTATGCAGCTGCGTCGGTGTATCTGGTGTTGGAGATCTTCGAATAGTTTCTCTGGAGATAGCCGATTCGCGCTGCTCGTCAGCCTTTGTTATAAACGGGGTGCATTGGCGTGGAATGGGGGCGCGGATGTCGGCAGGAATACGAGTGGGTGCTTCTGTTGGAGTTATGACGTTGCGGCCGAGTCTCGTGAGAACAGTGCGGTATGTAGGTGTTAGAGACAATCGCGTGAGCTGGTTGGCTTGTTGCGCTTCCAGAATCACTGATCTTGAATTCACAGAGCAAACAAGAAACGAGGACGAAAGGAAGGTCACGACACACATTCGCTGACTAACAACTGAAGTTTAATGCTGTGACGTCTGGCATATAAATACAGCAGAAATCAAGGCAACAAAGAAATCGACACATAACATGTGAAAATAAAATATAACAATTCCGCCACGACATCACTAAGATTATCGAACACCAACTCGCCCAAGCATCAACTTTAACCAGAATCACTGACAGTACGTGTTAGGCAGGAGGAGGAGCTCAGTCGGTGTGAAGGCCGGAAGTCCTAGGGCTATGTTATGTCTTACGGATCAGGGCCTCAAGTTTGGAATGCTCTTTAGGTTTCAACTGTACATATGGTGTTCCGTATGCTATGCGGCTGGTCAGCAGTGCTTGGACGATGCAGCGTGTCTGGTTCCTTTTGGCCATAGCGCTGGGTGCAGATGCGTCGAATCAGATGAGTCAGTTGCATATTCGTTTTGTGTAATTGTGGTAAAAGCGCCGCTCCCGATCCATCGGTGGGTTCGGATCGGTAGGTAATTTGGAGGGTAAGGACTTGCGGAACGGGAGCAGTGGGGATTGTTACGGATGGGTCCGGCTCAGGTTTTGGGGGTGGACCGCGGATTCTAGCCCGGAGTACGGGAAGGGCGCCGTTTGTTTGGGGCACAGGTGAGTCCTCGTTGGGCGGTGAGCGTTCCGAGTCAAGTCCATGATTGAACCCTCGGCTGGCGTCCAGCGGTGGCTTCATGTACGGTGTCAGTTCTGGTTCTGTGTTGCCTAGGCGGATGACTTGCATCATGCTCAGCGTTATTGCGTATTCCGTTTTGCGGTGCTGGCAACGACCGGATTCTGGGCAGTTTGTACTTGGACGACGACGTGATCATGGAAATCTTGTTGAGTTGTGTGACTGCCATGGCTGTTGCGATGCTTTCGGCCAGAACTCTTGGCGAACAGTTGGCTAGGTTGAGGCCGGAGCGTGGAAGGTATACAATTGTGTAGTGATTGCTTAATTGGTATACGCGGTGAGGGGCTACGGGGGATTCTTGTTTCATTTCAGGGGATTCCTTAGTCGGAGTTCGTGGAGGAGTACTGCCGGCGGCTTGCTTTTGTGGCGTCAGCGCAAGGGTCTTGGGGCGATATCGGATGATTGTGACTCAGGGATTCTCGACAGGAATGGTGCGCTTACTTTGGGGGTCGAATTCCATTCTGCTAGTAGGCGTCAGCATGGGCAGTCTGGCTGGCTCGTTCGTCGTGGGGGCGATCATTTCCGAAGTGGCGGGTGTTCTGCATCTGCTAGGCCTACACAGTAGGCCTAGCGTCGGCGCGGCGGGGCGAGATCTTTAAAGGCCAGTGTTTCGGAGTTCTCTGGGTCCTATTGGCTCACCTTGGTGTCGGGTGGTGCCGCGTGAAGTTAGGAGCCTTGTGGTTGTACAGATTTG
The DNA here is from genome assembly GCA_013339765.2 of Haemaphysalis longicornis. NCBI lineage: Eukaryota > Metazoa > Arthropoda > Arachnida > Ixodida > Ixodidae > Haemaphysalis > Haemaphysalis longicornis. The sequence goes on along the minus strand of CM023452.1, from coordinate 108,927,086 downwards.
GCGCTTTTTGAGGTAAATCCGCTGATTTTTGATCATGAAGCGGGAGCCGAAACGAGACGCCTGCGACTGTATCAGCCCCAAGCGGCGAATCGCCTGTCACCCATATACACGTCGTTTGCTAAAAAGCTTCGCTGGGGATGCACCTTCACAGAGTGGAATTGCTCAATTTCTTTTTCTGTAGGAAGCTTTGCGTCAAATCTAACTGGCGCTGAGCGGCCGTCGGCGAAAGAACAAATGCTGAATGAACGACCTAAACTGCGTTATCTGCCCCTGCTTGTATTCTAGAGTCTTATTTTCTTGCTGGCCTGTGCCCGAATGCGCGTGAAATTTATACTTCAAAGGCACATTATGCGCTCCTTGGGGCATAACATCGCGCGTGAATTTCATTTCCTGGAATATATATCCTGACAATGGCGCTATACTCCCATTTGCATTCACAAAGCGCCTTGCTCTATTTAAAGTTTGTTTGCCGTGGCGATAAGCATTCCGCCTGCCTTTTTTCCCTTAGAGCAGCTGGTTCAATTTTAAAGCGAGCAGACCAAACCAGCTTTGCCCCGCACATTTTTTTTTTATTGTGCCACGGCCAGTCGTTTCATTTTTAATAAGAAGAGGGCCTTGGGAAGTGTTTGTACTTATATCAATAGCATAAACACACTGCGTGCTTTGTCACCAAAGGCAGAAAAACAAGCGACGCGTATATCTACCCCGTTATTACCGCTCTCATTTCTATTCCCCCAACGCGGTATGTAAACAATGAAACGCATCTTCGGGTCGATTAAGCGAAGCGTATATATAGTAACCGCCGCGGTGGCTGCGAGTTCGTCTGGGGGCGCATTCTCTAAAACGCCATTGCCGTTCAGTCAGCGAGCAGTGTCCGGCTCTCACGCGATTGGCCCGCAGCGCAATGACGTAACGCGCTGCGGGCCAATCACATGGCAGCCGCGTCGTGTCACATCATTTACAGGGTGAGCGCTAAAGCGTAGCTTCCTTTCCATGGCTAAAGATGCCGCTTCCATTCCAGCGCTGCGGTGGCTGTTTCCTTAGTGGATGTGGAATGCACAAAACGGCCTTGCGCCAAGAATTCCGCGCGCGTTCGATCCCCGAAGCAGGCTGAATTGTCCCGGGGCCCCAAACCGTAGCTCGCTTCCAATGCACGGCACAGGCTTTGGCGGGTTAAAACGAGAAATAAAACTTGGTACACGTTCAGGGTGTAATCAGCAGTACTCTTCAGTAGCTTCCGACTTATAACGTCTGCAATATTGTTGTAGAAACTCTAAGGAGTGGTGCTCAAATAGGAACCCTGCGCTTAGTTGTATACATCATGTCTGTAGGTGCGGTTAATTTTAATAGAAGTCTGCTAGTTGTAGTCAGTGGAGTTTGCCATCATTCCAAAGAGCTCGAAGGTTTAGGCGATGTCCTCGAAGGAAGGCAATATCGGGAAAGAGCTCTGTCGTTCCCGACTCGCTTGAGACACGTCGTGCAGTTTTTTGACGTCAGTGACGATGTCGTGCCGAGGTTCCCTCGGCGCTCCAGCAGGACACCAATATTTTCCTTTCGGTCATCTCGGGAGTGGCCTAATTTGATTAGATGAAAAGATGAAGTGTAGAGCTACCGAAAAGAGGGCGACGCATAAATTTATGCTTATTACAGCGCGACAAAGACTACAAAAGGATGTCTTGGTCACCGCGCAGAATATGCGTGGCTTAGCCGGGACAATGGGGAAGGCGTGCACATTCCTGAATACGTAAGCATTCTTTGGTGACTTAATCTGTCGCTGCATAATGCCTTACACGTCGCGTTCTATACGTACATGCACGCATGGGATATTGGGCACGTAATAATACTAACATTATTATTATTATTCTTACTATTATTATTATTACGCTATGTCATGTTCATTCAACATTTGCTTAGCGTTTCACTAGCCGAGTGTCATGGCTTGCAACACTAGGCCTTTCTTCTTTTTTGACCTTTTGTTCGTTTTTTTTTCTTTTTTTTTTGCTTTCTGAGATTTCTGTAACTATTTTTACTTTATTGTTTCGGTCATACATATGGTTTTTTGTGTGTTTTCTTGTGTTAATTTCAGTGTTTTTATTGTTTTGTGTGGTGTACCAGCGCCAAGACCCTAGGGTTGTTCCTGGGCACCGAAAATAAAAGATTGATTGATTGATTGATTGATTGATTGATTGATTGATTGATTGATTGATTGATTGATTGATTGATTGATTGATTGATTGATTGATTGATTGATTGTCCTGTAAAAACCTTCCTCAAATCGATGTCGTTTACTTCGATTTGAGCAAGGCTTTTGATGTCGTACGCCACGATATATTATTTAGGAAGCTGCTCCATCGCGATTTGCAACCATCCCTCACATCTCATTTATGTAATTATTCATTGGATAGATCATTCTTCGTGCATGCAAACGGGCAGTCTTCCCTCCCCTACGAGGCCACAAGCGGTGTCCCCCAGAGCTCTGTTCTGGGGCCAGTTCTGTTTTTAATTATTATAAGTGATGTTTTCTCAGTAATTCATGATTGTCACTTTCTCTTATAGCTGACGATGTCAAACTATTTAAGACTGTTTCAAACACTGCCGGCTCTCCCGCTCTCCAGCGAGCGATCACGCCTTTTTCGTATTTGTGGTCACGCAACAAAATCCTCAAAAATACATCTAAAACTAAAGTGATGACATCCACTAGAAAAACTGACATCATATCGTCCTCCTATAACATTAATGGGGAAGCACTACTACGTGCCGTGGGGGTTAAGGATCTTGGTGTTAATTTCGACAGTAAGTTTAGCTTGTCCCCGCACATCCGGGCGATCACTAGGCGGGCCCTCCGATCTCTTGGCGTTGCATGTAGCCTATCAAAGGAGTTCAACGAGCCGGGCTGTCTTCTCAAGCTGTACACGACTATTTGACGTCTGCAGCTCCAGTATGCTTCTGTAGTATGGAACAGTACACGCAAAACAAACTGTATGCTTATTGAAAGTGTCCAGAAAAAAGTTTATATCTATCTTCAACCATCGCTTTTCTACTTCTAATAATTTTATTTATGGGTCATCCTTTGTACCGATGTTACCTTAATTGCTTAACCTCCAGGCGTATTAAGGCGGATACTCCTTTCCTGTTCAAAATCATTCAGGGCACACTGTCTTGTGGTAAAATGCTGCAACACATGTGCCGCAAAAATCCACCAGAAGACGCGGCACATTTTTTAATCCCACATGTCTGCGGGGCTTGTGCCCCACGTTTCGTTTCCAGTGTACGTACAATCAGTACAACGAATATTTAGACATATTTAATAATTCCTCGACACAGTTCCGCAAACATCTGTGAGCTTGTCATGTAAGTGACCTTTTGAAATTTAATTGTATCTGTTGTTTACGCGCGGTCACTTCAGGATAAAATGCTAACAAAACAATCCTTTCTATCTTTTTTGAATTCACTTTATTGAATGTCTGGTATTTTCTACATGCATATTACTTATACTCTCGATAAACGGAGCTTCAAATAAGGGACCGAAAAAAATAGTTCCGATTAACAGGAGTTCTGCTTACTGAGATAAATATGTAAAAGTGCAAATTTATGCGCGTACACACTCTTAATACCATTTCACGAAACTCTAAGCACTAGACGGTGAATGTATACCTGATAGTTTTCCAGAAAGCAAAAAAACTACAAGAGGTTTAGGCACACCATTCACAAAGTTGATTTGACTACAATGAGTCGCTGTGCATTACTAAATGCCTCAATTTATTTTTTAATTTTTTTTTTAGTCCTTGCAACTGTATCTTTACGGAGGCTAGAGTCATCAACTTCGCGACTGCTTACGAGCCACCGAATTTATAGGACGGCAACACTGTAATGAAGCACGAATAGCCGTTAAAGAAGGTGTTTGCGCGCAGGCACCAGATGGGGTGGGCCTATGTCACGGGACCCATATGCGTCCAGCAGCTCCCGAACGAGGCGGCAGAGGCTGAGCCCTGTAACCTCGGCGCCTTGAATCGAAACCGAACGACTGCGACTGTAACAAGAACTGCGATGTTGCATTCGTTGCGCTAACACGGGGGACCACTAACGAGACGAGGCTTACGAGGCCAACGAGGCTACAAAAAAAAAAAAAAGAAACACGGAGGAAAAAAAAAAAAACGAAACAGCCGGAACCGTAAAAAGCTGATTCTCATGTCAATGGGAACAAGAAGTTCCATTCGTGGTTCCGTTTACACGGTGACGAAAATTTTAGTTCTGATTAGCCAGGAGGAGGAGGAACAAACGTTTATTTTACATATTTAGAGCAGATGGGCGGCCGCCTTAGTCCAGGTAGCCGCGTGCTGTCGCTGCTCGGGTGGCCCGCTGGATCAGGCTTCGCTGGTCCTGCAGGTCCGAGCTGGTCAGCGCGCATTCCCACTGCTCGAGAGTAGGTGTGGGGAGTGGGGAGGGGTGGTGTGGGCAGAAGAATACGAGGTGGGGGGTTGTGTCTGGGGTGTGGCAGTCACGGCAGTTATAGGTGAAACGGCTGGGGGAGATATGGGAGAGGATGGTGCCGTTGTAGAATGTATTTGTTTGGAGACGTCGCCAGATGCGGGATTCTTCGTTGGTGAGTGCAGGGTGTGGGGGAGGGTATTCTCGGCGGGTGTGGCGATAGTGCGCTAAGATGTCGGAGTAGGTGGCTGGTAGTGGCTGTAGCGTGTCAGTCAGGGTGCCCAAGTCGCCCGGCCTCGTCGGGAGTGCCCGGAAGTGAAGTTCGCGGGCCGCAGCATGGGCTGCTTCGTTCCCGGGGAGGGAGGCATGACCTGGGGTCCAAACGATGGTCACGTTAGGAGGTGATACTACGGCTTGTAGAAGCTTGAGGGCAGGTGGAGGATTCTTCCAAGGAGGTATCTTCGACAGGCTTGCTGCGAGTCCGTGATAATTGTGAGGTAGTCGCACGTTGCTGTATGCATTGCTAGGGCTATTGCAGTAGCTTCCGCTGCAAAAGGGGGGAGGTGGCGGTATGTGGCCGCAGTGTATAAGGTGCCGTTGGTGTCGGTGACCACTAGGGTTGAGTGGGAAGTTGAGTGAGCGATGTCGGTGTAGCGGGTGTCGTTGACCGATGAGTACTTCTTATGTAGGTAGTGAACACGAGCGTTGCGACGTCCTTTGTTGTACTCGGGATGCAATATGTCGTGGAATGGGGGTGACTTTGATGGTGGCCCGAATATGAGGTGGTATCGGCTGTAGTGCTTCGTGGGGTTCTGGTGTAGGACGGCCTAAATTCTGGAGGACTGTGCGGCCTGTGGGGGTGAGCGTAAGGCGAGAGAGTTGGCTGGTTCTTTGGGCTTCTATAAGTTCGGAGAGCGAATTATGTATGCCAAGTTGAAGGAGCTTGTTGGTGTAAGTGAAGGCCGGTAGTCCCAGGGCTATCTTGTAGGCTCGACGGATGAGACATCCAATTTGGAGTGTTCTTGGGGTCGGAGTTGGACATAGGGAGTGCCATATGTAAGCCTGCTGAGCAGTAATGCTTGCACAAGTTGACACGTGTCTTGTTCTTTAAGACCGTGTTTGTGCATGCATATACGACGGATGAGGTGGGCGAGTTGCGATATTGTGGAGTGTAGTTGGGGTAGTAGTGCTCTTCCAGATCCATCGGCGTGGAAGCTTACGCCCAGGATTCGTAGTGTCTTCACTTGCGGGACAGGTTCCTGGTGAATCATGACCTGAGGGTCCGGTGCCGGTTCGGGGGGTCTTCCACGGGTACGTGCACGAAGGACGAGAAGGGCTGATTTTGAGTGGTGACAGGTGAGGCCGCGTGGTGCTAGGTAGTTGAGGACGGTGTCCACCCCTTGTTGTAAAGCGGATTGCTGGGTGCCGGGTGATCCTTTGGTGATCCAGATGGTAAGATCATCCGCGTAGAGAGCATGGTGAAGGTTAGGGATCCCGGAAAGCTGCTTAGGCAGGTCTAGAAGGGCTATATTAAACAATAAGGGGGAGATAACAGAACCTTGTGGGGTGCCCTTATCTGAATACAAAAACAACCAACTTACAGGCTATTCCGTTGAAGCGGCAATTCCGTTTAATAAGCGATTTCCGTTTATCGATATTCCACTGTATACTCCATTTCTCACATATACGCTATCTTGAGTCACTTCGTTTACACACAACTAAACATTGTTTTCGTTTACATATATTTTTGAAACAGTATCTGTGCGTGACGATCACTGGCGTGGCGTCATATACCTCAGTGCAAGGCGTTGTACCTCTTTTTGTAAGAGCGTGTTTGTGGGCATGGGCGTCGGCAGGATTTTGTCTTGAAGGGGGAGGGGGGGGGGGGACCCGTTGGACCGCGGAAAAAAAGGGGAAGGGTTAATATTGTAAGCAAAGTTTCGCGGCATTCAGATATCACGTTGAAAAAGGAAGAAAGCTCTTAGTTGTTCTTAACGGCTACAAGTTTCAGTGTTCATTAACGCTCATACATCACACCCAGAAACTACTCCGTTACTTTACGGCAACAAATTTATCGAACAGAACGATCGAAGGTTCAGGTTTTTGAAACAACTGTCCTGCGCCGACCCAATAGCGACGTAAATTTACATGATATTGCGAATCAAGATTGCAAAAAATATTCACGCTTCGGGACAGCGCTCATTCTTAAAAGCATTTTGCGCTGTATACTATAGCGCGTGAAACGCGATGTCGTTGTCTGTGAGATGGATTTTCGCCCGTCCTTTTGCATTCTTTCTGTGACGCAGCGAAGGCATACCGTGGCATACAGCGAAGGCATACCGCATGGCATGGTGCCGGTGCGACGGTGTGCACCGGCACGGACCATTAATGGAGGACAAACTGAGCGGTTCTACCCAAATGCCGTCTCGTTAGCTATGAAAGCAATTAATATATGCTTTGACAATGGAAAAAAGTAGCGTAATATGACATAGCGCTACTAAAAAGAGATATTTATTGAGAGGCAATGATTTTATGTACAAAAAAACCATATCTTTCTCAAACTGGAAAAATAATCACGATAGCAGAAGAGTTCTGCCAGAGTGTGATTTGTGAACATTCTCTTTGTCTACTGAACGCAATTTTAAACGTACTCGCCAGAGCGCTCCGATTAATAAACAGGTTTCAAACTTTGAAATGCCACCTCTAGTTATTTTTTATACTGCAAATATATTTTTTCTCGTAACTAATTAATGCTGTTAACTGCGAAATGTTTTTCACAGCAAGCATAACGAGCTATTGGACGATGCTGTACATAAACGCTGTGTTGAAAAAAAAAAGATTAAAAACTGTTTCTTGTGCTGTTGGATATGACAAATAAAGAACTAAGGCAGCTGCATTAAATATAATTGCAGTTTTGAAGAACGCAAGGAAAGATCTCTGTATGGTAAAAAAAAACTATCAGCACCCTAACTTGGCAATTAAAGAGAAAGTGTTTTGGGGGAATTTATAATGAAAGGGAATTCATATTCCTGCGATTGTTAATTAAATATAGTATTTGCATATACAGGGTGCCCCAGCTATCATGCACCAAGATTTATAAAAAGAGTAAGGGTGTAACGCGAAGAAAACCTAGTGCATAATGTTTGCAGTACTGTGAAGAAGCGGGCAGCATTTTTTAGCTATTGAGACTTACCTAATTAATTGTAATTAATTATCTAACTCGAGAAGTACTCTCCTAATCACTGAAGTGTCAATGAGGCACTTGTAAGTACCCACGGGGGGCATCTAAATGGGGTATTTTCAGTGACAAACTAATTGCGTGCACATTTATTCTGACTGATAAAGAAAACCCGCGAAATAGGACAAATACCACGTGACAGCGCCTCCGCTCGCATTAGCGCGCATCGTAAAGCAATGCCCTCAAACAGGCTGCCTCTAAGTTTGCCAGAATGAAATAAACACAAGAAAGAAAGAAGAAATCGCGACCGAGTTTGTGCCTTATCTGCACACGTGCCCCGCGAATCCCTGTTGCTGCTCCTTTCATGCATGTCATTATCAAGGTGATGCGCTGTCTCTTCGGGCGGGTGAGAGGCGAAGAATTTGCTTTCAATCAGCTTATTTGGGGACGCTGCTTTACAATGCGCGTGGAAGCGCCGTCACGGGGTATTTTTTATATTTTGCGGGTTTTCTTTATCAGTCAGAATAAATGAGTACACAATCAGTTCGTCGCTGAAAATACCGCAGTTAGACGCCCCTCGTAGGAACCTACAATTGCCTCATTGGCACTTCAGGGATTAGAACAGTAATTCTCGAGCTAGAATATAATTAGAATGAATTTGTTAAGCATCATTAACGAAAAATACTGTCCGCTTGTCCACAGTAGGATACTGCAAATATTACGCACTAGGTTTTCTTCGAGTAACACCATTGCTCCTTTTTTAAATCTTGGTGCATGATAGCTGGGACACCCTGTATATTGCCTTGGAACTGCGTGAATCGATTGTATATATCAGTAACTGGAGGCATATCTGGCTGCATTCCGTGTAATACATAAATCTGATGGTGTCATATAGGTGTTGTTCATGCCATATAAAGAAGCATCTAGCGCCATATATGGTGAGACAAGGCGCCATATAGGGGTTGGTCGGGCCATATACGGCTGTACTTTTCGCCATATATGGGTTGGCTGGGCCATATATGACTGTAATTGGAGCCATATACGGGTTGGACACGCCATATATGGCTCTACGTGGGGCCATATAAGGCCATATTTGACGCCATATATGCGATGAGCACACCATATATAGCCCTATTTGCCACCATATATGGCAAGTGGTAGCTATATATGAACACATATATAACTATATATGGCCACATAATTTATATATGGGCCATGTATGGCATTTTCGTAAGGGATGTCCAGACAAACGGTTGTCAATATTGTCAAACGAAGCCACATTTTCACGCGCCAAATAGCGCTCAGAAACGCTCGGCGAGGACAGCACGTCTCTGCGGAGAGTATGATGGCCTTTGGTGCCGTCATACTGCCAGAGTGTGATTTGTGAACATTCTCTTTGTTTACTGAACGCAATTTTAAACGTACTCGCCAGAGCGACTGATATTATAGTGAGTACCAGAAGATCCGTCGGGTATCCATTGAAGTCCGTGCTCATCCGCGATCGACGCCAAAGTTGAGCTTCACAGTCGAAGTTATCGAAATGGCAGTATTTCTTAATCGCATCGCACTGCTACAGAAGTAAAGCCAACTTTGGGCCGTCCAGGAGGCCCGGGGTGCGACCCGGCAAAGGGATGCGTCCGTAAAGACTAGTTGCGCTTTTATCCTGTATGCTCACTAATTTTTTCCCACCGTAAGAAGCATGTGCTGGTACACTTTCAAAACCTCCATTTCTCGATTTAAAATTTAAAATAGCTATTTTTAACAAAAATCGCGCTAAACAGCATTTTTCTATTCATTTATAGAATAGAAGAAAAGAGGCAACTTTTCATTAAGCAACCCTATGCTTTGGCAAGTTAAGGGTCACAACAAGCACATAAACGCTTCATTCAATAGGCATGTGTATCGCAGCCTAACGGGCCAACTTCGTGGGTGATGCTCAGCCCGCGCGGGATAAGGGCGTTGTCCTCCCAGAATGATGAGAAAGAGACAAGAAAGCAAGCCATTGGTAATGGATCGAGTTTGGTTAGTCTTTTGCCCAAGAAGAGGTTAGCGCCGATTAGGCTTTTGCCTAAGCTAGGCATGCATTGATTTTGTTGATGATGATGGCCCCTCTGGCCATTTGTGCTGAACACGGTTAAGGGCCCGCGCTGTCGGAACGAATTATTGTATTCGCCGTAACCTGGTTCCTTGCTATTGGGGCGTTGCAAAGCTGTGCGGAAAAAAAGGAGATACAGTCGCTGTATATAATGAACTGGGATAGCGAACACTCAACGCGAGAAGACCGTGTGTGCAGGGGTGCACCCTTTACAGGCCGCTTGCTTCGTTGTACTATAGCGTCACTTCCGTGATGGATATGACGTCAGCGAATCGACATAGGAATCGACAAAACACGAAAGTGAAATGTGCAGCGAAGTGTACAGCTGAGCATGATTTGCAGGTCGGCGGCTGTCTTGTGGGTGTGCTTGGCGAGCGACGTCCTGCTTGCGGGTCGCTTCGGCAAAGGTGTGCTGGTGTCATTTTCGTGACGGATATGGCGTCAAGGAATTATTGGTCTATCCCGGCATAAAACACTTTCGTGTTAAAATATAAAACCCGAAAACGAACAACCCTATGTATAACGTACTTTTTAGTACCAAAGGTTGCTTCCCCGGGAGAAGACCGTGTGTGCAGGGGTGCACTCTTTACAGGCCGCTTACTTCGTTGTACTGGCGTCACTTCCGTGATGGATATGACGTCAGCGAAATCCTTGTGCATCCGGGAATAAAACACTTTCGTGTTCATATATTTTTTATAACAAACTAAACATTGGGTATATTGAACTTTGAGCCCGCGCGATCGGTCACCAAACGCCCGCCAGCGCGCTTCTACACTGGTTACGCCTAGCCTCTGAGCTGCCGCCTATTGGCCTCGAGGACATACCGTGGCGCCACCTACGAGTGACGTCACTCATGGGATGCCGGGTCGTTGCGTCGTCTGCTTGACCACGTTTTTCCGTGCATAGGCGACCGCACGAAAAATTGTGTTCTTCTTGTGGCCGCCGCGTACCCACCCCCTTCTGTGGTTTTGTTTTAAAAACGTACTGACGGGCAAGTAATTAACGACTGGCTTGTTCCCGGCGACACTTCGGGCGACCAAACGAGTCGCGTGCCGGCGGCGGCACAACCCCGCCTAGGTAGCCGCTACCACTGCAGACGCCATGGAGGACGACACAACGGACGTCGAGAAAGGTACGCCGTAAATTCATGATGAAATACTTGCGACGTGACATGTATCAGACTGTACTTTTGCAATGAAAACAACACCCTTGCAACAGCGGCGGAAACGTGCCGCTGAGTAGTAATCTCGCCGCGCGTACGGCGCTGGCAATGAACGCGGCAGCGGGTGAGCGAATTGCTTCGCCACCCCGTTCTTAAAAGTGCTCGTAGGATCTGCAATTCGGTTTCCCACCAGTGCCTATTTCCTTTCCACTGTTCATTTTAGTTACGCTCTGATCTGATTAACGATCACTGCCGTACGGTTTGCGACACCCTTGTTGGCAACGTAAGAACGTGTTTTCAGTGCTTAGGGGGGGCGAATGTAGACATGACGTTTACTTCTCGTTAAGACCTCGCCGTGGAAAATTACAATTGGAACCTGTGTTTTTTTTTTTTTTGTCCGTCTACAGTGAGCCTGCCTTTCTCCAGCGTGCTGAAATTCATCGATAAGCAGTTCGAGACCTCGCGACTGCTCACAGAAGGCGAAGCTGTCTTCGAGGCGAAGCACGTTGTTGTGTGTAGCGTAAAGGGAAACGGGGAGCGAAAGACGTTACGCTGGCTGCACTAGTCCTTCGGGTGCGCAGCTTCGGGTGCAAGACCACGCTTCTTCCCCCTGCCACAAATCAACTGCTGTTAGTGACACGGTTGATGAACGGCCGCGATAAGCTGCCGGGCGCGCTGGCGAGCACACGTCAGCTTTTATTTACCGAACATCTTAGCTGCGGCGGCGTACCCGAAATCCTCGTCACGGAAGTGCTTGCTGCAGACCCGTGAGTGAGCGCTGGCATTTTTTTTCCCTTTTTCAGCTTCACTTGCCAGGTCTCCCGCAATTTTTTTGCATCTGGGTAATGATGAAAGCTTACACCGGGTTCGGCCGCATACGTCCGGCACTGCGGCCCGAACAATACGCTACCATGCTTACGTTTGCGGCCAACCCACCACTGTTGATACGTTCACAAAGTAACCAGGTTATGAAATTACGCTTCCCACTGAGAACGAACTCAAAACGCCGAAAATTGACACGAAAACACACGTAGAAAGCGCGACCACAAACGTGTTCGCGGTGCGTCACGCAAACTACGCAGAAAGGGCCAGCGAGCCGGAGCAAGGCAGGAACGGCGATCCCATGAGTGACGTCAAAACGATCGCAGCGCCGGCCTCTCCAGTGGTGGCCCTCGCGGCCAATAGCGCGGCCGCGCTTCCATGAAACCCCTTAGCGGGAGCAATCCGCGCCGTTTGCCAGCCGACGACGACGTTGCTCTGAACAGTGAGCCCATTGTATTCTGCAATTACTGAAGTGATGGCGTCTGGTGCCGGTGCCACCAACGAGCCGCTGCCCGAATACGATTGCCCTCTCCCGACGTTGCTAACCTTTCTGCTACCGATGTGCTGCGGCGATGCTCCAGAATAAAGGGAAGTGGGCTACAGTTCGTCCAAATGATGTCGCGTGTCGAGAGTGTGATTCTCGTTGATGGTGCTAAACGCAGTGTTCGGGCAAAAATCACTGCCTACTGCAAATAGGTGTGGATTTCTCTGCTATAAATTTCTTTTGGAGTAAATTGCTATTCATGGTGAGAAGCATGGTCTTTCGTTCATTGTCGCGTTTTCCATCAGCGGTTCACATTTTTATAAAGAATTGGATACTGAAGTTCGTTATAAGCGACTTCTGTTATATCGAATTACTTCGTATAGCGAACAAATCTCGTTCAGTTACGCTGTTCGTTATAACCGGGTTTTATTGTATATATTTGGACTACAACATCAGCTTCTGGTAAGACGGTTTCGTAGGTGCAACGCGTACACAAGCCAGCCAATTTCAAACACATTTGGCAGGGCCCTTGAGTGGTTCAGCCCCTTGCCGTTTGGCGAGTGTGCGGCTAAGAAAGAACCCAGGCGTAGCTAATCTCGAAATGGTAGCGCACGGTAGCTCTCGAACTCATCTGAAGTGACAACTGCGTTTTTTTTTCTAGAAAAATGCCAGGAACAGAATGTGCACGATAAAGGATTCCAGTGGTGACTGGTAATGTAATGATTGGTTGGTAATGTCTACGTGCGTGCTCTCTGAAGAAAGACCGACAAAAACGTACCCTCCCCCTTCTTTTCTTTACGTTAGTGTCGCAATGAACATTCTGGAAAGTTTCTGGCCATCGATGTCAGCGAGAAGTTAAGCAAGCACGGGTTGAGTAGAGGAGCTTAGGAAGAGTGGGTAGGGCGGAGGAAGGGGCAAGTTTGCCGCGGCTTGAAGGGGGCAGGTGCCCCTTTTTCACCCTCCTGCCGACGCCCATGTTTGTGTGCGTGTGTTTTTTGTGGGTTGTTTTGCACCTCTTTTTTTAACGCTAAACTCAATTATCTCAAAACAATGTTTTTTTATTACACAAGTACCATTGTTTCCTATATCTTCCAGGACAACTAGCTGATTTTTTTCTCTGTCATCTACATAACTTGTCGCACCTATTGTACTACAATTGAAAATATGCAGGCAATCGTTTTTTTTTGTTACCCAACTTTAATTACGAAGATATTGCCAAAATGTAGGTACTAACGGATAAATCATAAAAAAAATGATTTTTTGATGGATGTTCCTAATTCTACTACATCTAAAATAGCACAAAATTTGAAATACAATAATATATGCATAATGTAGATACCTTTATTAGGTGCAGAGAAAAATGTACCTCAAAGTGGCCCCTGTGCCCTTAAGATTCCGTCCACTGTCTGTACACCAAAATGCACCCGCACAGCTGACGGCATTGTTCTCTCCTCTCTAAAGTAATTGGGAGTCGAGGGTTTGTGGTGTTTCCGCGAAGCCTCGCTGGCCACGCACCCTCAAGGAGCCGAGTGACTACTCAATTTTCTTTTCTTCAATTTCAATGGACCACCCGAGGGAAAGCGGGACCAGGCGCCACGCGGTCTCTCGAGCGCGCGCGAACCTTCCACAGGAAAGATGCTGGTGTATGTTGCGCACGTGTGGCTCTTACTTCGCCTGCGCACCGTACCGTCCGCCCATTCGGTGCCAGATCGAGGGCTGTTGCTTCCGGTCGATTCCACAGGAGCCGAGGGTGAACACTTTTAGACGGGGTGGCGGAGGTCTGCCTATTAGCGCCCGATTAGCGCGATGCGGAAGGGCACCAGGTGCATCGCATATGGCTTCCCGTTTGCCGGAGCACCCTCAGACTCCGCACGTGCCCCAGGTCACGGAGAAAGCCGTGCCCCAGGTGGCTCTGTTTTCGGAACTTCAGCAGGATTGCCTTCGGTCTTTCGCAATGCGGAATGCTCCCACGACAACGGAACGACCTGCAGTTAAGAAACAACACTGAGAGGACTACAGACGAACACGTACTCAAGTCCAAAAGACTGCCCGCAATATATATAATCCTCAGTGGACATGCTGCAGCATTGAAGCGGACTTTTACCATATATGTATAGTAGTAGTAGTAGTAGTAGTAGTAGTAAGTAGTAGTAGTAGTAGTAGTAGTTGTAGTTGTAGTAGATTGTGCATTTTTTTATGGTGCGAAGGCAGCTAAAGCAAAGAAAGAAGCACAAAAGTTTCTTTCTTGTTTTTTTTTTTTTGTGGTCTGCGCATTCCAAGATTTCTCAGTAAAATATTCGTGCAGTGGGTACGTGTGATGGAGTTAAAATTGCTATTATTCGGGGAGAAGCATTTTGCACTTGGCCGCACCCCGCTACAGGGATCTTGGATGGCCAGTGAGCGCTTACGCCGGTTGTGTAACAATCAAAACTCACTGCTTTCACATCCCACTGGGGTCCAACGCCACCGCTCGCTGAGTAGCCAGGATCACTGCAGCGGGGTGCGGCCAAGTGCAAGGAAACCTCTTCCTTATCTAAGACGTGAGAATGGGCACGATAAAAGACGGCGATGAAGATACTGCGTGAGAAATATTATATACCACCAGCCTAAAAATTAAACTTGCTCCTTGCCCTGGCAATTAACCCAAGCAACCACAGATGTCCGTCGGACGTCCGAAATACAGCCGAACATCCAATTCCCAGCTTGGACGGCAACTGTACGTCCATGTTTGGATGTACAGTTTTGGACGTACAGCGGACATACAGACACGGATGTACAAGTCCGAATGACATCTGCCAATGGACGTACAAAGTTACTACGAAGCATCAAATATTATTACTTGCACCGCTCTAATCTGGCCCCGTCGCCGCTATGCGCTTTCTGCAGAGAACCAGAAACGATCGACCATTTGTTCTTCTCCGGCCGACGGTTCTCCTCTATAAGACGGAGGTACTTAGAAAGCACATGCAGCCGGCTAAACCTCCCGTTGTCTGCTACACTTATTTGGTCATTCGGGGCGAATGAACTGGGATTCTGCCACGGGGATATTTGCCGTGCGTTGCACTTTTTTTTTTTATTCGAAAGTTTGCCCTGCGGCATAACGGTGCACGATTCACAGGTACACGAACAAGTTTGCTTCTCGTATAAAGTCTAGAAGGTGCCTATGAAATGGTCCATGAACCCAGCGCTGCAGGTCTGGAGGGCGGCCAGGGTGAGGCCGGTTGCACGAAGGTGCCGTAATCGCATCTGATGCAGTCCGGGGCAGGTCCACAGTGTTGCACTTATTGATCCTGGAATCAGGCCGACTGCCGTGTTAGACATCATTTGGCCCTGATGGATTTCCCTGCAAGTATATGCGCGCCTAGCTCACTGCTTCGTCTGTACCACATTCTTTCTTCGTGTTTCTTACTTCCAATTTTCCTTCAATGGTGTTCGTTTTTTTTATTTCTTTCTCTAATCTCCGTACTTTTATTTCTCTATCTATTCATCTACTGCTAATCCATTTTAACATTTAAATATTTTTCTTTCCCTACAAAAACTACATAATTTCTTTCGGTAAAGAGCCCACTTCCTGGCCAATCCCCCTGAGTGGGTGCCATTTCACTGGTACCACCACCACCACCACCTGGTGTGGTGTCGCGCTAGACAGCAAAACCATCCCGTGGCTAGCGCAGCTAGCCACGGGATGGCCATCATGACGAATTTCGTATTTGGGCAATTCCAGACGTTTTCGTAGCTGCTGCCGCCTTACAGCAAGGCTATAGTATATTCGCTTAATTAGGGCATTTCTCCGACCGATTTTTCTGCAAAAGCGCAAAAAGCAACGACTGGTCAGCTTAGCGACTTCATTACATCCAGGCATAGCCTCCTCTATAAGTTATAGAGGAGGCTATGATCCAGGTTAACCGCCGCAATGCCTTCGTTGCATAGAGGGCGCAAACAATTCAAAGGGGGTGGCAATGGGAAAATCGTGAAATCCAAGAATTCGTTGTACATAAAGGTTCGTTGCGTCCAAATTTAACTGTATACACTTGTTTCTTGACATCGTTTGGCAACTTGATTTATCCCGACGACATAAGACGACGACAGGAGACGCCAACAGCCCGAGCCCCTAAGGTAAATGTCTCTCGCAGCAGAGCGGGTGCGCGCAGCTGCGTGAACCACAGCTCGAGCGACAACTGCAGGCGATGGCGAACACAAGTGGCCGCACGTGGTTTTTTTGGTGCACTCCTTGGACTGCGCTTAGCTTCGCTGGTTACCCTTCTTCACAGTGTGAAAAGGCGCCGACTTTTTTTTTAACAGCGAAGCTGTTTAGAAGATCGTAATTTTTTGTGTCCGCAGTTAAAAATACCAAGAAATTGCCGAGCGCGCCCACGTGAGCGCGGGCTTCGCGGCGACCGTTAACAAAACCAAGAAAATGCCTAGCGCTGGTGTGTGCGTGCCTCGCGGTGGCCGCCCAGCGTCCCCTAAGCAGGCTTGTCCAGCCAAGCATACCTACTTAAAGGGGCCCTAAATAGGCTTCCGAAAGTCGCCATTTCAATCGCGCAATCAAAAAAAAAAAAAAAAACAACTCCATCGTTCGCCGTAATCGTGGCAACATTTGCTCGGATCGAGAAAGACATGTCATAGCACGCGCCCCTCCAAGGTGATGTCCAATGATTATCACTTTAAAAAAGTTAAAAGCTCACACTTAAAGCAACAATGATGGAGTAAACGGCACCGAAGAAACAAATCGGCTGCATTCGTGGACTTAAACGGTCACGATGGTTGTGAAAGATTGCGTACCTTCAAGTCTTACGCGTTAGCGTGAGCTTCCTTCATTTTTTTCCTTAGGAGCACAAATTGATGACGTCTTGATTGATTGGCCATCTGCTCTGCCCTCAGTACATGCCGTGCGCTCAGTGCCGACCGCACTTGCTGGTGCAAGAAACTGTTTACACGCTTTCTTTCCTTTTCACTGTTTGCTCTTTATTACGGCAGCGTACGTGCCAAACTAGCTGTTGTTCCGACCTTGGGTGCTGGTTTACGCACACAGGGAGGGAGACGTGCAAGGAAAACACGTTGAAAGCGGAGAGGGGCCGTTTTGAAAGAGTTGTGGCATTGACCCGCGTCGTGCAGCAACGCACGGACGAAACGTCTTGTACGCGGCGTCCCGCATTGCTTTCTCTTTTCTAAAAGTTAGTCGTGCTGCATATATGTCGTAACAGCAGCAATCTTGATTCTCACGTTAGGTTGGCAGAAGCGAGCCAGAGCGTCGAAAGCAGAGCGCCCGTAACAGCGGGTCGATCTGAAAGGGACGCTGAAACGAGTTAATTAGCGCATTGTGTAGCAATTTCGTTCGCTCAAGTGGCTCGGTGGCGGCCGCTAGCTTACACACGGAGACGAAAAACGAGAACGCCCGTGTGTTCGAGACTTCGGCGCACGTTAACGATCCCCTGCGGGCGGTCAAAATTAATCCGGAGCCCTTCACTACGGCGCTCCTCATCGCCTCTAGCGTCGGCGCGGTAAACCCCACAATAAAAAAAAAAAAAAGAATGAGGAGCCCACATCTTTCAGGCATTCGCTTGGTCAATTGCCAATTTCGGCGGTCGGACGTTTTCGGTCCGGCAAGTGGCGTAAACAAACACATAATCTTATAGGCTATATATAGTTCATTTCGCAAGCTACATGCAACAACAGCTACAACTTTATCGGCGCTGTTCGCGATGAGAGCAGCAGACAGGTTAACAGCCTTACATCGTGCACACGTACACCAACATGGCAGGCAGCTGCAGTGACGTCAGTGCAAGTATTTTTTCTTCAGTGTAAATGTAAATTTTGGAGATTGTGACGCCGACGCCAGTTCGTTTAGGCCAGGGCGTTTCATTTTTCGGGCTATATGTACGATTTGCACAACACAACCAACCACAGGGGAAGAAGTTGCTATCGCCCTTGCTTTACAATTAAACAACAGAAGAATACATCACGATCCTCACAGATTTCGAATCACTCTGCCGCAGCTACATCACCGGCAGTATCTCTCATCAAGCCCTACGAATTTTACGCCAGAATTTCCATCTGCCCCTCGCACACACCTCATGGACTCCAGGATACATGGAATTAGAAGGCAACGAAGCGGCTCATTCCGCGGCCCGCGAACATGTATGTACGTACTCTGGGCGGTTACCGTATGAGCCCTAGTAGGGCTGTGGCCCCCTACCATTCGCCCCGTCCACTCCTCTCCTCACATACGACGATATCCTCACCCACAACGACGGAAATACCCACATACTCACCATACTCTCTCCAGGACCGACGCAGTTACGCTACGCAGGCTACAGACAAAAACCATCCCCCGCAATATACTCTACCACGCCATGTTCCTTACCCAACACCCAGCCACATGTCAGTTTTGTCCAAACAAGCGGAATCTCTACCACATTACCGTAAAATGATCCAACACCGTTACCCAACCGCCACTCCCCAACATTACCACACAGCAGTGGGTGGAGTTGCTGGCCAGCTCCGACCCCTCTATTGGCGGTGAGATCTTTGAGTGGCGCCCCCTGGCTCTGACGTCGGCTTAGGGATTCGCTCCGCTGTCGTCTGCTACACTCCGCTTGTGAGGGGAAAAAGTGCCTGGGCTAGAAATCGCCCGCTTCGTTGCTGTATGCGTTAAAAGCGTATTTTTAGCGACTCAGTTATTTTGCCAGCTTCCCACGCATCTGAATAAATTTTAAGCTGTACCCCCACAAGTTTGCAACACACGAAAAGATAGAAAACAACTTTCTTCAGAGTATCGGTCAAAAATCGCGTGTAACTCGTCCTTTCTTGTTTTTTCGCGAGGAAACGATCAGAGCTTCTCGATAAGTATTCAAAATGCGTAGGCTTTCCCCGCAGTATTTTTTAGATGCTCCTTAAGACCAACAGTTTAAAACTACGTCCAAGGGAGCGGCCTCTACACGCTATCGCACAGCAGGAAATAAAACGGCTTTCTTTGTTTTTTTTCGTTGTTGTCTTGTTCGGATTAATGTTTCTTCTTTTTTTTTTTTTTGCCCAACGCAAAATTTTTTTGCGCCGTCACCAAATTCTTATTAGGAGGTTTCGGGATGTTTGGGGGGGCCCCCAAAAAAGGGCGTGTGGATATTTCCTTTTATTTTGTATGGCAAAACTTCCCCTTTTTCAAAATTTGGGTTTCATTACGGCGGCGTTGCAAGAAGGGGCATATCCGAAGTTTGCTTTTGTTTATTCACATGCAAATACAATGAGAAGGTTTGTGCTACGCCACCGCGATCGCGCCCTAAACAACGTGGTCCACAGTACTCGAAGGCGGCTTTTTTTGGGTCCGAATTTCCTCGTAATTAATCGTTATCATAACGAACTGCCCCAAACTCGAACACGAGGTTACGGTGTTGAAGGGAGATATCCTTGCTAACTAACGTAATAAATTTGTATACCTGCATATATTATAAGAACCCGAAACTGAAGAAATTTCCCAAATAGCTCTTTATTGCTTTGCAAACCCCTTTCCCGGGGCGAAGAACAAATCCTGTTTTTACTCGGGAAAGGCGTTCTATGATTTGAAGAAAATTAAATTTTTCTCTCTTGTCCTGGACCCAGGACCCGGCCCAACCAAAACCCGATCGATTTATTGTTAAACAAAGTTTTTTCCCCCCTCCCTTTCTCCCCCCCCTCCTCTTGAGTGCAGTTTTCCTATACGGATATCCGAATATCGGAAGATATGGCTGTGCAAAATGTTCCAAATATCCCTCCAGGTTTCCTATATGTGTTACTATAAATTTAACGAAACGTGACTCGTTTTGCTCAAAAACCCCCATACTGGTTAGATGCCCGGGGTAAACCCGCACGCGCCGTATTAAATCACTGTGTTATTTGGAAATCAACCTACCTTTTTTTCAGTCTATAGTGCTGTCGGCAAACTTTATGCCTTGACAACGTAAAGTGATGTGACAAAACGCGTTTGAAGCTTTGGCAAGGTTGCCCCCCAAAATTTTTAACCCTTTCATATGTTTCCAGGGAAACGTGATGCCTTCTGCCAAAGCCCTGAAGGCCTAGAATTTGTTTTGGTCTTCCATTTTTCGCTGTTGTCGGTCCCTTAGCACTGACTGTTCCTTTTGTTCGAATCTTACATGAGAAGCTGACGCCTAGCTTGACTCTTTGCGCTCCGCACAGGACCGGCTTCGCAAGGAATGGGGTGGGGCCGGCAATTTTCTCCCGTAGCGTATCCAAAACTATACTTTAATTGCACCCTGAGGAGTGTAAAGCGATTTTAAGCCTATTATTATGATAAAAAGTTACCCACACGCCAATTTTGGTCGGACAAGCATCAGACGTTGACCGAGGCAAAAAAAAAGCCGGGAGAGCGATCCTGAGTGAAGCAGACGACAAATGCCCGGGAAACCCAAGCTTACGTCACGGAGGCGCGCTTCGCAGCGCCGCCTGTGTTCGCGCTCACCGCCAATACCAGCGCGTCTTGGTAGAGACGGCAGCGCGAGCGGGTCACCTCCAAGCAATCCTGGACAGGGGCGTAACCAGAAAATTTGCTAGGGGGAGGGGGGTGGCTGAGATTGTATAAAAAATGTCGTAAAAGGGTAGTAACGGCCGTATTTACTAACTCCTTACGAACCTTACTACCCCCCGGTACCGTACGTAGGCTCTGTCACTAGCAACAGCATGGTTTGGAAATTAACTGGGTGTAGGAAGTACTGTAGATTAGGGTCGTGCTTATTACTAGGTTATGCATGGACAGTTAGTTAACGCATGTAGCTCAGGAGGGTGTTATCGCTAGGACTAATTACTAGTGAATGTAGTGGTGCTTTCTTCAGAACGCTGAATGGTGCTGCATTTGCGACCTGAAGTACTATGTGTACTGGGACAAGTAACTTGTTAGTGTTCCGTTAGTAAAAGCCACAACCTTTTTTTTTTTGAAGAGTGTACCTCGAGGGAAGGGGGGGGGGTAATCCTGGACTGAGGACGCCTCTCACCGGGCGGGCGCCCGAACATAGGGTTTGCTGACTCTTGAATAAAGTTTATTCAATCAATCAATTTATATACAAATAAACTGAGGATTGACCACTATCCCTTGAAACAAAAGTATGAATTACGGTGTTGTTGAGGGCAGCTTCATAAGCATTCAAGCATTGCAAGGTTCCCTAGCAAGAAGAACGGCGAGCTTTAAGGGTTATGTTTACCAAATGGTAAGTAAGATCTGGAGCACGTAACGCCGATAACAACGCCGCTTCACAGAACTCGCCGTCTCGTCCGGGCGCTAACTCGTACGTACTTGCTGCCTCCGGTTTCTCCAACTGCGCACAACATCACCAACACCAGCTGAACGAGCACACCGCGCACATCATGTTGCCAAGTCGCTCAGCTCCTCGTCAAGCACTCATACGTAATATACGCGAAGCTTGTGAGGTTTGCAAAGTTTTTTCGAAGCACGAACAAACCGCCGAACATTGACAATTTGTCTCGTGGCTGTTCGGTGGTTGGGCTACTTGAACCAGGTGGCGCCACATGCCATGCGGAAACGAGCTTTGAGCGCTTTACTTTCTGAACGCTTATCGCACGTTTATCGCCCCGTGGTCGCCCTAAATGTCGCTCAATATAATAATTTGTACTTGCCGCAAAAATACATCTCCGTCTGCCTTGCTACAAGGCACATGCATTTCAACGTAAAAAAAAGAGTGCCACTAACGCAAGCGGAAAAGCCGGTCGCTCACCTGAGAGACACCTGCCGACAGGTGCGCGAAAGTGAGGTGTGCCGCCCCGTTGAAGCGCAGCACAAGTCGCGGCGGTGGCGGGGGCCGATTATTGTTTTTGTTGTCGTTTAACGCGCCCGTGCACAATGCGTGCGCTGTGAAGAATGTTGTGACTACCGAAGCCATCGCGCCGCGGAAAACCCGTCGCAGCCGAGGCATATTTCGTCCCCGAGTGTGCATTTCCGCCAGTGCAGGGATAGTTGTGGCGCCTTGGTCAACATTCGTTGTGCCGTGCAACAAGTGGTCGTGGTGGTGGTGTGCGCGCCCAGCCCGTGTCGCCGGCGGCCTTGCGTTGGTATGCGAACTTGTGCCCGTGGCCCGAGTTGGGCGGCTACACCCCGTATGTGATTCGTGCGGCTACGATCGTCGTCAGCGAGATCGCGGCTGCATTCTCGCCCCGTGCGGAGGCCTAGGTGACAGGTCTTTCCTCGGGGCAACTTCGCCAGAGGTAAGATCCGGATCGCGGGCGTTTCTACTCGGCCACGCTTGCGATCGCGGCGGCGGCGGCAACTTCCGCGGGCGGTTTACGGGAACGCAGCTAATTGCCGCCACCGCAGTGAAGCGTCGAGCGAATTTGTGCCGACGAACGGCGGATGCACGGCGGGACCCCGTTTTTGTGCCGGCGAGCGGCCCGTGGACCTGTCCGGGCGCGTGTACGATCGCCTCCGGGCAAAAGGCCCGTTTCGGCGAGGAGCCACGTATGCCGCTCGGCCGCGGGGACACGGCGTGGATTTTGGAGCCGCAAATTGCCTCCGCCGCGACCGCACGGTCCGCTTTAATGCGTCGATCGAGCGACGCGGAAAGCACGCGCACAAAAGGATGAGTAGTATTCTTTCAAACGTGGTCGCGTCCCTGTTTGGCGGCCGATGTGTGTCACGCCTTTGCACCGTGCGGGGACTGCGCGGCGCAATCCCCGTAGAGCCGGTGTTGCGTCGTTCTCGCGGCGTCGGCATACTTCTGGGGCGTGAAACTAGTCTCGCTGCAGCCGTCGCCACCAGCGGCCGGGCTGCTTTCGCCGTGGGCCCCCATCGCACCGGTATTTTGTAGTGGGCGTGCGCTGGATCGCGCGCGCTGTTGTGGGCGTCCAAGCGTGGCGCGCGCGAATTGGAGGCGGTGGGGACCGACCGCGCCGATAGCCAAAAGCGCCGCAAAAAAAAAGCGTCGTCCGGGGCAGGCGCATCGCAAATCAGCGCGATCCGTGGTTCCGTCGCGTATTTTTGATGCGGTCGAAAGCAGTCGCGAAAAAAAAAAAAAAAAAAAAAAAACGCGTCACCGCTGACGCGAAGCGCATATATGCGCGCTCTGCGGCCCGGAGGTGGGAATACGACATTCCTTTCATCGACTCCTGATATCCTGACGGCGCACAGGCGTTGATAAGAGCAGAAGCCGTGCCTTAAACTATGCCCATCCGGTTGCAAGGCGATTCCATCCCCCCTTCCCCCCAATTTTTTTACTACTATGTGGTGGTGTGGTTTGCAGGCGAGGGAGGCAGGCCCGTGATTAATATGGACGACAGGGTAACCATAGCCTCACGTGAGCTGCAGACTCCAGCAGCAAGATATGTACGGCGGCGTTGTCTCTGCAACTGCCATTTGGCATTTGCACACTTGGCAAATGTTGCCATGACAAAGGCTACGCTGCTTGCGTGCATTGTGCAGGCTCAGTCGAATAGATAGCTGACAGTGACGAGTGTGTTGGTCGTTCACTCAGGAAACGGCAGACATGTGCGGGGTGCTTCATAGAATTCATTCTTGCTTGTCGGCAGCTTGTGATATTTTCACGGCGCACGCATGTGCGAGACGTATTCTGCGATGCTCCGTGTTCAACAAATCGCTCTTTACCCAGGTTGTCGCATTTACAAAAGGTTTGGCGGGTTTTGGTGTTGGAAGTTTTATTGTTTCTTGCTATGAAGTGTTTTAGCGAAACTATATTTGTTGTCGGCATCCGTTCTTTCAAATTTTGTCGTCAGGTTTTGCAAAGAAATAGTGTGCTGGCCTGTGTTGATACAAAGCACACGGAAACACGACTCTTGATTTTGGGACACTAACAGAAATTTTATTGTGCGAAACTCGCAAGAAGGCAATTATCACGAAAAAGGGCTGGCAATCGTTGGTGCTTGTAAATGCAGCAAGGTGTTCAGAGAATGGGTAAAAAGGCGAAATTTTCAATCCCAGCAGAATTCGTTGTTGCCAACATCTACTGTATACCGCAATACCCTTTAGTTGGTTTGGACCTTTCCGATGTGCAGAATTAGAGAAACTGTGGGTTGACTTATCAATTGACTGCTCTCTTTAAAACCTGCAGAAAAAACAAAACAAAAAATACATAATAAGTGTACATCTCAAAGCAAGTTTATTTACTTATCTTCATCACTGTTGCTTTCAAGATGTCTAGCAATCATCGACACTAAATAGACGAATGGGATGTCACTGTCACTACCCAACCTTAGTTCAATCACCTCATCACTGAGGCTGTCGTCATCGCCGTTGAGGCTGCCTCATTGTTGAATCCCAGGTGATTGTGTAGTTTGGCATCTTTCGATTCGTCCACACTGATTCTGATTCCACACCTCTGTAAAAAAAAAAATGGAGATGTATTGCGATAGTCCTTATAATTAAATAAAAGTTCGGGGGAGAGGCGTTTCTTTTGGCGGAGATTGCATGCCTACTTGGGATTTTGCAGTGATTTAATTTTTCGTGGACCTGTATGGACACTTCTAAAGCAGAATGCTGATTGTTTGATTATGAGGTTTAACGTGCTAACGCTTCGCAGGCGATGAGGTGCTCTGTAGTTGAGGGCTCCGGAATAATTTTGACCAACCAGTTATCTCTAACGTGCACCGAAATCTCGTACACACGGGTGTTTTCGGTTTTCGTTTCGCCTACATCAGCAAACTGGCCCGTACTGTCCTTTACAGCTTTGCACTAGAAGCACCAAGTATCTGAACCCTTCCCCTCCCGTTATCATTGTCATGATGATAATTACAATGTGCTGTTACACACGTAAGGGTGTTTGTTAATCCACATCGCCATGACTGGCATTACGGTGGAGGGGTACATACAAGAGAATTACAATGCAAGCAAAAACAAACAGAGTAACAATGTACAATTTACACTAAAACATGCGCACACACATTTTCACAAAGCCCTTACAAATGCTTCATTATCAACGTGCTCTGCTAAACAGGATACCGTGGACATAATTGCATAAAACTTTAAACAACATAACTGGATATAGTGACCGATAGTGGCAGGAAACGTCACAAGGTGTGCATGGGACGCCCATGGTGAGGCGGCAGCTGGCAGGTGCAGAAAGCCCTGTGCATTTGCTCAGCATTGTGAGACCGATTATGACTTTTTTTTTTTCCCCCGAGAAGATTGTAGCACGTGGAATCACGCTAGGCATTCTGGCACCTCACAAATAGGGAAAGTGTGAAGGTCTATGTTTTATTTAGGTGGAGGTGGGGAACAGCGAGAGGTGAGGAACTATGACTTGCGGTGTCGTATTTGCTATTTGCAAAGGAAGGCACGATAAGGTCACATATTCATCATAGGGCTTGCTAGAAGCAGCAAGAAGAAAAGCAGGCCTTGCCACAAGTACAAAGGTTTAAAGGCATTCTTTGTTTATAGACAACATAAGCTGCGAAATAGTGTCTTCTAATGGCAGTTGTTCCACTGTATCTTCCCTGCTTTATTTCTTGTGCTTAAGTTGAGCTTACCTGTGTGAAATTTGCATTAAAATACTCTGTAATCTGCGCGCGAATGTTTTCTTCAACTCCTTTTTGCTGGCTTCGCAAACTGTATGAAGGAACACTGGAGACAACCAGCAGGTTATTCCAAAATAGGTCCGCTCTTCTCATAGCACCATTAGTGTTCATTCCGCAGCAGAAGATGCAGTAATTGTTGAAAAATCGCTAATGAAACAGTGTATCTCCCATCCTCATTTTTCTCGCAGCGATCCAATGTTGCAAACAACTTGCTGCTGTTTACGTCACTATATACTGGGAGTGAGCATGGTAGGGGTACAATATGGCGACCATGCCACTACACTACAAGAACACCACGCACCAAGTGGTTCAATATTGCAATTTGGATGGAATTGGTCGTGGTTTGCAAATCTCCCATGTCGGTTGATGCTCTGGTCCACTAAGCGAAAGCTTCCCCTGCAGGGCCTGCTATATCTTAAAAATGTATGCATTCGAGCTCGTTGGTATTTCATGACCAGCCACCGTTAAGTGCTAAAAATTTTCAGACAGGTGTGTGGCGTCCTTCCTCGGAATATTTTTCATGCTTAACCCTTCTGTAAGGCTTCATACTTTCTCAAGAAAACCAAAGATTCATTTTTAGATAGTGTGAGTGTTTGCGTGCCAGGTACGTCCTTTTTCAGAATTTTCTAGGCCATACTTAAGCCAACTGGACCACAAAGAATTCGAAGAATAAGCTTTACGTTTAAACGTGACACAATTGTTTTATGACAGTAAAAAAGAAAGGTTTCTCCTCAAGCTTTCCGGCATAAAACGTTTCAGCCTCGCTCGGGACATAAGCTTGTACACTGAATTTTTTTTGCGGCCAGCACACGTTCGGCTTGGCCTAGAAAATTTTTGACAAGAACGGCACATACGTCAAACTGACCAATCACGCATGCAGGCTTCACCACACGTGGCCTCCACATCTCAGTGCCTTATGCACAATGCACACCTATATTTTTGGTGCTGACATTTCCTCTCTCAGAGGTAAGGAAGCACTCATTTGAGGGATGAGGAAAATAATGCACGTCTAATCTTTTGATACCCGCCCATCCACTGGTTTCATGTTTTAGTTGCTGGGTCACTTCAAGCCCGCTGAATTTACCTTAAATTGGGAATTTACGAGAGGTGTCTGCAGAAGTTCATTTTGAAAGGATCCATGCCCACTGCGCTTTACAAGGCTCATAGATGATCTGAGGAAGCAATCAGGCATTGCAGCAAGACCATCATGTTGACCTTTGGTGCTGCTGCATAACCTATCTGCTCTTTGTACGATTCTTTTGTGTTTTTATTTATTTATTTATTTGAAGTGCTCACCAACAGCACAGGGCCTTCTCGGGTGATGCAACGCATACATAGGTACAAAGAATACGAACAGGCAACATACATAGATGCATGGATACAAGGAATACAAACAGTACAAATATGGGCAGCGTATAAATCAAAAATTGGTAAATGTGGAAGTGCAGATAGATATATACAAAAGTGTAGTGTTATCGAAGGAGACACAAACATTTTTGAACGGTAAAGGCTCGGAGGATGTGTCTGGAGTATGCACAGGAGAACGTACATGGCAAAGGGAAAGTACGAACACACGAAATGGGGAAGGTTGCGCTGTATGTGAGGAAACACGAGAGCAGGGAGAGAAGTGCAGGAGCGACCTCTCCACAGCATGCGTATTCAAAATATCATACATTTCAGAGAGCGCTTAAATAGTACCAAATCGCTGCAAAAAACGTCTATAGGAGATAGAAACAGACTGTTATAGGTGAGCTGGCACCGGCTGGCTAGTGCCAAACTCATTGATCTGTCTACATCAAAGCATCCATGCGGCCGTAGTGGTCTGCTTGGCACTCGCAGATGGACAGAGCTTACGAGGCAAGGGCAGTCGAACTTCGAGTGAATACAATTAAATTACAATCAATGCTCAAGTATAACGGTATAAAAACTTGGCTTCTGTAAACTTGCAGACGTGTGTTGCTGTGACGGTTATTGCCTTATTTTTTACCACTTCTGAGGCAGTTGCGTGAATGGCCAGTGGTGATGCTATACATGTATTCGTGTTCCCAGTGAACTAACCTACCAAGCTAGACCAACTTGTGTTTTATATTTGGAGTGCCTTTTACTGCTTTTTGGCACACAGAGCAGTCTGTGCGGGTGGGAAATCTTGTTCAAGTTAACCATTGTGCATGTTTGCTGTTAAGATTAACGAGAGCTTTCCCAATCCAAATACACATGTTGTTGGTACCAGCAAAGCAGTTTGGATCACCTGTCAGTACAAACTATGGTGCTTCAAATTAATGAGATTCGACTGTATGTGCCTCTACGGCTGGCAGCTATCATCGCTTCACCTACTGAACATAGTAGAATGTTTCATCTGTGTAATGGCATGACCATAAGTTTCGTGTGTGCTTCAGGCAATGAACCCTAAGCTCAAGTTTATGTTTCGGCTAGAATTGGATTAGTGAAGCTCAGGGGAACTCTCTATGTTCCTATGAGAAAATGGCACTAAAAGTTACTGGTAGATCTCCCATTTCTTCTTCTGGTTTTGAGAGCACACGGCTCGGCTAAAGTGAACAGCACTCTTTATCATATTGCTTTGTTAAGAGTGCCACGTATAGAAGGCACCTCATCCTTGATTTGACCTTTCAAACCTGCATTCATTTTTAACCAAATCAACCAATTGCACAAGGTGGTTGTTGACAGGATGGGGCGATATGAACCAGCAAGTGCGGAAAATACCTTGAGGAACTGCTGCCCCGTTTTCATCTTTCTGAATCGAGTGCAGTTAGCAGCAAAGTTGACATATTTGTTACTCCGGCATGGTTACCTGTGAATGAAGGAAAGCTCATGTCGTATTCATGGTCCCTTTATCTGACCCACAGTCACTGTGGTTTCACTCCCAATTTTGGTTCAATGTTTTGCCTTGATATACGACTGCATCCAGTAGAGTTGGTATCAATGTGCAAGCTACCTTCACTTTCTAAGCAGGGGCAAAAGAGCAAGATTATCATTGTTTGCAACTGACCAAAGTGGCCTTTGCCTTTAAAATTCACCACATTAATAATAATAAGCAATTGCACTGTAGCTTCCCATGCCTTCTCCTGGGCTGTATCGGGCACGACTTGTGGCATCATTTTTTTTTCTGTCACAAAAGTTTAAAAAGTAGGAGATTAGAGGCAGGGTAGGAAAGAAACATTGATTTTTATGATTTATTTCTAAACAAAGAAAGCATTATTTGTCATATAGTAAAGTCGAAGTGCTATGATAGGTATTGATCATTCAGTTTAAACAAAGTTGTTCGGTGCCTTTGGTAGTAGTGGCATTTGTTTATTCATTCATTTATTCATTTATTTATTCAAAGTACCTTACAGGCCCAGCAGGGCATCGGGTGAGGGAGGCTTGTAGAGGAAATTATAACAAAGTAAACCAATAACTAGTTGTATGATATGTGTACATCAACAAGTCAAGCAAGATGAGCAGAGCACAAGAAGAACATCATTGCATTAACCTGCGGCAAGAGAATTGATACAAGAAATAAGAACTTCAATAAAACACAATGCAAAAACTCCAAAAGAAAAGGGGGGGGGGGGGGGGGGAGGGCACATACAGTTGTACTGTGAAAATAAAATAACAGGCGCTGTGGCTGTTTATGGAGCAAGGGTGTATGCGGGGCAAGAGCGCCAAAACTATTGTTAGTATGTGCCGTTCAGTGCCTTTAATGTATCTTTAATAGCAAACTACAGCATCATCGTATCATTTAAGGGCGGAATGAAATAATGATCCCTGTGGCGATGGCATCGCCACGAAGCGTGACAACCGCGTACTCTGAAAGGGTTCTGGTATGAGCAAGCTGGGTGGAAGGCACAAGGCCACCCTGTTTGTTCGCGCTACGAGTGCACAATAGCTGCTGTCACAGAGGCTCGGGAAGTGCCATTCAAATCCGGGGCCATCGCACGGGAGGGTTTTGTTGCATGCGACGTAGTAGGGAGGGGAACCGCTGTTCAAGAATGAAAAAAAGAAAAAAAAAAGTGGGGAGCAATAACCAGTAGCTTGCGAAAGTGATAGTGGCTGCAAATTACTTTAAACTACCGGGGAGAGTTTTTAGCATGTGTTGAAGCCCAGCACCGGGGGCATTTTTGTATTTTACCTGCAACGAAAGAACGGTTGCAGTAATGACACCCTTGGCAACACATTGTTTGCACACTGAACCACCGCTCCTGTGCGTGGTGTTCAGTCTTTAGAATGTGGCAAGGTATTTTATTGTACGTAACAGCACATTGCGGAGCTTCTGTTTGTGAGACGAGCTGATAAGAGAGAGAGAGAGAGGATGGCCTTTTATTTTGTGGACTGGAGGGTGTTCTACTGTTGTGCTCTTGACAAACATGCCCATAAAGATAGTATACCAAGGCGTAGGCAGCAGAGGTAAGTTAACAGACAAACCAAGTGTGAAGTGCAATGTGTAACTGAGAGGAGCAGTGGCTAGCCACCTCTGAAGCAAATGGTACAGAGGGTATTTAGTGCTTGAGGACTTGCAAGCTCCGTCGGTGAGGCTAGTTCAAATTCTTGCACTGAGCTTGAAACGAGAATGAAAGTGCAGTCATATAGGATGGCTTCCATGGATTGGGAAACAGCCACGTACGGTTGGGTGACTTACAGAATACAGCGGAGGTTATCGTGTAAAGGTTATGATTTTTGCAAACGAGCTTGATAAAATTCACAGCATTCTTTAGGTTACAGAAAATCTAATATCTTGATGTTTTTCTTTCATATTGATACTTAGTGTATCTGATATCATATTTAGATTTAACTTCTTGTTCTTGTTTTTATTATGCAAAGTCATACTGCAAAAATTACTTGATGGGGCTAATTTTCAAGGGTTATAATAAAACTGGTGACTGTGCCAAATCAAGTGTATTTTTGTTTTTCTAGTTATGAGCCTTGCTAGTAATGAAAAGAAGTATTGTCTGACAAAAACTAGAAACAGTGATTATCACCAGGTGTGGCTCCTTCAAGAAATCACGTCTCGTCCTGCCATAGGCCCGCTGCAACTGCCTGCTGTCACTACAGAGGTGGTGTACTGTTCAGTCTTAACTGTTGTTCCAGCCACGCTTTCACTGATGGCTTTAATGCAGTTCAAGAGGAGCTTCGTTCTACCAATATTTGATGGTGTACTGGTGATATTCCAACTTTTTCTTTTTTATAAATTTTCAACATTTGTAGATACCGTTTTTTTTTTTTTTTCTTCATCATGGCATCACCTCAGGAAGCAGTTGTAGATGGTGCCATATAGATAACGTAGATAATGCCATGGGCACTAGCTTACTGAACTGGCAAAACGCACGTCCTCCTGCCTCTGACCTGCAAGCTTCGTATCATTTTCTGGGTGCAGCAGTACGTAGCTGGGATTGGATGAGATTTTATGAGAACAGCAAAAACCCTTCCAGGGAAGCTGTAGAGAGCCGTGAATGATTGTGTGCAAAAGCACGGGGGTTATTCATAGGCATCGTTCAAAGAGACGCTATTTTTAGGTCTAACGACATTGTTTTTGTTACCACGAGACATTTATAGTGACGAGTGCAGTAGCCGGTGGGTCTTCGAATTGTCAGGTTACTTTCTGACCCTTTTTTCTCCTAAATCTTTCAAGCCTCTTTTGTTTTTTCTAGCTAGGACCGTAAAAGTGCAAACATGGCCTTTAAAGCCTTGTTCCTCTGTCTGTAAGCGTTCTTTTATAACCAGAACAGTTGTGGACTAAGCAATAAGTTCCTAACCTAAGCTTTATAATGTGGACTATGGGACTGGTTGACTCTGGCTGTTTTCGGTGCAGTGGAAAGCTTTCGTGAAATGCGGTCCAAAAGCTTGCTGCTGCCTGCACGTGATGTATGTATGATGATGTCTGTATGTAT
Organism: Haemaphysalis longicornis; assembly: GCA_013339765.2. NCBI lineage: Eukaryota > Metazoa > Arthropoda > Arachnida > Ixodida > Ixodidae > Haemaphysalis > Haemaphysalis longicornis. The sequence goes on along the minus strand of CM023452.1, from coordinate 108,895,505 downwards.
GTTGTAGGTCGTTAATGTATTGTATGTATGTGTGTATGCACGGGCATCGAGGCCAAAGAGCGCCATGTCAGAGTGAGTGGTCTTTCAGTCAGTAAAATACAATTGGAAAAGATGTGAGGAGGCTAAAAAATAAGTCATTGGTATGGTGTGTAAAAGGCCCTCAGTCTAAAATGTTGTAAAAAAATGTAAAGATCCTGGCGTATACTGTCTTGGAATTACGCGCGGTAGGGAATAAGTTTTAAAGCTCCGATATATTGAATGTAAGTTAAAAGGTGATTCGTGGGAAACAGGTTCATCTGCTAAAAATAGCGAAGGGTGCAGGGCTGTGGCATATCTATAAATCTTGGGAAAGTGACGGCGTCTAGTGTCCTTCAATCCTGAACATTCAATTAAGATATGGAGAACTGAGAGCCATCCTCCACATCGGTTGCATACTAGTGGTTGTGTGCTTTTTAATAGGTGAGAATCAGTACCATACGTATGGCCAATTCTCAGTCTGCAGTGAGACGCCCAGTCCCCATTTTGGTTGCAGTTCCAATGATAACTGTGTGTTGCATCTGTAGCGTCAAAAACTCAGTCTTGTCACAACTCCTGTTCAGGACTAGTACTGGCACCGAAATGGATCTCACAGGATCGTCATCGTCAGAAGCAGCGGCCTCTTTGCGCCTACTGCATGATGTAGGCCTCTTTTATAAACTTTCAACTGCATCTGTCCCACTCTCTCCGAATCCATTTCCCCTGAATTGTTTTATCGTGCATCTCTTTGTCAACTTATTTGTCTTCCCCCATGGTAGCCGTCTTGTTATCCTGGCAGTTCAGCAGTTGTCGGTTAACTTACCCACACTACATGCCCAGGGCAACTCCGGAATGAACGACCTCTATGGTGTACGGATTTTGGAACAGCTCGTGAAACACTTCAGCAAACTTTTAAAGGTTTAACGTTCAGTCATGGAAAATCTTGCTTTCAGTTTCAATTTACTCTGGGCGCAGGCATCAAGGGCTATTTCATGACGTCATGCACAAGGCACTGAAAAGTGGCCTTGAGACCGTGTAGGCATACTGGTCCTTTACCTGTGAGAACTTGCAACATTGCGTTGTACCAGTGAAAAGTTTTCCATTTGCTCTTACTGCCTTATGTGGTGCGTATAGAGCACTCTGAGGGTATTTTTGCCCCCTCAATGACACGAAAAAGAGAAAGGCGCGCCCCTGTTAACACGACCTTATAAGTGGGTTAGGCTCAGGTTTTTTAAATGCGCAGTAAGCAGACGGTTGGCAGACGCGAGGTGTTCCATTGCAAATTCTTGGCAGACGTCTTAGGCACCCATCCATGTCAGCATGATTTCAGTGCTACTTTTAAACATCAGATTAAGGTCAAATATTGAAAGGGACAACACTGGCACCAGTGCAGTTGTTAAAGGAGCCATGAAGAGAAAATACAACTTCGTTTAATTTGAAAGAACTAGGATTCAGTACCTCACTCAGCACCATTACAGGCCCAAAAGATGTTTTTTTAACGAAAAAAAAGCCAGAAGTATTTAATAACTGAAATTTTGCGCCACAGTGAAGTGTTATGAGCAAGAATGACGTCATACGGGCCAACAATAAAACATAATTTTCAGTGTGTTAACTGCACGTTAGCACTCAAGTGATGCGGTCAAATAGAACTAGGGGCCCCATTACAGACGTTCAGTCATGTGTCGTTGCGACAGGTGAGTTAGGCGGCCGTCAATCGCACAAACAAGGTTCCGTGACGTCATAGAAAAGTTGCGGGAAATTGGCTAGGGGGTCGCGACTGCTTCGCACGTTTTCTTCAATATCTCCGTTATTTGTGCGAAGATTGCAATGATATTGGTATTATTGTTATCAGGACTAAGCAGTCTTTCTAATAAACCCAACTTGTATTTTGTCTTCATGGCTCCTTTAAAAGCAGAGTGGAGTACGCCTTATGCATAGGGTTGTGCAAAAAGGCGATTCCCAGTTTTTGTGAATAAAATGTTTCATTTCTTGGGGGTAATCAATGCTCTTCACGGTCATCAAACTGATGATTTCAAAGAAACGCTAAATTTTGAGAGTATTTCCTAAAAAATCCTGATGCCCCCTCTCGGTTATTAGCTTGAAACAGGCACCAACTTTAACGTATTGAAGTTAAGAAGCTCATGATACCTTTTGATCAAAGAAACTCATTGTATTACATAGTACATATCTCAATTTATTCCGAAAAACCTGAATTTCGGAATGGTTTTACAAAAGAAACCCGGTTTCTCATCAATTACCTGTTTGAAAAACAGCATCTGATTTTTACCCCCCGATTTTAAAAAAATGCAAAACCCAAAAACGAACAACCCTACTTTCGCATTACATACCCTTCACCCCTGGTGCAGGACATCTCAATATGAGTACCGTGAGTAGGTCTTATAAAAATGAGACTAGCCTTTGAATTTGGGGTCAAGTGTTTGTGGCTCACTTCATATCGTGTGTACGTGCGTCATTGTGCTAATGTTCGAATGTCAAAAATCTCATTTTCAATCGTGTCTGCTTACAATCCGCCCATGCACCTCGGTTGGCGTCCTCCTCCTCATCACTTTTGTGGTCCCTGTGTTCCCTCTGGCAGTGTTGGACCTGTCCTCGGAGAGCAGCAGCCATGTGCAGGAGGCGTTTGTCATTGCGGTGGAGCAGCAGGCCCGGGAGCGGCTGGAGCGTCTGTCGGCGCTGCAGCGCATCCGGCCGGTCGACATGACCAAGCTGTCGCAGGAGCTCAACGCGGAGGACCTCCCTCTGCCCTCCTCCTCCTCCTCCTCGCAGCTGCCCGGGAGCGCGGGGGGATCCAACGGACTCCTCCTGCTCGCCTCCGAGGCCAGCCCCGTCTACGTGGCCTCCGTGCCCCAGCTGCAGAGGCTGCAGCGGCACGGCTCCAGGGGTGGGCTTTGCCTATTGGTTTGTCTTTTTCTCCTTGTCTTGTCTTGTCTCAGATTGGATTTTAGGCGACTTCCGTTCTTTTTTTTTAAATGCCCATTGGGCAAAAAAAAGCAATGTCGGGCATTGTATTCTGTAACCAGCTCCCATGCACCGGTGAAGCGTTCCATATGTTAAGCCTCGTTCTCAGTTATGAAAGGACAAGCAAGGGACCGCACTTGTAGGCAACGCTACACGGAAAGCCGAAAGTGCAGCTGTGGATGTGGGAGTGCTGTCTCAGCGGAATATCAAGCACACACCCTGTTGATCTGACTTTGCGACGCAACAGCCAAGATTACTAGCTGCGTAAAACTGGAAGGTGCTCTTGTCAATGTTCAATTGGATGTTATGGCTTTCACCTTACCACTCCTAAGCAGTGCACAGGCATCCTTGTTTTGTTTTTGTCGCAAAATTAAATCTGTGCCTTACTCCGAGCAACAAATTCTTCATTTACGTGTGGTTTTGTATGTGTCATCACCATGATTTGCTACTCGCTAATCAAGGAACAACCTGATGCTCGCAGACATGAAGAGTACAATGATGAGAGGGAAAAGAAATGCTTACAGCATCATATACTACGAGGGGTGAAAATTGTTCTCCAGTTTGGGAATCTAATAGTGGTTGTGGCTAGTGCTGCTCTCTCAACTACGGTTATGTGGCCTTGAGGACACAAGCTGGACAGTGCTGAGTTGATGAAGTCAGTCTGAAACATAATGGGGACAAAGGAGGAGTGTATGGGACAACTTCTGGACCTGAAACAAGCGCATAGTGGTTCTACCTCTGCCTGTGCATGCACTATTTGTTGGTGTAACAGGAAGAAAAAAAGGAATTACTATTGACTTAATTGCAGCTTGCAGGGTTCACAGAAAAGCTACGCAGATTTTTCGGAAACATTGCACCGGGTGAAAAATTTAATCCTAGTCTGGTGTTCAAGCCTAGGACCAGGGCAGGTGCTCAACCAACTGAAAATGTGCGTCAATGTGGGCTTGTCAGTACATACAGAAAGTTCTGAAAACAGTGCTAGCATAGTGCACAGAAGGTGAGTCGAGACTGGGTGCTCTCTTGTGTCATCTTGGTGCGTCATGGTCGTCCACCTTGTTTCATTGTCTGGGCACAGTGCCCAGTCTTGTCTCATCTTCTGCGTCCAGTCCTAGTGCTGTTTTGAGAACTTCTGCTGCTTGAATTAACCATAGACGACGTGCTCCATCCATGTGGTGGGTTCATGCCTGGTACAATTCCCCCCGCATAGACAGTCGGTGTGTCTGTCTCTGTCCTTGCAGGGGAGTCGGGCTTCCCCGAAAGCTCATCGGCCAACGGGCACGCAGTGCCAGTGGCGGCGGAGCAGGAGCTAGAGCTGACCCAGCAGCTGCCCGAACCCATGCTCACCTCGCCCAACCCGCCCGTGCCCACGCCCCGCAAGTCGCTCTCCCCGCCGCCCAGCATGAAGGTGGGTGGTCGGAAAGAGGCCACTGTGGTGGTTTCACCTCTAAACAGCCATTTTGCTGTAGTGCTGCGTACGGCTGAACCGGTTCATGTCAGACTCTGGTGTTTCGAATTTTGCTTGTACCGAACGGTCTGAATGCCCATTATGTATCGCATGCCAAATTGTCAGGTATTTAACGGTCCCATTCAAATAGGATATACATCCGTGTTTGGCTGTGCATGCATGCTAGTATTGCAGTGTATTGCAAGTGGCCCTGTCCACTCGCCCCCAGGAATAAGGTGGGGACCAGTGCGCCACCTTGGGGCATTCGTGCCAATTGCAGCTGTGTCGCATTTTTCAGATTCCCAAGACTAAGAATCGTTTAATATTTCCATTGGGCAAGCTCTTGCCAGTAACTCCCTGTCAGTTAATTTTACTCTCTTGGGGTCAGTGCCATCCAGCAGGGGTGTGCCTTTTCATTCTTGTTCATATGTGCTCAAGTTCAGTTGGGCGAACACACAAGTGGTTTTGTTTTGAAAAGTGTAAATATTTATACTTTTATTGTGATATTTTCTTTTTCCTAAGAAGGGTGTAATCGCTGTGATCATTGTTTTAAAAAGTCCAAGCACCAGAAGAAAACCTGGTTCTGTTATATATGTGGATTGCTCCAAACGAGTAAAAGAATTCGCGAGGACCTGGTTGTGAAAAATGCTTAAGTCTAGTGTGTAAAAAGTTGTCACAGACTTTATCACAGTAAGCTTGCCTCTGTCAAGCAAAGCAAATGTAGACATCACCATACTTAGGGTAACTTTATTGTCACAAACCTGCATTTACACTGACAGGGTGGGATTTATAAGCAAAGCAGCCAGGTGAAATAGACTATGCTAAGCATCTATGTCTATTTCATTCTGAATCTATGATATAATTCGGAATGGTGTGTCCATTTGAAATGTGCTGGGTGTTAGGTAAACAGTTTCATTGCTTGCACTCTGCTCCTTTTACAAGTGTCCGCCTCTCGGGCATAAGTTTGCTTGACTGAAGGCATTGCATTAGTCGAAGCTGACTCCACTCTTGTTCTGCCTGAAAAGTTCCAAACGCTGTTAGCGTTGCAGCTAGACTAGCTAGGCCCGCTGCTCCAACATCGAGTCACGTTATTGGCATTCTGTGTGCATTCCAAGCTTATCGTGCACTTAGTATTATCTTTGCGCCTTCCTTGCTGTTATCGGGGCACAACTTCCAGACTGTGGGACAGTGTTTGCTTTGCAACAACGTGGACACAGGAGGGGACTGATAAGTTTCCAAGTGGATAGGTCAAGGATTCCAGATAAGTCACACTAAACTGAGTTGCCCCTTGGTGGTTTTGTCCACTTACGCTAAGCTTTTCATTGCATCAAAGGAACTGTGCGTCCTTATCAGTCGCCTGAAGTTCGATGAAGGCTGCCTTTGTTTGTTTTTGGCAACTGGGAGGGAAAGTTTGGCACAATCAACCAGGACATTGACTTTTGCTAGGAGATATTACGTGGGTGGCAGCAGTCTATATTTTCCCACCCAGAACACCACTGCGGTTCCGTTTTTGTCTCTTTAGGTTGCCTAAACTTGCATCAAAGTATGAAGTTCTTGCTGTGCCATGCTGCATAAGTCATCTGACCTGTTTGAGGTGCCATAGTAGTGATCCTGTAGTAATGGTTGATGATTCTTCATCAGTCGCTTGTTTAGTAACGATTTGTGCAAGGTTGTCGAGGCCAAGCCAAAGCCTGCGCTGTCAGAACTTGTAGGGGCCTTGTGGCATTAAGTTGTGGGGACACTCTTGGCCCGCATACCTCATTAGCACACACGTTTAGTTTCGAATACATTTTCTTGCATCGGCGACTTGGCCTGTGTGATGGAGAATGTTCAGTTGGCCAGTGATCCAAAACCTGCAGGAAAGGAGCCTACAGGAAAGGGAGCTGGTGTTGCGCATCATTTTTGAATTTGTTGAGTGTTGGTGTCCGTTTTGTTTTCAGTAATATTACTATAGTTAACTGCATTCTAAAGGTGCGAGGTTTCGGGCTAGTTGGGAATCCATGACCGTCACAGCGCGAAAACAGACCAGGGACAACAGGAAGAGGGACTACAAACGAGCGCAGACTCGCAAGTAATTTTAATGAAAAGGAAGCACACACTTAATTAAATATACATTCTATCGCAGCGTCATGACACACACCATAGCTGCAAAACAGCCACGTGTACAAAACAGATTAAAAACCCGCTGTTGGCAGACGCAGAAACAAGGAAAATAAGGACACGGTGATCAGTCATGGCAAAATTCACAATTGGGTGCCTAATGACTAATCTCATTTTTTGACAATGGAATGGACAGGGCACTTATCTCCTTTGCTTCCTATTACAGCTGCCTCGATAATCTCTCGGCTAACTGCATGGCCGTGACGGCTGACAGCAAGTCACTCGTCCAACAATGGTTTACATCCTGCCTGGTCACACGAACGCAATGCCGGCTAAGACGCCCCTCCAAGCCACGCCGCACATTGTTATCATGCCCCCACAACCTGTCCTTCAGACAGCGGCCCGTCTGCCCTACGTAATTCTTGCCGCATGAAAGGGGGACCTTGTAGATAACCCCTTCCACACAGTCAACATATCTTGTGCGGTGATTTACGGGGCAAGCAACCTTCCACTTCCGAATTGAGCCTATTTATTTTACGCAGTCTGGACAGGTTTTGCGGTGCAGATAACAGGACCTGAACATTCACACGCTCGGCAACTTTCTTTAATTTGTGGGACACACCATGGATGTTCGGCATAACAACTATTTTCTTTTTTTGTGATTGTCTTGTCACTGTTTGCTTTATTGGTGTTCTTAATAGACTTTAGCATTCTTTCAGCAAAAGCGAAGGGTAGCCTGCAGACAGAAGACGGGAGGCTTGAACAGTGAAGCTGTCTGACATTGCATGAGGGCATGATTTTTGATAAAATTTGACAAAAACATATGAATGATTCCCTGCTTAACAAGCTTTGAATGACACGACTCATATGGAAGCAGCGGCTTATTACCACGCGGTTCATACCACGAACACGCGGGGGAATCCTTGAACAAAAGATGTAGACCGAGGAAGCGAATGGAACGTTCAACTGGAATCTCGTGTGTCAGAATCAGTGGACTAAGGCAATCTTAAAAAATTCCAAGGATACATTTTGTAGCGTGATCTACACGGTCACCGTTGCTTTCCATACGAGTTGTGTCATTCAAAGCTTGTTAAGTGGGGAATTTTTCATACGTGTTTGTCAAATTTTATCAAAAAAACATGCGCTCATGCAATGTCAGACAGCTTCACTGTTCGAGCCTCCTGTCTTTTGTGTGCAGGCTACCCTTCGCTCTTGATCAGTGCTGTTGCTGAAAGAATGCTGAAGTCTATTAAGAACACCAACAAAGAAAACAGTGACAAGACAATCACAAAAAAAGAAAATAGTTGTTATGCCGTACATCCATGGTGTGTCCCACAAATTAAAGAAAGTTGCCGAGCGTGTAAATGTTCAGGTCCTGTTATCTGCACGGGAAAAGCTGTCCAGGCCGTGTAAAATGAAGAGGCCCAATTGGAAAGTGGATGGTGCTTGCCCTGTAAATCACCGCACAAGATATGTTGACTGTGTGGAAGGGGTTATCTACAAGGTCCCCCTTTCATGCGGCAAGAATTACGTAGGGCAGACGGGCCGCTGTCTGAAGGAGGACAGGTTGCGGGAGCGTGATAACAACAGGCAGTGCGGTTAGGAGGGGCATCTTAGCCGGCACTGCGTTCGTGTGAATAGGCAGGATGTAAACCATTGTTGGATGAGTGTCTTGTTGTCAGCCGTCACGGCCATGCAGTTAGCCGAGAGATTATCGAGGCAGCTGTAATAGGAAGCAAAGGAGATAAGTGCCCCGTTCGTTCTATTGTCAAAAAATGAAATGACTTATTTGGGCTCCCAATTATGAACTTTCCCATGACTGATCGCTTTGTCGTTATTTTCCTTGTTTCTGCATCTGCCAACAGTGGGTTTTAATCTGTTCTGTACACCGGCTATTTTGCAGCTATGGTATGTGTCATGACACTGCGATAGAATGCACATATAAGCGTGTACTTCCTTTTCATTTAAATTAGTTGGGAGTCTGCGCTCGTTTGTAGTCCCTCTTCTTGTTGTCCTTGGTCTGTTTTCACGCTGTGACGCTCATAACTACATTCCATCCAACACCCGAAAAGCATATAAAAGGCACGTGTTTTGGTGTTTCCGGTAATGTGTTGTATCCAAAATACTCCCCATTTAGCCTAGATTTAATTTGCAACCCTCCTCCACATGCTGCTTCACAAGCCAGGTGGACATCAAACTACTAATTAAAACTGTCTTTAATTTGACAGGTTTTATTTAAGCCTGATTTCTAAAATTGAGCACTTCTACTAACGCAGGGACCTTTTGAGTATGTAAACTTCTTCAAGCCGGAGTGACTCGGTCGTTGAGGAGTATGTTTCGACTTTGGAGGATGGTTTGAGGAGGACTGCGGAGGACATGTGGTCCGTGTTGTTGGTGCTGTTGCATGCTTCAGGGATCGTCGGAGGTGGCGACGGCGGCGCCCCCCCCCCCCCCCCCCAGTCGCAGCAGCAGCACCGGGAGATGGCGGTGGACGTGCCCGAGTCTTTTGTGGCGGTGGCCAAGACAGCGCCACGCTACCCTCCGCCTCCAAGGCCTCAGGGCTCGCCACGCCTGAACGGCTCCGGCCACCCACGGGGGACCAGCTGGAGCGCATACGCAAGTACCAGGTGCGTCTTCTCTCCCCAACCTTCCTTTTGTGGAAAACTAATGAAAAAGGCCCCTTTCTGGTTGGCTTCCAGGCTTTTCAGCAGACGTAAGACTGTTTAAAATTTGGGCTTGAGAGGCAAAACAGGTTGTTCTTGTCTCCTCTCTGTGTTTATATCCAGATTTACATGAAAAGGCAGAACAGAGGAAAGGGAAGTTAAAAAGTGTCAAAACACCTGGTTGAAGCCAACCCTCCCTTAAAAACGAGATATTTCTAGAGAAATACAAGGGTATAAAGAACGTTACACACTGAAGATGAAATTGATAGCCGTCTCCGCTTCCTTGTCTCCTGCAGGAAGAGCTGCGGCTGCGCAAAGAAGAAGAGGAGCGCCTGGCCCAGGAGCAGGAGTTCCTGCGGTCGTCGCTGCGGGGCTCCAAGAAGCTCCGCGCCCTGGAGCAGAACGCTCCACAGGGCATCCTTAATGCCGCCTTTGAGACGGAGGACACCGCCTCCTTTGGTGCCACCCTGCCCTCTGACGCCCGCCTGCTGCCCGTCAGCCCCCACAAGCCTCCCAGCCGCATTTATGGTGAGAGCAGAACACGTGCCCCCTCCCTCCCTGTGGGCATGAGGCGTAGCACGGCGGAAACTGCCTCGGACGTGCTAAGTCACCTAATGACAGCGACAGTTTGGGGGCGAGTCAGGAGGACGTAGAGGGTCGCACATTTTAACAGCGGAGCTGTTAAAGCTTGGTTTGGTGGCGTTAGCAAAAAGAATACCTAGAAAAAAAACTGTGTTGCCTGTAAAGGGTGCACCACTGCAGATAGGCTAGTATAACAGTGAAGCTGGCTTTCGCGTCTGCTCGAGTGTGAGCACAAGGCACATATGCTTATGCTCACCCCTTGCTATACCATTTTAGAGGTGATAGTCTTTTTTGGGCTACTAAAGTGCAAAAAAAATTGGCGTAGCTTGACTGGTGGTGCAAGGATGGAGAAACAGCAGAGCTGGGGGGTCAACCTAGCTTTTTCCGCCTTGGGATTCACTGTAAGTGTGGGGGACGAATCGGAACGGCCTTGTAAAATCTGGTTGACCTTGGCCTCAGCCCTCGATTCTTTCCCTAGCCTAGCAAGAACATTACAAAACCTAACAAAACTTAGCAAAACCTAGCAAAGCTTTGTAAAACTGGAAGCTAGGTTGACCCCCAGTTCCGCTGTTTTTCCAGCTTTGCACCACCAGTGCAAGCTGAGTCAATTTTTTTCCCCACCTTTGAGGTGGCGAAGGGAGACGAGAAGGTTGCCCAAGCTGTCCCTCCTTTCTGTCTACAAGGTGCTCTGATTGGTGGAGTGTGAGCAGTGCTGCAGGTTTTCACAGGCCAGCTGTACAATGTCGTACCTGGTAATTCATGTGCAACTGCAGAATCTCCCATGCGCATGACAATGCCAGCGATCAGATGTAGGTCTGATTTTAGGATTGTTAAAAAACTGGTGACCACTCTTGGAGGCTTTGGAGACGGGGCAAACGGTGGGAAAGGAACAGTCACCCCATTGTTCATAACATGACCTGGGTCTGTGTTATGACCTCAGTGAAGTCAGGCACAGATATTTTAGTACTGACATCAGTTTCCTGCCTTGGAGACACAGTGTCAGACAAACGTGAGCAGGTTGTGCCACCTATGAGCATTTCACGCTGTTACATTTGGGAAGGTATCCCCGAGCTGGGCTCTGTCGCCTCCATCATGTGGGGTAGCGTGGTGGTCAGTGGCCAGCAAAAGGTTGCTGCCTTGGTGACGACGACAAGAAGCCGAAGGCAAACTTAACTGGTTTACTGCACGGCGAGAGGTGAGCCGCAGCAAGACAAGAACTATGCCCTTACGGGCAAGGTTACAGTACAGGAATCGAGCAGAGTGACAGCAAGGATTTGCTATACATAACAAATGGGCTTCTGCGCTCAGGGCCATGCATATTTGTACCCAAAGCGTTAACGGTCAAAATAGTACTCCTAGTGCTTTTGCACACGGTGTGAACATAGAACAGACACACACAATGCCCATTTCAGAGTTCATGAGGGGGCGGTAGTAGCGGCGCTCATTTAGCCTGAGTGAGGGGGGAGAGGACATCTTGGCTGCGGCATCTGCCTCGCCGGGTCAGGTCTCAACACGCCGCGTCTGCAGCTTCCAAAGTTTGAATCGCCTACAGTGAGGTGCTCGCGATCTGGCCGTTCTGTGTCATGTTGCGGCTTGTTTGAGCAGCTTGCTTACATACCGGGGGACTCCGCAAAACTTTTCAGGACGCGTGAATGTGGTAGTGGTGCATCGAATCATAACAATGTACTCTCCCCCGTGCAGAAGCTCCAGAGCTGGAGCAGTGCCTCAAGAGGTTGGAGCCCCTGGCAGAGCCAGGTGCGCTGTCGAGCGTGGCCAGCCTGCTCAAGGAGCCGGGCTTCCAGGGTGCGCTGGCCGTCAGCAACAATGTCCAGCAGGCCTGGTGCTACCAGCGACCCCCGACGCCCGTCTGCTCCAACGCTCAGGACCTGGCACAGGAGGTAGGGGCACATTCCTCCGCGTGGCTTTTCAATGCTGGGGAGGCCAGGTATGTTTTGCCCGTTCTGGGCTAGACTGTCGGTGTTTAGAGTCTCCTTTCACGAACGACTGTGGCTGCTATTCTAGCTGACAGGCACTATGGCAAATGCCTGCAAGCTTAGGCATCATCATCCTGTGGGTAGTCACCGGCCTATATTTGCACTCACAGTTCTGCTCATTTTAGCAGTCACTGCATCGGGAGCTTGCCAGCTTTTAATTGCATGGTTTTGCCATTTGGCATCCACTGCTGCTTTCGCTGTCTTTCCTAGAGCTCTTGTGGCTGTCAGCTTGAGCTGAAATGTTCGTTGGCATTCGTGTTACCTGTTAATACCGCTACTTTGATTTCCTGTTCTGTGTTATAAGAGCAAACAGTATTGCCAGCTGCATTTCACGACTCTTTGCCCTAATTGTCTTTGTTTGAGCGCAGTGTTTGAAACGATTGCATTTAAATCTTGCACTTCAGGTTTAAAACGCCGAATAAGCGCAGAGTTTGTGAGGTGATAGGTGTTGCGTGAAGGTGAAGGTTTATGTAGACCGCAAGGGGATCTGGGGCGGAAGTACAAGTTCTGTCTGTTTCAAAAACTTTTGCGCCCGTTTCAATTGTGGCGTAGTTCTGGCTGCGGGGGCCTCTGCCATGCACAAAAGCCGACGCCCATCACTGCCTTGCTTCTGCTGCATCGCATTCGGGTCATCTGCGTTCACGCAATCAAGGCTGCCTCAAGATGAACACTTCGATTCAGCAAAGCTCAGCAGTGTGCTAGTTGGTTGCGGATCATATTGAAGTGGGTAGGTGTGCTGTTTGACATGAATGTGTGAAACCGGACAAGAAGACTGAGAAAAGAAGTGAAGTGCAACACTTCGTTGCATCACTTTGTACATTCTCGATCTTCCTGTCCGTCTTACACCTTCGTGTCAAACAGCACACCTACCCACTTCAATGTGATAAACACTTTGAAAGGCACATAAAATGGCCAAAACTGAGGATTCCACCCCTGGTGTGTGCGGAAAGAGGGGTCTTAAATTTTACTTGAGGAAACCAGATACTCAGAGCATGTTGTGGGCAAGAGGGCCTTGTCACATCATGCTGTGCAAACTTTGGTAACCGCGTCCGACCATGCAGGTGCTGTCCCTGGTGGAGGGCTGCCCGCTGCCAGAGGCCATGCAGCTGCAGGACCTGCTCAGCCGGCTGGAGGTGGAGGGCCTGCTGCTGAGCCACGACCGCATCGCGGCCCGGTGCGGGGCCTCTCCGCGCCTCGCCCACTCCCCGCTCGGAGGGGTGGCTGGAGGGGGCGGAGGGGGAGGGGCTCACGAGGCCCTCGACCGGGCCTCCCACTACTCCGAGGACAGCATCAAGATCGTCCACATCGACAAGACCAACGAACCCCTGGTGAGGGCAGAGGGAGGGGGCGGGGTGGGGGAGTGGTCAGCGCTTCGTTTGTGATGCGGGGCATTGGTGGTGCTTCCTATATGAAGGTAGAATTGGCTAATTTATGTCAAGGGAGGCTGTGCATCAAAAGCATCCGTATTAAATTGAAAAAAGCATCCGTCAGTTTTGATGTGGCCTTCTTAGCTGGCCAAATAATTGTCATTGTTTGAGCACCCTTTATTATTTGGTTTTCTGGTCACCTTCTCAAATGAACATCCATGCGTGAGCATTCATGTTGACGACTTTGTACGGCAGGATGCTTAGGAACAATGAAGGCAGAAACGCAATAATTAACTCGCTAAACTGTTAGGGACACTGACTCGATGCTGGCCACTGTCTCACCAATGAAAACAGAGATCAGAACATTTGTTACGGACTCGTCTAGAAGACCAGAGTGATGTCGCAAGGGTTATGGGACTGCATGGTGACTGTAGCATTGGATTGGGCTTCAACTTATGCCAGACAGAAAGAGGTCCAGTGAAAGGGCATTTTAGATTTTATTTTGTTGATGGAAACTTTGTCGGAGGTCAAATGCTGTGGGAAACAAAGATTTCTTTGAGAGGTTTTTCGTAGAACTTGTTGCGACAGATCTATGACGGGGATTGAGAAGTTTTACCATTGCAGTGAAGATGTTGTTGTGGCGAGCCAGTGTCTCCGCAGCACTCGTAAGTGCTTGCCAAGTGCGTTGCGGCCAGTGACTGCAGTAAATGCTTTTGCCCCTGCAGGGTGCTACTGTGCGTAATGAAGGCGAGAGTGTCATCATTGGACGGATCGTCAAAGGTGGTGCAGCCGAAAAGAGCGGTGAGTGGGAAGACGTCGTTTTGGGATTTCTCATATCAAACTTGAAGCTTTACGCAAGGGGAGGGGGTGGTGACACACATCTCGGTAACGAAGGAATTACTCTGGTAGCTTCGGGTGCAGCTCCTTGGAATTTGTAGCAACGTGTAGCAGGATCAAACGTCTTGTCTTTTCGAAAGCATGTGGAGTAGACTTCTTAACAGCTGGAATTTATGACCACTCAGGACCTTGGTTGCGATTTTGTTGCGTATCTTCCCCCATGGGCATTCATTAAGTGTAAGAAGTCGTGTATTACATATAATGGGTGTTGTACTAAGGCATCCCAGCTGTTTGGAGTCATTAGCGTGAAGCTTGGATTTACCGGCGTTCGTTCGCCTTCAAGAATTGGCAGTTGTCTTCAAGTGTAATTCCAAACCATGATGGGTATGTTGGAAGCTGCGATAGGGGCATGCAGTGAATATTAAGGTATAGTTGACGCTGGGGTGTGGAAGGGGGAGAGGGGTGGAGGTTACAAAAGTTGCTTTCACTATTTCTCTGCCACCTTGTGTTCATTTCAGATAAGGCTAGAGACCATGTAGAGATTTCAGCGCACGTGAGAGATTCCCAGGCGGTCAAAATTGTTCTGGAGCCCTCCACTGCAGTGTGCCTTGTGTATCCATGTGTGTCTACTCAGGTGTAGCTCTGGTGCACCAAAACCCGATAGTCAGTCAAAGGCAAGAGGCCAGCTGGAGGTAAACCACCAGGAATCAGCTCCACGTTTTTGTCTGTGATTCCTTTAGGCGGAGGACTAGATGAGTTGCCCTTGGTTCCCCTTGTCTGGTGAAGCTCTGTTCACCTACTGTGCTTCTGGGTGCACAACAGAGGTGAGCGTAAGATTCCTGCTGTTCCCCCCCCTCGTGGACGCAGGCTTGCTGCACGAGGGTGACGAGATCCTCGAGGTGAATGGCATCGGCATGCGGGGCAAGTCGGTGAACGAAGTGTGCGACCTGCTGGCCACCATGACTGGCACCCTCACGTTCCTGATTGTGCCATGTAGCCACGAGAGCGTCGCGCCGCGGGCCTCTGACTCGGGGGGCATGATCCATGTCAAGGTGGGTAGCACTGTTGTTGGCAACAACGTGGCATTAATTGGGCGCTGCTGCCATGAAGGATCGTCTCTCCGCCTTCTCCTCTTGCCTGCACGTCTGCCTAGGCGCACTTCGACTACGAGCCGGAGGAGGACCTGTACATCCCGTGCCGGGAGCTGGGCATCCCGTTCCAGAAGGGGGACGTGCTGCACGTCATCAACCGGGACGACCCCAACTGGTGGCAGGCCTACCGCCAGGGAGAGGAGGACCAGACCCTCGCGGGCCTCATCCCCTCCAAGGCCTTCCAGCAGCAGTGAGTGGGATTGGCCGCACCGTTCGGAAGCTACGGGGCACATGCCGCAGTGGAGGGCTAGGGGTCGATATGGAACACCTGTGTGCCAAACTATGAGTGTAGATACCGTATTTTTGCGCGTGCAACCTGCACCAAAAATGTGAAAATTTCAGTGGCAAAGTAGGGGTGCGGATAATACGCGGGGTTTTTCCTTTAGTGCAGCTTCACGGCAATGTGCATTGTTCTGTGAAGCTCCTACGCATCAACACTGACTAAGCCTTCCATGGAGGGTGATTCCAGGTTAGAAGGTGCAAAAAAAGCTTAAAAAAATGCTGCATCACAAAAAACGTGGACGGAACCGAAGGTGACCTTGTGTACAACGGTGAGGACTGTGGCTCAAGTGATAGCTCTAGCGAGAGCAGTGACACTGAGTGAATTGTGACTCTCGCCTTGCGGTCAGTGTATTCTATGTGCTAAATATGCGCTTTTTCTGTCTACATAGCATGTGATGTCTTGCTCGAGCAGTAGCTTTGGTGCAGCCTTTCCTGTATCAAATGTGCGGGCAATACGTGAGGATTTTCTTTTTCTTTT
The DNA here is from genome assembly GCA_013339765.2 of Haemaphysalis longicornis. NCBI lineage: Eukaryota > Metazoa > Arthropoda > Arachnida > Ixodida > Ixodidae > Haemaphysalis > Haemaphysalis longicornis. The sequence goes on along the minus strand of CM023452.1, from coordinate 108,879,613 downwards.
CTGGCGGGGTGAAAGTGGGAGTGTGTATTATATTCAAGGGCAGAGTGTCTTTCAAATACAGTAGGCAGAGTGTCTTCATCATATGCGCTGCTCCATATGCGCTGTGTGGTAGCGTCCCAGCTGAGGCCACAAGGCATTGTGTAGTGCTGTTCAGGTGTTGAGCTCCTGTGTGATGTTGTATAAATCTCGCTTGTGCCAGAAGTGCGCACAGGCTGTGGAAGAGGAGCTGTTTGTCGTGTGACGTGATGTATGCCTGCTTATGTCATGATGCATCATCATGATCATGACAGTTGTGACCATCTGCTAACTAACGCAAAGTGATGATCATTGATTAATTGATTGATTGATTGTGGGGTTTAACGCGCCGACTCAACGCAGGCGATGAGGCGAGCCGTAGTGGAGGGCTCCGGATTAATTTTGACCACCTGGGGATCTTTTCGTGCGCCGAAATCTCGTACCACGGGTTTTTGCTTTTCGCCTCCATCAGAAAAGCAAACCGCCGCGGCCGGGAATCGAACCCGCGACCTCGTGCTCAGCAGCGCAACGCCTTAGCCACTGAGCCACCGCGGTGGGTCAAAGTGATGATCAAGGTCTCACTCTAGGAGGCAAAGGAGGGCCAGTTGTCTCATTGATGGGGGAAAAGGAGCAGGGAGAATAGGAGTGATGGTTACAGATGATGAGCATTGTATTCATCTTTCTCAGGGAAGAACCGCGTTTCAATTGGCCCTACCTCATTAATCGCACGCTTGGTCCTTTTTCTCTGACCTGCCAACTAGCGGACGCTCGAGTTGGCGTCAGATTTGGTCGTGCGAAACATGTTTAGCAAAATGATGCATTCCATACCCAGCGCAAAATACAAGGGGTGTAGTCTTGTGTTGCCTAGCTTTTGCTAGTTTGCGCGACATTTTGTTTCGCAGAAAATAAGCGAATTCTGTCTGAGTTCTGGGCAGTACGCATGCTAGCATTACTGTAGCGCTAAAAATGTCTATGCCTTGCTGGATTGCAAGATAGTGCAAAGAACATGAGGGAATGAGAGAAAACTTGCACTTTGAAACTTGCACAAAATTCCATCTCGAAAACACTTGCACCAGTAAGGTTGTGTTGCATCCACTGGCCACTTGGCTCATTAGAACCAGCTTTTTGACTTAGTAGGGTGTAGGTTTGGGCGATTGGTAATCCATGCTGTGCTTCAATTGCACAAAAAAAGGGCACGGAGACTGAAGCGAGGCGACACAACACAGAGTGCACACAGAGTGATGCAGCGCGCTTTGTGTTGTGTCGCCTTGCTTCAGTCTTCGCTCCTTTTTTTGCGCAATTGAAGTGCAACAGCTTTGTGAATTTGCAAGTGTCCATGGGGACTGCACCTGATGACGCACAAACAGCAGATGGGCAGAGGAGGCTCTTGTGTCCTACAGATTTTTGGCAAGTCTTTTAAGCTTCACAAAGCGTCCTTCAACTGTCTTTTTTTATGCGCCTTCCAGACGTGAAGCCATGAAGCAAGCTTTGGCTGGCGGTGATGCCGAGTCCAAGGAGAAATCCAAGCGAGGTGCGTTGTTGTGTGCCTGTGGTCCTCAGTTTGTGAAAGAGGCGTGCAGGCACTGAGGAGGCCTCTTTACCGTGCAGGGAAATTTCTTTGTGCCAAGAAACACCACAAGAAGAAGAAGAAGAAGAGCATGGGGTCGTCTGGTACGGCCGCCGAAGGTGAGCTCTGCCTTTTGTGTTCCCATTGTGTTCTTGTATAAGAACAGTATAGCGTATATGAATACCGTAAGGCGTTTTCTGACGTGTGCGTACTTTGTACTTTACTGTGAACCCCGTGAGTTGTCTGTGTTGAAGTAATTGAAGTTGTACTGAGTTGATTAGCTGGTATTGCTTTATTTTTGCTGCCTGTTACACATGCAGCAGTGAAAAGGAAGGCAGACAAAGCTTTTTTCTTACACCTCACTTCAAGCTGGTGATGCTCCATCACTGTGTGCTCCGGGTCAACATAGTGACCGACAATAGGCAAACCTTTTCTTTGGTTGTGGGTGCTGTGTTAGTGCTTGTGGCCCCGATGGTAAGTGTGAAGAATGCAGCCAAGTCCTATCGACACCAAGATGAGCACTTTTTAAAACATCAAATCTGAGGTTGGCCACAGGTTGGCCAGTTTTGCGCTTTGGAGCACGATGCTTCGGATCAGTTTCTTTTTTAAAGTGAAAGATTTTTTTAGTGGGACCGATGTCATCCTGTCAAAAACTACTGTATTTCCCCATAGACTGGTTGGTCGACCGAAAAGCTCTGATAAAGACCTCTGGATCCACGATGTGTGCGTGAAACTGGGCCTCCGTTGTGTCAAAATGGTCACTTAAAAATCTCGGAAAAGCATAATGGTTCTGGATTAGACAGTACATCGTCGATCATGAAGAAGCGGTACAATAGAATACCTTTATCTCATAAACCACGTTTCGGTGTACATTTAGGTTGTTCATAGGGTGTCTACTTAGTGCACAAAAAAATTGACGCATGGGTTCGTTCTTCCTTTGCTATTTGTGTTTGACGATCGATTGGACGCGTTTTCAGCGAAGATTGGACGCCCTTTTAGCGAAGGTTTTGTCGCACTTTTGACGCAGTTTTGATCTTGGATAGCTTTTGCACTTCTGTTAACTTCCTTTAGAAAGGCATGCTAAAGTTATCAATGTGCACTACACAACTTGCAGATGTGCTTTCTTCCTCCCCCCCCCCCCCTTTTTTTGTATTTCACTTCCATTGTGGTCATTTCGTTCCTCAAGTCGGGGAAAATCAAACTTGAGTCTCTATGCTGGGCGTCACGAAGGACGCTGTAACCACTGTGCAGTGGATGTCGGGAAAGGTGCGGAGGTGTTTCAATAAAACAATAAAAGGCCAACACAAGAATGCGCTGAGTTCCAAGTCTTGAGGTCACAGCACCACATTACAGAGCCGTGTAACAACAGAGACCGCCGTTGTTGGGGCGTGCTGACTGATTAGCCCGAATAACTTCTCTTGTGTGTGTGTCTGTTTTCATGTCTTTTTCCTTTTTTATCCTGTTTTTATTCCCTCTCTCTCTCCTGTATCTCTCCTCTCCATCTGCCTCTCATCCCCAAACCCCCACGCCAGCAGGTGTTCCGGTGTCCACCCCTAGGTGTGACAAATTGCACCTGCTGGTGGTCTTTCCTTCCATATTCCGATACAATGAATCCATTTTCTTGTTGCCGCACAGACACGGAGGCCAACGAGCCCGCTCCGACGTACGAGGAGGTGTCGCTCTTCTACCCCCGGCCCAACTGCAAGCGTCCCGTGGTGCTCGTGGGGCCGTCCAACATCGGCAGGCACGAGCTCCGACAGAAGCTCATGGAGGACACGGAGCGCTTCGCGGCCGCCGTGCCCCGTGAGCCCTTCCCCTCGTTCTAGTGGGCCTGCTCGACGAGTGTCCTCAGGAGTGGATAAGCTTGCATTGGGGCGAGAGCACCGTTTGGGCATCTCCTAGTTGCCATTCGAGGGCTTCACCTCTCTTTTTCTTCCTGTGTGCAACTGTTGAGAAAATTCTTGCATCTCTTTTTTATGCCTTACGGTAGCTCATTGTTAATACATTGCGCAAACCAAAAATTCATGCACCCCTCCGTGTAACGATGACGATGGCTGAACGCGAAGCTTTCTCGTGACGAATTCTTTGGTTGGCCAATCTCACACTGTGAGTATGTGCTGCTCCGGAGGTACGCACCACTTTTCTAGAATAACCACAGCAACTCTCTGTAGTGCACTCCGTAGGCCCTAACGTTTGGGCTTGGGGTATACGGCGCGAATCAGTACCTGATGCTTGCTGTTCAGTGAGCAATTTTTTGAGTGGGTGCCAGTTTGAGGTGTCAAACCCCAAGGTGTCATGTTTGGCCTAACGTCCTAAATCTCAAAACGGGAAGTTAGGCCTAACGTCTTGTGGCTAACAGCCTTATGGCATGCAGAGCAACGCCATTCTTCATGTGACGGATTCTTTGGTTGTCGTCTGAGTTTTCCAAACTGCTGCGACCATGTCAAAATGGAGCAATCGAATAGACGCTGGCTTCATTCTTTCACTTCACCCACGGTCATTCATCATCATCGTGAGAGAAAGTTGGCTTTCCTGCAGGGCGTATTGGCGTACAACGGCATCAGTGAGGACACAAAAGCTTCGCTTTAAAAGCAGTGCCAAAAAAGTGCGCAAATTTTTAGGGGGACATTCTTAACTGCAATAGTGCCACATTCCCCGGACTATGGTTGCCTCTGAGACTAAAGCAGGGCTGGCATTTCCATTTGCACGCTCTAAAGTAAAACTACCAATGCCATGGTCAAGTGCCAAACTTACACTCGGAGGTAAACAAGCTGGTGCCTTGACTGAAGGGTGTTGTGGACACTTGTGGAGTACTATTGAACCCCTCACTAGCTTGCTAGCAGAGTTCGACAATTCTGAAGATCTGTAAAAAGTGTCACATACGCCTGAATTGACTCTGCTAATGGAACTTTGCAAACGTAGTGGTTCTAGTAGATAAAAACGTGGCTGGAAAGATGGTGACACAGATGATAATAGTGCAACTATCCTCCTGTTAAGATATTGATTTCGAGGTTTCGGACATTAGGCCTAACATCACATCTTGGGGTTTAACACCTCAAACCGGCACCCACTCAAAAAACTGCTCGTACCGATTCGTGCCGTACACCCAAAAGATATTCCGATATTAAGATATTAAATCTACTGTTAAGCCCCCACTAAAAGGCTAGCAGTATGTTCTGAATAAATAAATAAATAAATTACCGGCTAGAGCCGTGAAGTTTTGGGGTTCCAACACCATTTTTTTTGTGTCAACGGCGCGTTAGTGGTGGTATATCTCTGCTTGCAGCTGCATTGTAAATAACGTGAAGTTAATTTCACTGCTTTGTTTTTGCTTTATAAACAGGAAGTGCCTGAAAGGGTTTCAGTGTGATTCAGCATATAACAGAACATCCAATTTATAGCTATTTGTACTGAAACTTCCCTGTCAAGGCCCAATGCATTAGGGAGCGGCATCTTCTGGAAAGCTTGTGACTCGACAAAAGCTTAAAAGGGCCATGCAGACAAAACACAAGTTTGGTTCATTCGAAATATTGCCTTGTTAGAATCACACTGACACCATTCTTAACGTAAACTTCACTCAAATAAGCTGTACAATCAGGAAAAAAGGGCAAGGCCATGCGACCCACTAGCTCATTTCCCGCAACAGAACCTATGATGTCATACCAGCCAGCTCTGTGATTTGCAGAGGCCGGTAAAAGCAAATGCAAATCAGGCAGAGCTTATAAGCTTGCCGAACGAGTTATTTGCGCTTAAATTTAGGGCACATTCTTTTTAAACCAGTAAGAATGGTGGGGCAAGCAGTGGAAGTTTTGAAACAAAGAAATACCGATGTGTACTGCTGTTGGTACTGCGCGCATTATGCTTGTTTTAGCTGCACAGCACTGCGGCTCTTTGGGGTTGTCTCAGACGATTGGCGTAAGCGACGGCATCTTACAGGACCATATTCATTGAGCGAGCACCATGTTTCACGAAACGATTATTTTCTCCCTGAACAAGAACAAGCCAGATACAAATACAGTCAAAAACAACGCAAAGGCAGGAAACAGCCCGCCACGGTATGGTGGAACCACCTTGGTTGACTAATGGTAAACAAGGCCCCGTAGCTCACTACATTTAGCTTGAAGACCTGTTCTTGTAATGTCATTGCTGACGTCGCTGAAACACACGATTTGGTGGGAGAATCAAAACTTTAACTTAAAGTGAATAATTTCACAGTGAATAAAGCATTGTTTGCTTCCGGACAAGCACTGGGGGCACTGTAAAACGCGACATCTTTCGACTAAAATGAACTTGTGTTTTGTCTCGGAGGAGGAAGGCGGAGGGGACAGGTGACCAGAATCACTTTATCTCAGGCCAGCACGTTTGAGAAAATACGTCTGACGTCGTTCCCCTCCCCCTCCCCCTTCCCCCCCCCTACGACAGACACAAGCCGTCCGCGCAAGGATTCCGAGCTGGACGGGGTGGACTACCACTTCATCAGCCGGCCACAGTTTGAGGCGGACATCCTGGCGGGCAAGTTTGTGGAGCACGGCGAGTACGAGCGCAACTACTATGGCACCAGCCTCGACGCCATCCGCTCTGTCGTCAACTCGAGCAAGGTCTGCGTCCTCAACCTCCACCCACAGGTGAGGAGGGAGAGGGGCCCACTACCTTCCCCGTTGCACGCCTGGGAGACGCGCTCGAGTCTGTCATGGACAGGATGCATTTTGAGCGGAGCAAGGCTGCTCGAACAGGCATTCGGTGGCTCAGTTAAGCATCGAAAATTCAACTTTAGCCATAGGCAGTCTGACAAATCGAAGTTGTCTTCCATGTCTATGCTGCTACCATCACCCAGAGATTACAGCTCAGATTCATTGGAGTTGGTCAAAATTCGCCGTTCTCATGGAGCATCGGCAAGCAGCATCAACGCTGAAACCAAAACCACGTGCGCCCGACAGCAAAGGAGCTTTAAAAATCCCCCCGCGGCGGAGAAAAGAAGCTCGGAAGCGAAACTGATAAAATACTTTCTTTTACCCTTTAAATTGAGTTGGCTGTCCAGAAGTGCTCAGCGAGCACCATAGTTTGAATTTGTATTCATCGATAACATACTATTGATAAGAATAGGCACGGGCACGAAAGTGTTAGATACATCTTTTGGGACCAACTGTGATGCACTAGAAAAAATACTCCTTTGCCATCGACTCCTTTTCGCAGTCCCTGAAGATGCTGAAGCACTCGGACCTGAAGCCGTACGTGGTGTTCGTGGCTCCCCCGTCCCTAGAGAAGCTCCGGCAGCACCGCTCGCGGCAGGGTGTGCCCGTGCGGGAGGAGGAGCTGCGGGAGACCATCGAGCGGGCCCGCCAGATGGAGGAGACCTACGGCCACTACTTCGACATGGTCATCGTCAACTCGGACCTGGACCGGGCCTACGACGAGCTGCTCAAGGAGGTCGCCATTCTCGAGCGCGAGCCCCAGTGGGTGCCCAGCGCGTGGCTCACGGGACAGGACAACATGGCGGCAGCTACGGGATCCTAGCCATGGCACCCGCACTGCTCGAAAAGGAAGGGGACGCTCACGATCCGAGTGCCTGCCGGAGTCGCCAGGAAGAACACAACGGCTGCTCCCGAGCACCGCAGTCAGTTTGCAAAGCACCTGAGGCTCGTAGAGGACTCTTAGTTAAGTGCGGCAGAGTTTCCGTTCAACGCGCAGCCTGCCGTGCGAGAGAAATTCAGGTGTGTTCTTGTATTCGTAACGTGGAACGTGGTCCGCCGTTAATTAATCTCGGCTTTAATAGCTTCTTGATGGACATTTTCTGACAAGTTGTGAACTCACTGCAGTGCTCGGGAATGATTGCCGAGTGGCTCCCCTAAGGCCCCGTGGACGTTGCCGCCGGTATCACTCGCACGACGACGACGACGGCGTGCCGGCCGCACGGAGAAGCCTAGTGTGTGCGAGGCGGAACTTTCGGATCAGACGTGGTGCAGCTTGTATATTGTGGAGAATTTAGACGCGAGGCCATTTTTTATGTACGATATATATAGGAGCAAGCTAGAAGAAGTTTACTACTGCCAAACAGCGCGGCTCCAGTCCTATCCTCAGGTGGGAAGCGGCGGCTCCTTTGCGGGCGTGCCGCGTCCCACGTCTCGTGCTATAACAGTGGTGGAAAGCGTGCGCGAGCTAGGCTGGGCAGTCAGTACAAATCAGAGTTTGTGAAAGTGTTTGTTTTCTAGGAGAAAAAAAGAAAAAGTAACCGCACACTGTGTGTACTGTCTTTTCAAAGTGTTGCTCCTATAAGAAGTATGTTTTTAATATTAGCACCCCCACCCACCCCTTGTGAGAGAGGCAGTGTGAGAAAATTGGACTGTGAACGTGTGCTGTAATGTGTGAAGTGGTTGTGCAGATTTGTGTCCTGTGCATAGGCCTAAAAATACCCTTTTCTTACACACCCCCGCAGCTTATAGTCAGTTCTTGGCGTTTGCAACTGTCATGCTACATACAGTTCAAACACACTCTCTCATGAAGCCGACGTTAGCTGTACACACGAAATAAAAAACAAGACAGGAGGAGAAACTTAACTTTCTGGGGCGGCTAGATAACGTCAGACACACTTGGTGCAGGTTACGCTAGCCAGAGCTCTTCGATGTAGGCAGTTAAGAAACTCCGCCTCAAAAAATGCCTGCCCCTGGACCCCCTCTGCTTAGGATCATGCCTACAGTGGCGCCAGCGCAAGCACCATCCAAAAAACACAGTAATTATTCAAACTGACAATTTAATGGTAAACTTTATTTTAAAGGTGCATAATTTTTCATTTTTGTGCTTTCCTAAGTTATTCATTGCCTTCTTAACTGCAGTTTCTTGTTGAGATGGTTTCTGTGTCTGTGCAACTGCCTTGACTGATTGGCGCTTGTGCGAACAGTCCGGCACAACGTAGATCTTACCTGAAGTACTAAATTTGTAGTTGTCGCTCGGCCTACATCACACTGTATGCCAAAGCTAACCCAGTACCTGATCACGTGGCTCTAAATAATCCTTTCAAGCTTGCGTAAAACCGTCAACGAGAATTTTTAGCTCTTTTTCTGCCACCGGAAGACCGCACAATGCGCAGCCGACGACACTGCGCAGGCGACAACGCATCTTGCTGACCACACGGTTGCATTTTTTTACTACTCTTGGTTCCAGTGAATATAGAACTCTTGTGTGGTTTGAACACCTTGGGCTTCTTTGGCGCAACAAATTTACGTAAGCACCCAAATAGTATTTTTCGCTCGAGTCGTGGAGTGGCAAACTACGTTGTATAGTTTATTTTGTCACCAACAGATGGCTCCACTGTATGAAAAAAAATCCAAAACAGTGGACCAATCGTGGGTCCACTTCTGATGCATTGGGCCTGTGGGGAGTTTCGCAACTCCTATATCAAGTAACTCTGACGCTAGTGACACCTGTTGCCGGGGAAGGAACTGCACGAACGTTGCAATCGGCATTCCGCTGTGCGGCCGATACAGGGCGTGGCCTCAGAGTGAGTGTGGCTGCCATCATTTTGTCCATCAGGTCCTGCTATCATCCCCTTCGCTGTCACAGCTGCGAAGCTTTGCAGTCTATGTTGCTATTTATTGTGACGTTATCTGGTCGCACGCTCATGTCCACCACAATGGGTGTTCCTCTTACTAGATGTATTGCTCTGTGAGCATACATTAATTGTTCCTCTAAAACTAAATAATCAAGCTGCTGCGAGAGAAACAACATTTTTTTGACGCCAGAATGATGTGCAAAATGGACTTTCGAGTTCCAAGTTTCATTTGTACGCGCTACACGGGCTCATGGTGAAGACACCAGGCAATGGGCCTTTCTGAACTCAGTAGTGCGTCTGTGGACTGCTACAGGCATTACAGGCATCGTTAACCAGGGAATTACGAAGCAGGATCGTTATGGGGAGAAATGAGTTGCACCTATGTGAGCAGGGAGTGCTGCACGTTATCAGGCCTGGTTTACACTCTGGTTTTCCATGTCCAGCCTCTCAGCAAAGCTGTCCCACAGATGTTGCATATGCTCAGCCAGTTTGGCTGGGTATACAACCTGTTGTGGAACAGTGAAAGCCATGAAGTCTGGCAGTGGCGCTTTTTTTTAAATCCCTTCGGTGGCCTTCTGGATGTGGGCCAAAGTGCGACGCTCGTGAAAGTTGGAGAGTGCTGCCGGCATGTTTCAATACCCAAAATGAACAACAGGACAGGCCGATACCCAATTTCTTCAGTTGGAAAAAAAAAAAAAAATAAAGAAGAAGCCACATCAGTCTGAAATACTAGTACCGTTCAATAACATTAAATTTCCCATTGAGCAAGAAACTTGGTATCTATAGCAGTAGACGGCTCATAAACCTCCCGTTGGCTTCAACATGATAGAACATGTGTGCAGAAGTGCACTGGGCGTCACTTCGTTCAATTGGTTTATTGGCATTGTGGGTATGCACCACACCAAGTCAAGCACCACCGCTGCTGCCTCAAGTAGGATGAAAAGTTGGGCTAATTGGTTCAGATTCAAATTCATGGCAAAAAAGCAGCACAAGAAACAGAGGGACAAAACTCCCACCTCCCCTCACGGGAACCCCTGTGTAGATGCGACGCATAGGGGGTTCACGTTGCAGCGTTGGACAGCGGAGGAACGGCGCTGGAACGATGGAGCGAAGCGGCGCAGGCACCGCGTTTTATAGCGCGCGTAACGGTGAGGGGACACGCCGGCGCCAGTGCGTCTGCCGCGGCTATGACGCAACACAATCCACTTTAATCCAACCCAATCCAAGCCAAGCCAAGCCAATGCCCCTCGCGAGAGAGTGTTCGCTATCGGAGAGGAGAGGGGGTGAGCGGCGGAGAGCGCGGCTGGCGCGGCGAGGAGAATGGGGGAGGGGTGGACGCTGACGCCGCCGCCGGATGCAGGGACAAGGCGAGTGAATGGGATGCCTTCGCATCTAAAAAAGAAGAGGAGACGGCAGTTGCGAGTTCAGTGCTGTGCCGTCCCCTCTTCTTTTGTCCGTGTTCTTGCACTGTTTTTTCGTCATGAATTCGCTGCTGCCTCGCCCAGTGGTGCAGCAGTTAACTCAGGGCAGTACCCAATGCTGGTTTGTTTGGCAATTGGACATTAATGCTTTTTCATTCATGACTGGTAAGAAGTGCTTAGGTGTGGTCAGCGATTTTCCACGCCCTGGGGAGTCAGTTGCAGCAATAGTCGCCGAAGCATTGGCTTTGCTTCCTCCAGGCTGTCTGCTGATGATTTGCTGAATTGTTGCAAATCAACTACTCTCTGATCTGCTGTGCAAGTTCCACTTGAACAAGACAGGCAAATGGGCAGGTGCTGCAAAGGAGCAGTGCCTTGCATCATTTTGAGCAAGTTTACGATGGATTTGGTATGCAGTGGAATCTGGAGCGCTCATGAAGAGATTACGAGGTTAAAAAATTGCTGGAATCCCGCCCTGCGAAAGCGGATGCCCAGCGGAACTGTCCTAAACCACTACACATGCTGATAGGGGAAGGTATGAATGAAATGGTCCTCCCCGTATCGGTGGGCTTGTCGCTTGCGCTCAGCTTCTCTGCCAGCAAGGCTCTATGCACGCGCTCGCCCTCGGATGACGTCAACCAGCCTTTTCAAGAGCACCTGCAAACATAATCTTTACCAGGAACACATGGGGGGTTCCCATTGTTCACAGGCACCTTATCATCCATTTTACATCAGTAAGAATGGTGGGGTAAACAATGAAAGTTACGAAAATACATGTAAACATAGAAGCACCGATGCGCACTGCTGTTGGTACTGGGCGCACTATGCTTGTTTTAGCTCCACAGCAGTCCGCCGCTTTGGATTTGTCTTACACGACACTGGCTGATTGGCGTAAGCGACGTCTTACGTGACCCTGTTTGTCGAGCATACCCTATGTTTCACGAAACAATTACTTTCTACTGCAACAAAAACAAGCCGGGTGCAAATACGCTCAAAAAGAAAGCAGCAGCGGACAACAATACGCAGCTTACTATGGTAGTGCCATCTGGAAGGACTGACGATAAGCAAGGCTGCAGAGGCTGATGATGCACTAGAAGGTCGTTTGAATACCTGCCCTCATGACATCAATGCAGACGTCACGAAAACACGATTTCGTGGGAGAATCAAAATTAATAACCTAAATTGATTACCTAATTTCTCAGTGAATACGGCATTGTTTGCAGCCAGACAAGTGCTTGGGCACTACAAAACACGAAATATTTCGAATAAAACTTGCATTTTATCTGCACAGCCCCTTTAAAGGGACCCTGCAACACTCTTTGAGCAGTACAAGTAAACCTGCGCGACGTTTAGATTACACTGCCAGGAATACCTGAGCCAAATATTACACGTGCACGTGAAGCGGTGAGCGCGCAAATCGATGTGAAAGACGCGAAAAAACAAACCGCTCTCTCTTCAGTTGTCCTCATTATGCATGGCCTAAGGGACGTCACATAGGCCATGGCTGCCCGATCGGCTGTCACTGGTCAACTTCGCGGCTAGATTCTCCCATTTCCGTCGTCGTCATCGCTGTGTACGAACCTCTTCTATGCCTGAACCTGTAGGCACAGTTTTGCCGTTTATTTTGTGTTTTCAGTGCGCGCGGAGTTTGAGTGATGAGCTCAATACTTCCCTTTGAACGGGACCACTCGACTACAAACGTTCATTGCTTCAAAAACGCCCTACCAGCCCGAGCGCGCTCTTGCGAGCAGGCACCCATGCCTGCTTTTTTGTGGCACCAGACCGGAAATAGGCCCCTCCGCGTTGCGGAGAAAAGGAGAGAACTACCCGGCATGTGATATATCGAAGGCCGCCGAAGAGAACGCCGCGAGCCGTCCCCCTCTCCGGGAGAGAGCGCGCAGCTTTCGTCGCCTTGTCCGCGCTCGAGTTGAGAGGGAACGATTATGCGCGATTTCTCATCGCGCGTAGTTTCGTTAATTGTGAACGGATTTTCATAATTCTTGCGGGAGGAGATTTCTGGGACAATAGACTTTATCCCAAAATACAGTACTAGTAGTCGATGGCAAGTGTTGCAGGGTCCCTTTAAAGCAAGTTTGCGACAGATTTGGTATGCAGCAGAATTTGAAGTGCTAATGAAGAGACTGCAAAGGTTAAAAACTAGCCGCCATCCCAGTCTGCACAACTGTTGTAAGCCACTACACATGCTGATGGGGCAGGGTATGAAATTTTATCTGAGGGCTTGTTGCTTGCACTTGGCTTCTCTGGTGGCAAAGCCTGGTGCACGCGCTCGCCCTCGAATGACGTCAATCCCCCCGTTTCGAGAGCAGCTGCAAACCTAATCTTTACCAAGAACGCATTGGGGGGGGGGGGGGGCTCCCACTGCCCGCAAGCGCCTTATCCATTATGCAGTTCTGACGCGTTTTGTTTTTACACGAATACTGAGCTCTATGCTGTATGCCTGATTCGCCCAATGCATGCGCTCAGTGTCTTGGGCGAGAACTTCCGTGTCATGCCTGGGTTGTTTCACTTGCATGAAATTTTCTGACCAATGAGAGGATAACAGCTTCGCTTTAAAACTGGGAGAAGGGTGTGAGCAGACAAATATTGCCCAGTAGAAGAACCTCGTGCAGAGGCTTCACTCCAGAAAGCTACGCACCTTCTTATCACTTTGTCTATGCAGGGTATTCCGGCTCCTTTGCATCTTCTCATTTTGAAAAGCGATGTTATCATCGTTAAACCTGATATTGTATCGTCCCTTTGTGAAGACATTGGCAATGGTTGCATTGTGCACAGTTCAATCGCACTTTTTAATTAGGAGTCGGGGCATCTTGCAAGACGCTAAGTAATGCCGCTAAGGTGACTAGAGACACCCTCAAGCACTAAAACGAGGCAGCCTTGCAAACATGGAAGCACTTTACTGGAAATCTCTGTACAAGGTTGGTGGCCCAATCGGTCGTTACGAATCTTCAACGCATGACTGGCATGGCGGTGGCTGGTTTGGCGTGCGTCGAGTCCTGAGCCCGCCACAGCTGCGTCACAGTCTTCAGCTGGGTGTAGAAGTTGACGCCCTGCGAGGGAAAAAGGAGAACAGGAAAACACGTCATCCACCGTGAAGAGGAATGGGTTCCATGATGCCACCACAATGGAGGCCTGTCGACTTACAGCCTTGCCGTAGAAGTTGGTGTCGCCCAGGAAGGAACCCCTCGACCCCGTGAACGAGAACATGGGCAGCGGCACGGGAATGGGCACATTGACGCCAACCTGTGGCAAGAGAAAAAACCAAGTGTCACTTCACCCGTCACGCAAACAGCTGCTCCATGACGACGCGTTTGCCTTTCATTTATTCGAATATGGCCAATTTGCAGCGGGTGTTGTCTAGGATTGCAACACTAAAGTCGTATAATTTAACAGGCTATATACTATATACAACTCAGTGAAAAGACGAAATAAAAAAATTCGGAGGTAAAGAATTCACTCTAACAGCACAGGACACTGGAGGTTGATAGGAGAGGCCTTTGTCCCGCAGTGGACCTAGTTAGGCTGTTGGTGATCATCATCATGATTTTCTTCAAAAGAAGCGTTGTAAAATTTTATGGTCAATTTCACTGGTAATATCCGAGTTCACAAATTCGTTCAGCCCAAAAGGCAACTTTTGCAGAATTGGATTTTTCAAAATCTCGGAAATTGGCAAGTCGAGTTTCCACCACACTTAATTCATTCAACTGAATAGACGTTTTCAGAATTTGAATTTCCGACAATCCACGAAAATAGGGTTTCAACTACGCTTGATTTTAGGGTAAAAGAGAACCAACAGCTATGCAAAAGATGCGACGAGCGTATTTGCTCTGGTGGAGATTCCGATGTACCTGGCCGACGTCGATCTCCTGGGTGTACCGGCGGGCAGTGGCCCCGTTTGTGGTGAAGATGGCCGTGCCGTTGCCGTACGGGTTGGAGTTGATGAGCGAGATGGCCTCGTCCATGGTGTCTACGTTGAGCGTCAGCAGCACGGGGCCGAAGATCTCCTCCCGGTAGCACCTCATCTGGGGCTGTGGACGAGCATAGGGCATCGAGTTGTTCATCGTGGACAAAATGGATGCATGCACAGTGCGGCCCTTGTTGGGCACCAGGCATGCTATCCGAGATAAATGATCCCTTGACAGCAAGGTGTCCCCCTTTTTTTTTTCTTGAGGCCATTGTGTTTCTTATGCTACCCTAGCAATGCAGTACAAGTCGATTGATGCGATGATTTAATCGGAACCTAACCACAGCAAGGGATTAGTTAAAACGTCATAATTCAGATGAATGCGCAGCTACGCCTCCCTCACACACTGGCTAATTAAAGGGACATTGAAGTCAAAATACAAGTTGCCCTAGATCGATAGAATAGCTTACCAAATAAACATGAATATAGAAAAACTGACCCGGCCGCAGCGGCAACTTTTCTGATGGAGGCGAAAAGCAAAAACGCCCATGTGTACAAGATTTCGGCGCACGTTACAAAGATCCCCAGGTAGACAAAATTAACCCGGAGCCCTCCACTACGGCGCACCTCATCGCCTGCATTGCGTCGGCGCATTAAACCCTAAAATCAATCAAAAATATGAATATACCACTCTTACGCGTAGCTTTTTCAAATAAGGTAAGAAACAGTGAAAACGTGAAGACAGGTGCTACCGCCACGGGCTATGCCGCGCAACTTGCGCCGGAAGTGGTTAAAATGTCTGGCATGTGCAACGTCTTCCCTGGTTGCCGATGGATGGTGCTACTCGCACATACTTGGGACAGTGGTACCGCTGTTCAAGGAGGGGTGCGAGCTAGGTACAAGCGGTTGGTTTGACGCCAACATTCATAGGGCCTCAAAAGGGCAACGTTTTTCTTCAACAAAGCGACAATATATTAATCCCGGATCTCATGAAGGAACACTTTGCTTAGTGGATCCGGACCTGCAAAGGAAATGGGAGTTCAGAAGAGCACAACTGAAACTGACCAAACCGCCCTGTACATGGTAGCGTTGTATTCGGTTGCTTGTAAACCATTATGCATCACCACTGCCACACTTACTTCCTGTTTACCCTGATGCAAACAGCAGCTGCTGTTTGCGTCGCATTTGATCAGTGTTTGACTATCGATTTCTCAGCAATTAAGGCATCTTTCGGCACAGAACTAACACTAAATTGGCTAAGGAAAGGTCAGACTTCCGTTCGAAACCAACTTGCTGGTTGCCTTAAAGGGGCCATGCAGACAAAACACAAGTTTAGTTCATTCGAAACATTGCCTCGTTAGCATCATACTGATATCACTTTTAATGCACACTTCGCTCAAATAAGCTATACAGTTAGGAAAAAAGGGAAAGGCCATGCGACCCACTAGCTCATTTCTCGCAACAGAACCTATGATGTCATATGCCCAGCTGTGCGATTGGCTGAGGCCGACAAAGGCAACCCCAACTTAGGCAGGGCTTATAAGCTTGCCGAACGAGCTGTTTGTGCTTAAATGTAATGCATATTCATTTTACAGCAGTAAGAATGGTGGGGTAAACAACGAAAGTTACAAAAATACACGTAAACATAGAAGCACCGATGCGCACTGCTATTGGTACTAGGTGCACTATGGTCGTTTTAGCTGCACAGCGGTCCGCCACTTCAAAGTTGTCTCACGCGACACTGGCCGACTGGCGTAAGCAAAGTTGTCTTACATGACCCTGTTTGTTGAGCACACTCCATGTTTCACGAAATGATTGCTTTCTACCGTAACAAAAACAAGCCAGGTGCAAATACGGTCAAGAACAAAGCAACGGCAGATAACGATCCGTGGCTCTGTATGGTAGCGCCATCTGGGAGGACTGTTGGTAAGCAAGGCTGCAAAAGCCTAATACGCACTGGAAGTTCGTTTGAATACCCGCCCTTGTGACTTAATGGCAGACGTCACGGAAACACACGATTGGGCGGGAGTTCGGAAACTTTAACCTAAATGGATTAATTTCTCAGTGAATATGGCATCGTTTGCTGCCGGTCAAGTTCTGGGGGCACTATAAAATACGAAATCTTTCGAATAAAACAAACTTGTATTTGTCTGCATGGCCCCTATAAGTACTAGCCACTGGAACAAAGCTGTACTCTCCATATTTGTGCCAACAGTAGTCTGCGAATGAGCTGTCATAACCAGTTCATTTGTTGACTGTACCTGGAGATGCACAGACTTCTAGGAATGACGCTGCCATGCTAAGGGAAGGTCACAAATTCCTCTCCAGCTTGCTTGAGGGGATACCTATGGCACAATGACTGCATCCTCAAGTAGGGAAAAAGCTGTAAGCTGAGGTGAAACCTTCCACTGAGAGTTATGCTGGTTCTAAGAGAGGCGGCAAGCATGTCGGGCAACACTTTTTTTAATGAGCCATAAAAAACACGGATGCAGATGCAAGAGATTTTTAAGTTGCACAATGCAAAGGGAATTGTAGCAGCGCAATGACTAAGGCTTAAAAATCAGTCAAGTTATGAATGAAAGAACTCTTGGTGGCTCCATGGTTCGGGTACTGTGCTGCTGAGCCCAAGGATGCGAGTTCGATCCCAGTCATAGAGGCCGTTTTTCTGGTAAACGCGAAAAAAAATCTCGGGCCATCTCCACTAACGTGAAACCTGGGGAGGGGTGAAGCATGCAGTGGATAAGTGCATTCCTGGCACCTTGGCGTTTTTGCCCACACAGATGAAACCGTTGGGGGGTACAGGTATACAACCTTGCTGTAAAAGTCTCGTGTCTTTGAAGCACGAAGCACTCTATCGCAAGGCATAAACGAGTGCCCCAACATTTTAATACTGTGACTACATGAGGTGACAGTTACGACGATGATGACATGAGACGCTGACAGCCCTTTGCCCCTAAAACGAAAATGCCAGAGTGTCTCAGTTCCGCTGCACATTAAAGAGCCCCACATGGTCTAAATTAATCTGCAGCCCTATACTATGGTAGTGTAATATGCAACTCCCCCCCCCCCCCCCTTCCCCACCTACTTATGAACCAATACTGTGCTGAAGGCCTGATGAGTTTTGCACCCCTTCTGTCACATAAGGGTTAGTAGAAAGTGCTTCGCAATAAATAACGATGCAGCACGCTTAGGCACAGTATTAACATTGTTTTTTGTTGCTGTAGGTGAAACTGATAGGCCCTCTCGGTTGCAACACAATTCAAACTAAGACTCTAGTTGTCGAAGCTGGAGGTGTGAACCTCACTGCAAAGACACTTACCGACACGTCTGTGAGGATGGTGGGCCCCACGAAATTGCCCTTCTCGAATCCGGGCACCTTGATGTTGCGGCCGTCGAGGATGAGCTTGGCTCCCTCCTGCACTCCGCTCTCGACGAGGTCACAGATGCGCTTCTTGGCCTCTGGCGAAATGACGGGGCCCAAGTCCGCGCCGGGGACGTGTCCGGCGTTCACGTTGAGCTTCTTGGCTCGCTCCACCAGCTCGGGGATCCAGTTCTTGGCGTCTCCGACAAAGACCGCCGTCGACAGCGCCATGCACCGCTGGCCTGCTGCGCCGAACGCTGCTCCAGTCAGCTGGTTCAGCGTGTACTCCTTGTTGGCGTCTGGCATCACCACCCCGTGGTTCTTGGCACCCTGAAAAGCATGGCGCGGTTGTCACCTGCCGGTGGTTGCCCCGTGTGCCTAAGCTGACATGTTTTTGCTTCCGGGTCTCTGAACACCCATCATCACTGTTGTGGCCCACATAATCACCGTAAATGTTAATAACCATGAACAATGTCAGCTTTATTGTAGTTTGACCTAAAATGTCGTTCATGAGCCTACACTAGTGTAATGCGGGTGCACTCCAAGGTGGATATGCAGGGTTCGTACAGGCTTTAAAAGCAAAAATTCAAGGATTTTCAAGGACTTTCAAGGACCAGAAAACACATTTTCAAGGCCCCCCCATCTAATGTTTTATCTGGGATTATTTATAACTTTTTCAACACAATGCAAAATTTCATTATTGCCGAATTCCTAAGCGCATTAGTGCACATTTAGATAGGCGCTAACGGGTTGGTGAATGCTCCCCCAGCTTTATTTTTTATTTCACAGTTGGCCTTTAGAGGTCTTTTTTTTTCTTGGTGTTTTGCTGAGGCTGTTTGATTTCAAAACTTCATAATGTTGCCTGCATCTCCTGCTTTGTCAGCAAGAGTAGGAGCTGAAATTAAATCAGCAAGTGTTGCTGCAAGGCAGGATGAACTATGTACACGTCTACCATTTGCCCATAAAAGCAAACGCAGATGGAGCGTATGAGGCACAGCAAACATGCAATGAGCTGCCGTCCGCAGACTAAATGGAACATGCAAGATAGAGAAGAGAAGCCGGCTTTCACTGGATTGTATCGTGACATGGGTTCTATTGAGGAATGCTGCTCCTAATGTTGCCTCGTAAGAATGACAATCCACCAAACTCGTAATTTCATGCAATACACTGAAACTTGATTGTTACACTGTTTCTTTACATTTTTAACACCTAAACTCCACGACAAACACTTTAAACTCTTGTGAAAAGACAGGGTCATTGGTTCTCTCCACAAAAATCAAGGGTTTTCAAGGACCATTTAAAAATTCCGGGACTTTCCAGGCCTTGAAATTGACACTTCTAAATCAAGGGTTTTCACGGTTTTCAAGGACCTGTGCGAACCCCGATATGGAACGTCAGAGCTTCACGTGAGCCTTATTTAGATGGGTCCCCCTCCAACAGTGTAACCCTAAAGGGTTCAAGTCCTGCTCCCTCCCTCCCCCCGAAGAAACAGCCCAGCTTACTGCCACACACTTTTTATTGGGAAGCTTAGTTTTGCTGTCACAGAAGCACCGGCATCTTTCCAAAAATGAGAAATAAGCACGCGACGAAGCTCACCATGTTGCACTGCACCCTCTTGCCGTTCTTGGAGCCTCGCTCGTAGATGAACTTGCCCTGCGTGCAAGTGCGAGCAGTGCAGTGAGTTCAAGGATAATGGCGAACCATGTTCAATCATTCCCCCTAGTCCCACCACCAAGCCACCCAGAACCCATAATGGGGTGCTTTTTCCTGGGCATTGCTGAAGAAACTCCAGTTTGACGGAATCCTTTGACAGCTCACAGAGACAGTAAAGTTGGAGAGCTCTAACACCTGTGCCACATGTACACGAAAAATGACATTAAGTGTTTATGTCCTTAAGATACCGAATGTCATTATTTGGGCAGGCTGTGCTACACGCGAAAATGCAAAGGCATGGAATGTATGAAGGAATAAGTTTGTGCAAAAGGCGAGGAGGAAGAGAAGACAGGACAAGACGAGCGCACAAGACAAGCGCACGATGCGCTCGTCTTGTTCTCTCATCTCTTCGTCCTCGCCTTTTGCGCAAACTTATTCCTCCGTACGTCATGAACCAACTATCCAGCAATCAAGTTTTACTAAGTCGCATTAAATGTGTTAGGCATGATGGTGATAATGACCAAAAAAAAAGAAATGCACTCGTATGTTAGAAGTTTTTAACATAGAGAAAAATGTCTCACAGGGGTCAAAATGTTTTTTGTGAAAGAAAATGTTATGAGAAATAGTGTTTTCTAAAAAATGGTGTGAGCATTTTCTAAAAGTGGCTTCAGCAGCTGCTGTCGCCTGCCAGCGGTAGCCAAATCCAAAAAATTCAAAGCGACGAGTAACACGATGTTTTGCCTTTTGCCGCTGTGTTAGTGAACTTTGTCTTCTTCAGAACTCTGCCGCCAGGAGTGCACAAAAAATCGTCTTAATTCAAGTTCAGCTACGTTTCCGTGTCAAGACTCTGGGGCCGAGAGTTTCGTTGGTTTCATTTGGTGCTCATCGCGTTCGAGAGTAGGCAGACTTAAGGCGTTTGTGAAGGCGAATGAGTTATGAAAAACTCCTTAAACCAAAAATGACGTTAGAGCAAATGGCATTACATTTTTGCGTGTAGCAGCGAATTAATGGCATTAAAGCTTAAGGCATTAAGCACTTAATGTCATTTTTCGTGTATGTGTGGCACAGGTATAAGAGACTGCTCCGGGCATGCAAGCTGGAATCATTTGGGGAGACTCACAGCTGTGTCGGATCCCACGAATGAGATTGCCCTGATGTCGGGGTGGTCGCAGATGAACCTCACCGCTGCAACATGACGATCATTCGGTAACGACAGGGAAAAAAAAATGGGATAGAAAACTTCACCATCCCTTTCTGAAGAAAGTTGAGAGAAGCACGAAAGCTTCCTCACATCAAAAGTGCAGTCAAAACCTTCACTGAAGGTGTGTCCAATCGTGTCGTACCATCGAAGACCCAAATTACAAATAAAGAACAAACCTAGGCAACAATCTTTCCAGCACTATGTAAATGCGCCGATCTAAATGTACACCCATATGCGGTTTATGACGTAGTTGTATACTATTGTACTCTTCCTCCATAATTGATGCGCCTATTGTGTCGTCTAGAACCATCCCTTATTCGCCATTTTCCAGTAGCCGCTTTGACGCAATGGAAGCCCAGTTTCACGCACGCACCATGAGTGCAGAGATCTTATCGGAGCTTTTTAGTCGACCATGCGGTCTATGGGGAGATGCATTAGTTTTCTGACAGGACGCCATCGATCTCACTACACTCGAGTACAACTTAAGAACGGCAACGGAAGTTGCCGCTGTGCCTCATCACCGCAGCCGATGTCACGACGCACGGCACAAGTAGTGCGTTACTGGGAATATTTCGAACATGGCATGAGCCGTTTCCATGATTTTATGGACTTAATATGCATGTAAACTACTGCAGCGATGACAAACTACGTGAGAAAAGGCACACGATATCACGCATTCACAGCAATCTCCTTTCAAAATGCATGCACCCGTTGACATCCAGGTCTGTCGCTTAGGTGGAGTGATACCGTACATAAGCTATTGCCGTTCATAACTCGTTCCCGATTTAAGAAGTGTCTGCAGCACTAACCGTCTTGCGTTCCGTGAAAGACGTTTACCACGCCATCTGGAACTCCACACTGCTGGAGCAGCTCCATCAGAATCATGGTGGCACCAGGGTCGCGCTCGGACGGCTTGATTACAACAGTGTTGCCACAGACCAGGGCTAGGGGAAACATCTGCAAAAAAGTGAATTTTACAGATCAAACAACGAAGGTTTCACCACTCTTCGAACATCCCGGCTACATAAGCAATCTCGGAGGTCATTTAGCCACCTGTCACTAAACCTTCAGCGGCCACTTGTCCCATAAAATGCAACACTTCATACTCTGTATAATAGTAGTAACACTTTAGTCGCGCCATTTGCTGCTTGTTGGTGCAAAAGCGCCTGGAAATGGTAAGAGATCACATGCAAGATTCAGACGTTTTGACAGGCCTCGGAATGTGCCGCCTCTAATTCGAGTTCAACAGATGGAAAACTGTCCACACAGCACAAGTACAATACCTGAGCAACAGTAATGCAGTCACTGACCAAAAAAAAAAAGTACAAAAGACTTTTCCGAAGACGTTTCGGAACTCGCACAGGTTCCGAAAAGTCTTTGCACGTCCTTCTTTCACTTGGTCAGTGGCCGCACTACTGTTTCTTCATACAATGGCTGACCAGGCGAACTTTCGCTGAACCCTCAACCACAAGTACAATACCTACCCACAAGGGGATCATGGCGGGAAAGTTGAACGGCGTGATGCCGGCGCAAACTCCGAGTGGAATGCGGTAGGAATGCGTGTCCATGTCCTTGGTGATGGACGGCAGGGTTTCGCCCAGTTGCAGTGAAGTGACTCCGCAGGCGTGTTCGACAACCTCTGCGAAGCAACAAACACTGTTTTGAGAAGCCACTCAAACGTGCACTGCAACTTGCACGCTTACGCAATCCACGCAGCACATCTCCCTCTGCGTCGGCCAACGTCTTGCCCTGTTCTTCGGTGATGTTGGCGGCGATTCGTTTCTGCGAAGGAAATGATGTAGGTGCCTATTCTTGAATTTCAATTCCACAATTTCTTTTTTACCATGTTTTCCTTGATGAGGTGCTGCAGCTTGAACATACTCTGCTGCCTCGTCAAGATTGACGTCTGAGACCACGACGTGAACGCCTCCTTTGCAGCACTGACGGCCGCCTCCATTTCCGCGTTGGTGCATTTGGGCACGCGGGTCACCACTTCGTTGGTTGCCTGCAACGAAACAGATGCATCAGTTAAGTGCAGGCTAAAATGGGCTGTGGGCTGCTTAACCCAAAGACGCGGGTTCGACCCCCCCAGCTGCGGCGGCTGTTTTTCTGATGGAGGCGAAAATCGAAAATGCCTGCGTGTCGGAAGTTCGGCGCACGACGCCTGAGGCGATTACGTTAACGATCCCCAGGTGGTCAAAAAATAATCCGGAGCCATACACCACAGCCCGCCTCCAAGCCGCGTAGAACTCCAAGATTTCGAAAGTTAGTACAGACTCTCTGCAGTCGCAGTTCCCAGTTGATCAGACCGCAACCAGTGCAAAAACGTGCTCAGCGGTTGCCTACCGGGTTCATAAGGTCCACCCATTCGGTCGTCTTGGACTCGACGAACTGGCCGTTGATGAACATCTTGGTTGTGGGCTAATAAGAAATAAAGCAAAGAATCGAGGGAAAAAAGAGTGAGTCGCCGATTTTCTTTCGTGCTGCGTGCTACCAAAAATACTGTTTTTTCATACCACGCTCGACGACGCATATCCACGGACAGGCTGAAGACTCCGCAGGAGCTGAAAAACGAAAAACGTGCCTGAGCGGTGGCGTGATTTTAGTGTGGCGCGATTTCAGCCAGTGCAACGGATACCCCGCCAGCCGGCATGGGTACCGCCAACCACATGTTACACGTCTCATCGCAGCTGAGCCGACCGCCGGAAGCATTTGGCTCAAAATCGGCCGCTAGCAGGTGATCGCAAAGTTGAGGTGCGAGCAAAACCTTACGCACCGTTGCTCGGTAGGCGAAACAAAGTCGTGCTGCCATCTCGCTGCCGCACGTAGGTACCGAACCGAAGTTGCAGGCGCAAGCGTGCTTTGCGGGAGTGAATTAAATACTCGGCCTTGGAGTGGTACAGTCGAGGCGCTGCGACTCGGCCAACTCGACTGTCTGCTGTCAGCTACGCGGCCTTGGAGATCGCATTGGCTGCAGCTTGCCCGTGTCGGCCGGCCGCGGCTTGCGGCAATTATTTGTCGTCCGCCCCTCTAGCGGTGCGCAGCAACAAATCAGTATTGGCTGTGATAAGAACGACTGATATTTGCTGTTTGTTTCTGCATGCGTTTCGCAGAAATTAATGAGGAGCTATCTAATTTTTACCCAGCGCTTGTTAACCTTCACAAAATGCGAAGTGGCGCGAACTTCAAAAATTGTTGTTGGGCGCAAGAAAAGAACAAAAGGAGGGGGTAAAGAAAGACGGCGGGGTGTAGCTTATTCGTGGACTGCAAGGAAGACCCCGGCCTACCACTAAATCCCAAATCTTCATTCCCCTGAGCAGCGGGACATACCGTTGACCAGCGCCGGTAGGGTTGCCACCTGCCCGGTTTTGGACCGGCCCGCCCGGTTTTTTAAACAGCGGGCCGGTTGCCGGTCCATACTAAAACCGGCCGTCATTGGCCGGTTTTTTGGCCCTCGTGCCGTGATTATGTCCGTTTTGGCGTTTTATGAGCGTCAATTCAACAACTAAGACGATAAATATGTGTCGACAAGCTACGCAAAGACACGCGAGCAGAGAAAATACTCGGGCGAGCACGCTGCCTTAGATGGAGGGGGACGCAAGGGACGAACAAAACAACGAAATGCTGCCGCCGCGGTCAGCAATTGCGGTTACCTTTCAGTAAAGCACATACAGAGCAATAACAAAGCTCTCAATGACTCTCAGTAGAAAGGTTATGTTGATTCCTCTCTAAGAAAGCGCTACAACAAATGTCACTGCATGTCAAAAAACATGGAGTCTTTTTTTCAACACACATTAAACATTTTTTATACCACGCATACACATTTTTTCTGGGAAAGGTGGCAACCCTAACCAGCGGTCGCCAGGAGGGCCGAGCACTCCGAGTAACCCTTGGCTGCGAGGCCGCGGTTGACACAGGGCTACCTGGAATAAGTGTTAACAAAGCACCTGTACGGCCTAGTTTCTAAATAAGTGTCCACTCGTACTTTCACACCTCACTAAACGTTTTCTCTCTCTCCCACTCTTCGCTATCTGAAGTGCCCTCGGCATGCATTAACCACAAACGTACGCGGTTCAGCCGGCTTTCTGCCGAGATCGGCGGGGTTTTTTTTTTTTTTTTTTGTTAGTGTGCATGCGTGTGTCTGTGTATACGGGGACTTGAAATTTTCACCGTAACACGTAACTTGGATTAAAAATAAACACGCTACTGAGGCTCCTATTAACGAGGGCCGTACCCAGAGGGGGGGTTTGGGGGTTCGAACCCCTCCCGAAATCTTTTCCAGGCAGCACGTAAACAATACTTTCTGTTGCTTTCAGCAAAACTACCCCCTTCCCAAAATTCATAACCCCCCCCCCCCCCCCCCCCGAAAAAAATTTCTGGGTACGGCCCTGAAAATGATTTCTCTATAACAAAAAGTCACCTGGTGAACCGAATATTGAAGTAAGCACGGAAGCATGACGCTTCGTTATTTTTTTTAAAGAATGTCATTAACACTATAATACTCATCATTTCTCGCGGACATGCCTTATTTAGATTAGCTTTATCAATCTTTCAACACCCCCCCCCCCCCCCCCCCCCCACGGAGTTACTGGTATATCTACATCCTGTATAACAGATAGTACACCACTTTCTTGCACGTTAGATAGGCAGACAAAAAAAATTGCGTTTACGTAGCAGAACACAGGCCATTATTCTGAAAAGAAAAACACTTGGGAGCGACCCCTTTGCCATTGTGGCGAAGCAAATCAAACCAAAGCTCTGAGTTAACGGACTGTTGCGTATGCCGGGTAGAGAGAGGGAAGTGATCATCCCGGACCACTCCACGAGGTGCACAATGAACCGAACGGCATCGTGGCAGAAGGTTAACTAATACCTCACTGAAGGTATATACACACGAGGAATTTCGGAAATTTGAGCAATGCGGGAGAGCAGCAGCAGAGGGTAAAGAGCATTTCGTGAAGATGGGAAACTGTATGGTTTAACAGGATACCAGAGACGAGATTAGTGGTGAAATCGTATTTGCGAAGCCGCCGCAACTGTTTTCATGAGATTAATACGAACACTCTGATGTGGTCCAGGAAAATTAGCGGTAATTTGCGTTTTAACACATTTTCCTTAAGATAAACAGTGTACACCGACCGTGTTTTACGTCACGTATTGCTATTTATTGGTTAGTAACAGAGGAGTTGTAGAAGCGTTTGGGTATTGTCATTCGCTCCCAATCTCTTTGTACTGGAATATCAGTACACTATATGCATGTGCTTTTTTCGAAAAATGGCCTTGACTCGCTCCCTAGTACACGTACTGCAGAACTAATTGGTCAACGGTTGGTTCACAAAGGGAACGTATAAACGTGGTGAGTTTTATCTACTTGGGATTATAGTTAGCGCGTTTTCGAGCGTACAACCTACAACAGAACACACAAATCCGCGTTGAATTAGCACCGCATTACCCCGAAATTTGACCTAGGGAAGCAATGCGAGAGACTTGATGAAAGCATGCAGTGCAGGAATGCAGCGCTTATTCCCCCGCTTTATGGATTCCCAAGTGGTCATGAAACTTTTACATTTTCTGGCCCCTCCCCGCAATAAAATACCCCATTTTCAGCCAGATAAAATGAGCCAGAAGCCATGGCTGAGTGTAGATTACTTGTGAGCAGCTGCGAGGATGTGAAAAGCTCCCTTCGTCTCGTTCCTGCCCCGCAGGGCGCCTGTTATCTGATCGGTCCTCGACGATCTCATTTCTTCACTGCGGCGTGTGACCTTGGAACAATAACAGCACGATTGCGACAGAGATAGGATAGCGCTCCGTACGGGGCGGCACTGTAAAACTCCACATCCGTTCATGGTTTCTACAATAACCGAGGAAGGAAGGAAGGTAGGTTTTGAAGGCGCAGGCCTGACGGTGCGACACGTATTGCGGCAAGTAGTAGTAGTAGTAGTAGTAGTACTAGAAGTAACTTTTTGCCCAAAAGTTGTGGTGATTGCACCACTGAGCTGTTCACTCAGTCATCTAGACAGCGGCAAAGCTTCACTTCAGACCAAATCTCGCGTATTAAACGCACCCCAACGTTTAAGATTACGAAGGCGAAAGGTTTTTTAGTGGGGCTAATGGTGTCCTGTCAAAAAAATTATGCATTTCCCCATAGATTGTTCGCCCGACCGAAAAGCTGTGATACGATATCTCTGGACACACGGCGCGTGAGTGAAACCGGGCTTCCATTGTGTCAAAAGCGGGTACTTGAAGTTCTAGATAAGACACTTACACGCATCGCTCGTGAAACGGGAGTGCCATAGTATACCTTCCTCTCATAAACCACGTATCGATATGCATTTAGATCGTTCGTAGATGCGTTCACTTCGTATCGTCGAATTGGGTTGTTCTTCGTTTGCCATGTGGGTCTTTGATGGTTTGACGCTGGATTAAACGCACTTTCAGCAAAGGCTCTGACGCACTTTGGACGCAATTTTGATGCGAGCTCTCAGCTTTCTTTAGGGAGGGATGGTACAGTCTTTTTGTTGCATGTTACCCAATAAGGTATACTAAATGTATTTCATTGGCCGCAGACGCCACAGCAGTGGCAGCATTGGATATACAGTCAATGCAAAAAAAAAAAAAAAATCAAGAGACATTTTATTTCGTGAAAGGGGATGACCGGCGAAGCTTTTCTGCTCACGACAGAGACACACGTTAGAGGGTACCGGGTTTGGGTGGAAGGATGCGCAACCTTTATTTCCTTAGAGCGTTGATGGCGGTCATCCCCAAGAAAGACACCTACGCACACACACACGCTTTAATTTTGACTCCTATGACCTTGAAAATTGTGCCTATTAATAACTAATCTACTCAAGATGGATATCCATTTGATGAGACGGGTGAGCCTAAGGTCCAAATCATATTCCGTATACGGCGTGCTGTACTTTAGTGGCAACCGCGTGCACACGGGACGTTCGTTTTCGAAACACCGAGTCCGTCCCGCTAATTCCCAAATTCCCAACCGATCCCTTTAGCAATGGAACGTCATGCTGACAAGCTCGTACCTGAGTGACCAGCCTATGCTGATCACTTCGCGGTTCGGGTCCCCTCGCAAGACGCTGGCGTATTGGACTAAGGGCGCAGACTTTTTTTGCTTTAATGAAATAGCAGTTATTCTTCCTCCTCCTCCAATGCCTCACGCTTCAAAGACACGTAGCCTCGGGAGTTTTGTTCTAGCACATCAAGAATACATGGAACCCTAGCTAAGCTGAGCTTAAAACCAATAATTCGCAAACTTCTGTACCAGAATGAGACATATTCCCAGAGCCGTATACGCGGGATCTAATTCAAGCGGGGAGGGCACCGCGAGAGAAGGAAAAAGAGAACATAAATTGACCGAAAAAACTAAAAAACTTAAACAAAACAAGTTAAAAAGTACGAGTGAAACAAAAATTCCGACTGTTAGCGTGTAATGCGAAGGCACATTTTGTTCAAGCTACGCGATCCCCTAAGTCCAGTAGTAGGTCTGTGGCGATTATGTCATCTGTTGCGACAAAATCTCCGTCGTCTGAGCGATATGTCTGGCGTGTAATCTTCGCGTCGTAACGACCGTTGCGGGGGCATATCGTCTACTCTGCTGGTAGTTTCAGTCGCAGCGAGCGCTTGCCTCCTTGCTCGCCATGCGGTCTTTTTTGTGCTCCTTTGCAATCTTCTGGGGGGGTACTTCCGTGGACGATCACGTCTCACAACAGCGGCCGCTGCGCCGCGGTAGGCGCTTCACAGTCCGTCGCAGTAGAAACAGCACCGATACACATAAACGGGCTCAATTTGTCATTGGTATTGTTGATGGTGATGATGATGCACGCGATGTTTCTGGCTCGTGCCTACAAGGGGGATTGGCCACAGCTACATTACTGATTGTACGTTGAGTGGAGTTTAAAAGGTCAATTTATTTTCCACGTTAAAGATCCCCAGGTGGCAAAAATTAATCCAGAGCCGTCCACTGTATACGGCGTGCCTCGTCGCCTGTGCAGCATCGGCGCATTAAACCTAAAAAAAAAGTTTCCTGAAAAAGAAGGCCGTGAAATAAAAGTTCGCTATGATTAAAACCCGAGTTACCCAATACGTCGTGGATATGCATCTTGAACAGGTTAGTTAGGAATAGGCAAATTCTTATCAGATCAAAACGAGACTTTGACCTCAAGCGTATTTGTCTGACCACTTGGGCACGCATTTTGAGTAGTGTGCAGTAGGTACCACTTTAAAGATCGTAGAGTCAAAACAAAGGCGTGTGCGTGTGCATCTTTCGTAGGGATGACCGCAGTCTACGCTCAAGGTGAATAAGATTCTCTCGCGCCTTTCCCTTAAATTATGTGTCGTCTTTATGTGATGTGCTACAAAGCGGCGCTGGCATCCGCCTTCACAGAGTGGAATGACTCATGATTTTTTGAATAGCAAGCACTTTTTTTAATGCTTTACATCGCCTTTCCCCCAGCCTAATTCCATTTCTCTTTTCCCCAGTCAGGGCATTCCTCCGATATCGCATGCCTGTGAGGTACTATCAGCGTCAAATGAAACATGAACACGAAAATATAAACCTGAACGCCAAAATAGCACGATTTCTTTCTATGCAAGCCAAAATGATGCGTGGCTTGGTTACAAAAACAAAGTTGGGAAAAGTGGATTTCTAAATACACCAATGGCGTGCCCGTATATGAACTACAGTATTTTTGAATTTTGCACGTTGTGGTTCATATTTTCGTGTTCGTCGCGTTTCATTTGACGCAGATAGTACATCCGTTATATACGCTCGCATACACGGAACTGGTCCTGCACTGGCATATGCATGAGCGCGTGTGCGAGTTGTTGCCCAGCGGCCTTACTTCAACTCATGCTGTTGGAATGCGTCTAATTTCGGGTGACAGACGTGGACGAGTACTGGCACGAAGCATTCAGTGCACGGATCACTAAATAGGTTCCCAAGCGGACGCTATGATAGCCCTGACTGCGGGCCTCCGTTCGCTGCAAACGCGCAGGATTGGACGGTGCCGTGAACGATATCAATGTAGAGCATACAACGCCGCCAGCTGCTTTAACGAAGCAGAACTTAAACGCAGATGTCCCGCCTGAAGCCAATAATAAGCGCGGCCACGGTCACGCGCTGAGCTGTGAAGGTATACTCACGCCTACGGGTCGTTGCCCCTTGGCGACTGAGCGAGTACACGTGCCTCCTTCGTTTAAAAACAATTTTTAGATAATATTAAACACCGTGAAATGAGCGCTTTTAAGAGTTGTAGTTTCCTGTGTGGTTTGGTCGGCGGCTCGTCATAAGGCAGAACGAAGTTTTAACTCGAAGTTGGCTATACTCCTAACATTTCGCTATTTCCGCCTCAAAAAAAGTTGAGGCTATCAGAGAGAACACCGTGAAAGCAGCGTATAAAGAGCCGCGCACACGTGCGGAGAGCGACCCGTCTCCGCGCGCGTATTTTTCCTCCCAAAAAAGTGTGCGCACGTGGGGCATTGGCTAAGAAACGGGGTATCCTTTTCGAGCTAAAACGCCCACCTCATACCCCTTTAAAATCAGTCTTTAGAATTGAAGGGAGGAAGCGGCCACGAAATTAAATATTAGCATTGGGGTAGAATTATAGATTCATGCCATCGTTGGGACAATAGGAGAAAGACCACGTTTTGGACGGTATTACAGGACAGGCGTCTTCACGCGCTCACCCATGACATGCCTGTTGTTGTGGAGAGAGAGAGAGAGAGAGAGAGAGAGAGAGAGAGAGAGAGAGAGAGAGAGAGAGAATAAATACAGTAATCCCTCGTTATAACGAAGTCAGCGGGACGGCCAAAAATTTTGTTATAAGCAGTGTTTCGATATAAGCGAAAACTCGAGAAAAGCTAAAGCATTTGAGCTTTAATTGCGCCATAGCCTTAGGGAATCAAAGCACAATGTATTCAGTGAACTAAAACTTTATTCAGGTGGAAAAGAGGCAGTGAGCTTTGGCAGTTTCAAGTTCTTGCTGGGCGCGATCAACCCCTGCTCCTATGTGGCCACGCCTTGCATGAAGCTACGGTAGCCGCACATAAAAGTAACGGTGGACACTTTTATACGGGCCTGCGCGCGCGTCACGGAACGCTACGACAGTTTCGCTCTGGAAGGCACCGCAAACGCAGTGGCTCGAGTTTGAGGTTCTGTTTGGTGAGCTGAAAAAAACGATTAACCGCTTAGTGTTGGTCACAGCGCAATCATGAAAAGTGGCAAGATTTTGCACTAGTTCTTTGCATGATCACGGGGTATTTTTTTTCCCGAGCCTGTGCAGCCGTTAGGTTTGCGACTCAAGAGTTCTTTGGCGCCCTGTTGTCGACGACACTGCTGATTCTACGGAACAAGTGTCGTTGCTCGCGCACCATCTCGTCCACGCCAATGACCAATGCCTAGGGACAAAATTCAATGGCCCTACCACGCATTTGGCCGTTTGTCTAAAGTCGGATCGGGTGAATCGAGCATGACCGGATCGAGAAAATCGCCGGGGAAACACCAGCTTGCGTCGACCCGCCAGGTTGACAGCCTGACTCGCCGCTGCGTCGCCGCCGC